>VWYI01044203.1:120-60308 GCA_013399455.1 Anthoscopus minutus
TCTCTCCAAAAGGCCTTCCTGTGGCTGCAGAGCAGCTGTTCCCAGGCTTTTTGCTGTTGGAAAGAAGCTGAGTTTGTAAAGCAAGCCCACCAAAATGCAGTCCTTTAACAACACACAGGATTTCAAAACAGATGAATAACACCCCATTCACTTCAAAATAATAACAGAAAAATCAAATAAGCAGAGTTTTCCACCACAGTTGTATTGAAAATTGGTCTAAATGCAAAGGCTAATGCTCCCAAATAGAGACCAAGATTTCTTTTGTTTTAATTCCATAACTCAGTAGTCTGTAGGCTCAAAGCTGTGAATACTTACTATGTTGTGATGAAGAAAGATGTCCACCACAGGGCGGCAGGGCTCATGAATTTCTGAAAGCCTAAATTAAAAACATCAAGCACCCACAATACCCAATTAATCATCAGGTTTTGTCTGTGGGAGTTCTTTGCACCGCCTCATAAGCATAATCCCATAATAGAAAAACATTCCATTGTCTCTAACTTACACACTATTATTCTGCATGTAAAATCTTATTCTCTTTGCAGTGAAAGTGGGGACTAGAAGGACTGATAAGAACCAGTCCTGCTCAAATTCAGCGCATGAGGCAGAAATCAAACGGTGATTATATCTAGCTGGGAATGCATTTTTACTCCACAGAACACTAAGTACATGTCTGAAAACAGATAAACCAAGATAATGCTGACTGGAAGTAAAACAAGAAAGCAGCTGATCAAAATGCATGGAGGGGGGAAAAAAGCCCCCAAATAACCCAAAATTGAGAATTATCTATTTACAGAAATTGTGGGAAACAGGGAATGAGAAGCAGTGGCCACATTCATTTGCCAGGATTGCTTTGTACTAGCCATATAGGTCAGGTTTAGGTAACCTAGATGCACATTTAAAAATATTTTGTCCCTTTAGCCAGGAAAGGCAGGGAGAGGCAAGGAGGATGACTGAATGCATGGTGAGGGGAAGAAGAGGGGTTAAGTTCTGAGAGACTGGAGGAGGGGATAACACTGAACTGGCCTTTGACAGGAAGGGAAGACCCCAGAAGATATTGGTGAGATCTGGGCACAGGAGAGGAAGGGATTGATAAACAGTCATTCCCATCAAGCTGGAACTGGAACTGCCTGAAATCCCAAATACAGGAAAGCTGGGTCTACACATTCCCAGTGTGCTGGACGTAGACAAGCAAGTGTGAGAGGAGAAAGAAGAGCTGGTCAATTGTCTAATTAGTATCTGCTGGCTCTTCCAGTGGCTGTATAAGGAAAGTCAATCTGGATCAAAAAAAATCCCAGAGGGAGGCAAAGTGACTGGTTCTGAATGGAACCAGGATTTACCAGGCATCATATTCCTACTTTAGCAGAAAAAAAATGTATTATTTCTGTTTATGCTTGTTCACCTAGACAATGGT
This sequence comes from Anthoscopus minutus, assembly GCA_013399455.1. Lineage (NCBI taxonomy): Eukaryota > Metazoa > Chordata > Aves > Passeriformes > Paridae > Anthoscopus > Anthoscopus minutus. Next base: position 1,532 of record VWYI01044203.1, read on the forward strand.
TAGTCATCCTGCAATCAATCACTCTGTCAGTTCACGTAGGGCAAAGCAGTACAGTGGATTTGGGTTCCAATCCCGCTGACATTTCACATGCTGCCAGAATACAGTACTTTTTTCCAGTTCATTTCTTAAAAATTTAAGAAGAAATAAAACATTACATGGCAATTATGCACTACGGTCATAATGTCAACTGTTAACATTTATGAAAACCCCAAACTAGAATTATTTATGCAACTTTCATTTGGCCACCACGTACAGGGTAGCAATACCATATTTAATTACATAGTTGAAGAGTTATTTATACACAAGATCACAGGGTTTTTTCAGTATAATTAAGGAAACTTTAGCTACAGCAGAAGTCCAAGGCAAAGGGAGTCATAGGGCAGAGAACACAGTTTAAGAAAGTGTCTTAATGACTATCAGATACCAACCTGGAGGACTCTCTTCTGGACTCTGGCACTTCCCATGTAACATCGGACACCTGACTTAAATTTGTCTGTCTGAGATGATCTGCAAGTATGTTCTCCATTTTTTAGGTGTCTGCCAGGTTTATATAAATTCCTGAAGCTCAAGACCACACTGGGTATGCAGGGAACATGAAGTGGTAGATAGTTCTGAAAAGATCTATTTCTAGGCATGCAAGATCCAACCCACACAATCAGTGAAAACTTCTGACCTCGAGACCTTTGTGCTTCTCTTCTCTACCTGTAATACTGTGTTTCATGAAACTGTCTTGTGAAAATTATACCAGAAACATTTGTGAAGCATTCATAAAGTATAGGCATGAATATTAAACAAAATAGGCCAAGGAGAAATTAACAATTCTGGGTATACATAAGGGATCCAAAGGCTTGCAATAAACAAGGCACTAAATTACATGCTGAATTAAAGATGCCTATTCATTAACTGAAGTCTCTCCACCCTCTGTCCTCAATGAGACAGCGATTCCCTGGAGAAAATGAAAAACAATATGGTCTTAAATATCACTATCTCAATGGATATACAAAAGGTGACACAAAATTCTGACAGTCTAAGCACCTTATGATTTCACCATACTATAAAAACTTTTAAGGCTTTTAGTTCATTTATCTGTGTGGGATAACATGCAATAACTGGTTTTTTGTAACAAAGAAAGATGGACATGATGTTGAGTGACTTGATTAACTATCAACCTATTATTTGCATTCTATTTCACATTAGAATCACATCAAAACCCATGGGAAAGAAAATTCCCAAATATCTTCTTATCTCAGAGCCCTTTGATCCTTCTCAGTCCCTTTATTTGCATGGGTATGGGATCTAAATTGCATTGGTTTCATCAGTCTGAGACTGAATTATGACTTTATGGCTACGGTAACACTGCAAGGCTTCTCTTCCACATTTCACTAGCTTTCATGATACACAACAGTAATGAACATTGATTTTTGAATTGCTATTTTCTCTCCTAATTTTTTTCCCCAGAATATCTTGTGCAAAATTTATTTCCTTCACCTGAACGCTCTCTGATGAAGGACTAAATTGGAGATCTGCATTGTCATCATTCCTGTCCAAAGTGTATTTGAGACTGTTGGGTGAGAGAGAGGTACCTAAGATCCAGGTATTGTTTCAAGGGTGTTATCATAATTTTATCTCTCCTCCAGTGCAACTCAGTGCAGTTGTGCCTTGCCAAAAGTGTGGGGGAACTGCAGAAGGATAAATTCTACTGATTCATCCAGTGCAACAGAGATTAAATTGATGGCATGGTTGGGCATTGCAGCTGAATTGTAAAACCCTTAAATCTTTCATTGTTTCACTATTTCTTACTGGTGTGTGCAAATCCGTGGCTATGCTGAATACCAGCTGCTCTCTGATCATGGAGCAGAAGCTACCAAAAATGCTGTATTGCCTATGCTTGAAACATTACCTTTGACTGCAGAATTTCCTGTTAGGATCCTTGCTTTCATACTTCAGGACTGGATTACCTCAAAGGAAACTACACTGGGTGCAATCCAAAATCCTACAAAACACAGCATCAGAAGAAGATCAGGTGCTGGTAGCAGCAATATATGCCCCCAGTGTTCCCTGCTGTGGAATGATTCCTAGCTGGAATATGAGAAATTGATTTTGGCTGTAGGGTGTTGGTTTTGAGTCCCCAGGGCCTGGGTTCTCATGGCCTGAATCATCACTGTGTATTTTTGGCCCAAGTCACCAAAGGTTGTCTCAGTGGAAATACCCTTGGAAAATTCCTCTTGACTTGAAGGACAGCAGGTTACCCACAGAGTATCCTCTGCTGACATGCCTCAGCTTCAGAAGGACCCACTCTCCTCTCCTCCTGATCCCCACTGTATGCCAGAAGTACTCAGCTGACTGCCACAGAAGTGGGATTTTGAGGGAGATTTGGGATAATATTCCTACGATATAGGGCAGGGATAGCCAGAGAATTTACAGCCTTCCTCTTGTGCCTTCCTGTAAGTCTCATTAGACACAAATGTTGAAGATACCTAGGCCACAGAGGATGTCTGGCCCACTATGTGAGTGTCCTCAGGCAATGACAGATGCAAAACTGGTTTCAGATTGCAAACCCATGAACTTAAAAAAAAAAAGTAAAGGAAATCCTTCTATAGGGAGAGAACACCATCACAGAGATGTTTTTTATTTGTTTCATTCCTTCCTTTGGACCAATAAAACCATGTGAACTTATGAGAATCCGCACGTGTTATTTCATCACTTATGAGCAACATAGCAATTCTAAACTCATGTTTATAAAACTGTTACATCCTTTCAACATCTGTTTCCAATATATGTGAGAGCTGGGCTTATCTTTGTTGTCTGCGGCAGTCTGGCAATTTTATTTGGGATTAAAATCCCCTTTGAATGCACTGTTCTGTTGATCTGGAATTTTGCACCAATCCAAAAAAGCTCCCCTGGAAAGGATAGATCCTTATGCTAAATAATGTCTTTTCTAATAAACTTTTTAAAGTTCATTACATTGATGGATTTTTAATTATTTAATTATTATTTAATGAATATTTAATTATTGTCCCTCCTATCACTTTTTTCTTCTGCTTCAGAAGAAAATACATTTTTCCTCTATTCTGATTATAGAGTCAGAATGCATTTTATGATGGCTGAGTAAGTTGTCTCAGCCATATTTCACACAACCCTATGAACCACCTAGTTTAACCCTAAGTCTGTCACTTCCTATGGAATTATTTCAATATAAATAATAATGTGTGGTAAAAAATTAATGCAGGGTGGATGATTTGAGGTAAATTGAACAGGTCTGATCATGTGAAATTTTATACTAATGGAAGTTAAAAGATAAAAACCAGTTTTTTCTTCAAATACTGACCGTTCTCATTATACTGACAGTTATTATTTCCAAAAAAATTTTCAAACATGGAATTAATTTTGGCACTAGTCTTCCCTACTCCAAGTAAAATTTTTATGTAACATAGTCATAAGGTTCTATTCTTCCTTTGCTATCCTCATCCTTTCTTATTTTTTCTCACTAGCCACACTGTTACTGTGTTTCCAGATTGACTGTGCTTATAATCTTTATGGGACAAATAAGGAGAAAGGAAATAGAATTTGTTTCAACATGACTGTGTCTGCTAGCACAAATATAGGCCTGAGATTGAAAAGACAATTTATTTCATTTTTTTTATAATCAGTCAAAGACTGCCAACATATGAATTGATGGAAGTTGCATGAGAAACTCCAAAAAGGGGATGATCATAGACAAAAGGAATAAGAGTGAATTTGATTTAAATTACTGTAATACACTGACACAAGTACTTTTGTAACCACCTGGGATGAGTTCTGACAGCTTTTCCTAGTTTTTATTCACTCATTATTCAGGCAAAACTCCCACTAACTTCTCTCCCACGGTCTAATTTCTGACTAATATTTATGTACATTATCTTTTTGTCACCTTGTTATGGATCACACAGATCTTACTCATTTAGCTTCAGGAGACAAGTATTTCACACTCTGAGACAGGCAGAGCTGTTACAGCCTAAACATGAAAAAGGATTGCAATCATCATAACACTCATTACTGCCTCTCTGTGCAGCCTTATACTCCCTTACATAAAAACCTTTCTTTTCAGATGCAGAACTGCTTTCATTGTACCATTCTGACAAATAAGTATGTAGCCATATGATGGCAGCAATATGCTTAAATATGTGGATTCCAACATTTAATGTTTTACTTGTCCAAAAAAGGAAGATACAACTCAAATCAGTGTTCTGCAGAGCAAGACACAGCCATCAAACATCACATTCAGATAGAAGCTGTTACAGATTTTGACTAAAAAATAAAGTTTGGCTACAATTTTTGCTGCAGAGTACAATTGTAATGAACCCAGTCATTCATTCAAAGGCATTTCAAACTCTTTAAATGCAGAAGAAGCATTTGACAAAACAATTTGCCTTAGCACAGTACATGCACTGGATGACATGGAATATCCTACACATTCATGAATCCACAATAACCAAAGGAAGATTAAAAGTAGAACAGTATCAAAATGAGATCTAGAGGGAGGATGATGGAAATTTAAACTTCCACTGATTGATCTAAATTTCTCCAAAATACATCTTTTAGCAGGTGATGAAATTGAATGCGTACTAAATACAAGCCAAAATGGAAAAGAAATCTCATAAAAGTAACATGCTTGATAAATTATTCAAATTATTTCCCAGTGAATTCTTAAATTCTCAAAAAGATGGTGTAAAAATAGCAGTATGTAAAAACTGTATGGACATACAGTCATGTCTATAAGGCTTGGATAAATAATTACAGCATTGACAAAGAATAACTTTCTTTGTCATTTCCTGGGTTTTCTCATCTGATCATTGGCTTCCTCAGGAGATCATGCTATCTAGCCTGTACAAGAGAGCTCTCTTAAGACTGAAAAGCACAAAAAATAAAGGAGGTTGGATCTGGAAGGATAAGGGGACACTGGAAATATATTCCCTTAACCCTCTGTTAGTAATTTACACTAAGATTTTTCCCAAAGACAGCTCCACTGAAAATTTATTGAATACATATTTCTATCCAGTGAATTGCAACTCCTCTGATTCCAGGGGGAGAAATGTTTCATGGAAAGGAAGTGGCATGCCTACAGCTTGGACAGTAAGAGACTCTTTAGATAAATAAAGATAAAATCAAACAAAACTTGAGCTCCCTCTAGACTTTAGTTCAGGATAAAGGTTAGAGCAAATCAGAAGTTGAGGATTCAGTCCCCTTCAGTACCTGCTGTGTAACTCCAAATAGACCTAAAGGGGCATAACAACGTTTGAACAACTTGAAGGAAATTGGGTTGCACAACTTTACACCTCTTCTTTCTTTGCTTATTTTAATTGCTCTCTCAGACTTTTTTTACCTAATCATTTACTAGTTTGTGCTGTTATTAAACAAGGAAGATTATTCAGAAACAAACCAAAATTAAAACCAAAAAACTATATTCATTGATTTGCTTTCTGGATAGTGGAAGGAAGCATTTTGTAATTCAAAGGATTAAGCACATTACAATAGATTTTAACATTTTAAAAATGTTAAAGCACAGTCTCTCATCAAGGGATCCAAATAATTTCTGGAAACAGCTTTGTGGTAGGAGATGTTATATGGAGAAGATTAAGGTGTTTTAAAAAACAATAAATATCCATTTGGTTTGCGTGTGTCTGAATTAAGAACACAAAACACAATTCTTTTTCTAACAGATGGTTTCTTACAGGTCATTTTGAGGGTCCACGTGTATTGTCTACTTTCATGGCCATGAAAAAAATGTAATTAATAAAGAAATGGAAAACAGGAAAAAATTGTAGCTTAATAGAAATAATTAAAATCCAAAAAGGTCCTGAAAACCAAACTGTGCCTTGTTCTTGGCAAACATGCTTTTATGTATTTACCAGCTCTGGCATCTACTGAATGCTAAAGATATCGAGTCATTGACACATTCCACCAAAATAAAAAATACTAAAGTAAAGTAATTTTCTTTAAAAAAAATTAGCAGCGACTTTCAAGGAATATAAATTATTTTCAGTGAACCTTTCAAAACCTAAGTATTTGTACAAATTTTAGAAAGTAATGTTTACTATCAATGTGAGTTCACACACAACAAGAAAATCATTCAAGTCCACTAAAAGTTCCTGCTCCATTAACCTCTCCCATACTAATATTCTTTTATATAAGAAAGGGGGTTATGTCATATTTTCCATCTCCCATTCTTGGACTATTTACTGGTTTGATCCTGCAAGCTGCAGCTCCAAAGATCAGATTTTTCTGAATGAGCTACACTTGTATAGAAAAAGTATCTTTAAAGAAATGTGGCCTTGTAGATTCATTCCTGTTATCCCTACGCCTCACCTCTCAGCATCCTCACCATGTTTTCAGGTTAGAAAAACAAAACAAAGGAAAAAAACAACTGTAATCTGCCTTTAGGGAACTTTTAATTTTCACAGTCCCTCTTTTATATTCATAATTCAGGGTTACCAGCATGAGCAGTGTCCGATCAACAAGTGCTTTATCAGAGAACACCTGGAACCAAAGCTGAAGAAGGCAGGACTGGAGAACCTGCTGGGAACCCAGATGTCTGCAGTCTAGCCTGACTTTCAGTCATCCAGATATCATACTCTCAGCTTCTCCAAATCTTTACCTTTGGCCATTAGAAATCACAGAAATGACCCATAGACATTGTTGGCCTTTGGACCACATCTGAAATGTAAGGGAAATTTTTTTGAACAGCCGCCAGTAGTACCATGAGGACTTAACAATACCTATATAACAAGGTATAGTAATTTCACGGACATGGTACCAAATATATACTTCCACACTTAACTAAGACTTAATGGCTGCTTCCACTATATTCAAATTTTCCCTGTGTGTTTTGACCTTTTCTCTTCAGAATATTGCTTCTAATTTTCAGTCATTTGCCATATGAGATGAAATCCACATAGTTCATAGAAGACTCAAACAGAGTTTCTGCTGCTTCTGTTTTCATTTTATTTAGGTTTATTTTTCTAAACCACATGTTACCTTATACCTTGCCAATGTAACTGGTTTGGAAATAACGTATTAATTCAAACAATGTTTGTTTGGAGGAACTCTCTGATAGCTTTCAGCTGGCTAAACACACTTACATAGCATCCTGTTGGTTTCTGAGACAGAAGTGAAAGGCTGATCTGCTTACCAAGCAACAGCTTTGATGCAATATCCTTACAATATATGAGTACTTACACTTCTATATTCCTGGTGGTAGCTTTTTCTCAGGAGTCCTTCAACTGCCAAAGTTCATGCAGTTCATGTTTATATTCAGTTTAAACCCCAACTAAAATATTTGCAGACAAATGCTGCATTCTCAAGCTCTACGGAAGCCATTCAGACACATCTTCTACACAGATAACAGCGTGGGTTAAGTAGATACTTCCATGACAAATCACCTCTACTGCTGTTTATTTTGGTAGAAAGTAGTTGCTAAATTTGTTTTCATGCATCCAAAATGAAATGTAACTTGATAACACCTCTACTGAAAATACAAAATGGGTTCAGAAAAGGAAACTGCAATTCAGATTTGTTTTAAAACATTTCATGAACTACCTGATTATTTTGTTTTCCAGGGGAAACTAAAATCTAAATGTGCCATGTGCAAAACTGAATGGACTTCAATGTGTTTCTAGAATGAACTTGAAATGCTAGTAGTTAAATATAACCATGTTTTGATAGTGTTTCTCTCTTTTACTGCTCTCTGAAAGCTGTGTAGAAGCAATCAAGGAAAGCAATTATAAACAAATAATGCTAAATGCAGTATGAATAACAGTATACCTCTTTTTAGCATGAGATTATTTCCCTTCCAACTGAAAAAAAATGAAGCTGTTTTACTAGTGTTGCGGCAACATATTTTATTATCAACTTTAATTAAGCTCAAAACACCAGAAGTTTACTTAGAGAATGGTCCAACAATATAAAATATCATTACAATGGCACACCCATAGCCACACATTAAATGTTTCCTTTTCTAGCTGTCTATGAGAATGGCATTGACTTGAAAGTAATTTGTAAGGGAAAGATACAGTAAATAAATGTTGTGAACTGTAGGTAGATATAATCATTATTATTACAGCACTGCCAATAAATTACTGCTAAACCACTGATAGTTCAGGCTGATCAGGGCAGAATAATCAGGTGATCACTAATTAATCATAATTAATAATATCCATGTTCCATGCTGGTAAGACAAACCAAGTAGAGAAAAACTTGCCTATCTCACAAATGCTTGCTCTATTTATTTGCTTTACATAGAAGAAGAGCATCTTTTGTGGGATTGTGGGCAGGATATTTGCTTTTCTGTGAAGGGAAAGGCCTCTTTCAATTACCCAGCTTTAAAAAACAAAAACGAAAATAGGAAAGAGAAAAAAGGAAGTAAAAAATTACAGAACATGAAAAATTTGAAGTTTCAGAAAAGTAAGATTATTACTCATTTCTGAAACCCATAAGCACTTTCCCACTAAAACCTCTGCCTTTGAATGTTATCTGGGGATGTCTATAGTATGACTATCATAATTTGACAATTCCCTCCCTTTCAAAACCCTGATAAGAAGCCATGATTGCCACTGCCACTCTGTCACAACCAGACACTGTCTACACATCACTCATGGGGATTTTCTTCTCTCATTTCATATTTGCTGCACAAAAGAATCATAACTGGCAGTGCTGATGTAAGTCTTAACATTTGTTTCAAAAGAATCTACTTAATGAATGTGCTTTATTTAAAATTAAAAAAAAAAGGAAATTTTAACTTCAGCCAAACCTCAGGATATTTGTTGGAGTAAAGCCAAAACCAACCTACCCAAAACAAAATGGAATCCCAGAGAATGAATCCCTTCCCAAAACTAAGAACAAGTTTGGTCCTGTGGACCTGAAGCTGGATAGATTCTATCAGTACCACATAATTACTCTCGTGGCTTCCTACCATGGCTGCTAGAACAAAGCAGTAGACCTGAAATGTGTTAGTGGACTTCAGAATGACAGCCATCTCCTGAATAAAGGATGTGTTCTGTCAGCAGGCCCTGTACCAGAGCATAAACTTTCCTAGTTCCTTGGGATACACCTGCATTGCCATGTTGTGGTGTGTCCCCCATGTTAATGGTTTGGTCTCAGCTGTACCCTCCTACCTCAGTTGTCAATCCACTCTGATCCCAGCCCCCTGTTCTCTACTGTTCCCTGTCTGTCATTTCACCCAGATGTCAATCCCACTTTGTACCAACCCACTAGTCCAGAATGTTCCCTATCAATCCCCTGTTATTTGAAGTCCCATTGGTCCATGTGACCCACTCTCCTCCCCTTGTTTTCCCCACTGGTTTAAGCATTATGTAACCCCACTTGTACTCCTCCCCTGGATATCCCTCAATGGTTAAAGATTTGCGCCCTCCTCTTGAACCGCCTCTGTATATAAGTTGCTGTACCCCTGTGTTTTCTGGGTTTTTTTCTCTGAATCCCCCACTGGAATAAAACCCTTTGGAACCCATACTGGAGGCCTCCTCCTCGATCCTTGCCTCCACACTCAGAGCTGACAACTACATCTTGTGCTGTAGAGCATCTGCTCTAAGCCACACCTCGAGCTGTGCTGCTCCCGATGTGTGTCCCACTCCTGGCATGGTGCTGCAGGGAGAGCTCGCTGGCTCCAGCACTGTGGCACTGTCATGTGTACACAATCTCAAGCTTAAAATGTAGTTTCTGGAGCAGCTTTATTATCTATGTGTAAATGCATGTTCAGACTCAGCTTCAGCATATACCACCATGCTCACTGGTAGGGAAACTCTGCTGGAGAAGGAACATGAATAGAGGATTGGAATCTGATTTATGATTCAGCTCTATTGTTACAGAAGGCAATGGGCATGGCTGAATTAATTTGTCCTGGCTCCAGTCCTCCAAAAACCATATCAGCTTGCCATGTCCTTCCACCATGACTCAATAGCAACATAATCTCAGAGTTCTATTAAAAATCTGTTAGGCATGAAACACACTTGTGCCTCCTGAGGGAGACTTTATGGGATTACGTAGCTATTACATGAAGAGGGTTAGTGAATTACAATATAGAAGAGAATTATATGAGCCTAAGAGAAAAATAAAATTTCTGGAAATATTTAAAGGAAGAAAAAGGTTTCCTCTAACCACCAAACAAAGAAGGCCACAGAGGGAATATTATTCTGATCTGGATGCAACAGGAGAATACAAGATTAAAAAGTGAAGAATTTAATATTTGTTCATACAGATCCTCAACATCAACCAGCCCTGCAGGGACACACATGCCTGTTCCATGGAGAGCAGGGTGGATATAACCTATGTAATGTAATTTTTGAGCCCTTGTAATTCACTGGCAGGGTCACAAGTGAAATAGGTAAATAAGGCCATATCCCCCCAAATGCACTCAAGGTGTGAGACCACAGGGCATAGGACCCTAACAAGAGGGTGAATTTTGTAAATCCCACTGCCACAGCTGTGGATCCTGCACACTTCAGTTGCAGCCCATCACTGCAGGTCCTGTGGAGCAAACCCTGTTGACTGCACAGGTATAATGCAGATATTTGCAGTGGTGAGCATAGGTGTGAGGTCTGTCATGAAGGTGCAGCACATATGGAAAAACTGGGAAATCCAAAATTCCACAGTGAAAATTTTCTAAGTGTTTGAGCCTAAGATGAGTAAACATAGGCTGTGGGGGCAGTCTGTACACAACTCTAGGGGGTGCACCTTTAAGTCTTTCAGTTCTCCATGAAACACAAAAATATGGACATACTAGAAGGGCAAAGTACTAGAGATTAGGTACCATACTATAGAAAACAGGTATTTAAACAATCATCTGGTGAAAATTCTTATCCTACATACATTTCCTAATTTGCTTGGCATGACTGAAAATAAATTCTCTATAAACCTAGTTAGAAAACCATGATAAATTTAAAACCATCACAGAGTGAACCTGAGTGAATAGAAAATGTCCATCACCTGGGATATCACATCTTGCTTTAAAAATAGGTGCACAGGCTATGCAGAAGAAAATTACTAATGATGATTTTAAAAAGAACAGGCACTTTTATGAGTGTGATCTGGGCCTATCCTTGCAGGGTCATGGAATGCAAAGGGTTAGGTGGTGGCAAGCCCTACAGCCTGTGGGGTCAATCTTGCCCCTAGACACACATGCAGGTGTCATTTATGTGCTACAGTGCTCGCCAACACTTGCTGACTTCAGAAAATATGTGCACAAAACCGTGGGCAAGACTGAACAGCCACTTTTCAAAATGAAGTTTGTTCACAGAAATGCAAACACTTTTTGCAATCTGATTCTAATTAACAATAAAGTCATTCATTCATTCTCTAACAAATGAGCAGAAATCCCCTTCCTTTAGCAATACACAGACATTTGATAGTAACTGAGTATTTGAGGTGATTATGTGTTATAAGATCTGATTCTCTTGTATTTAAGACTCAAGTCCTGCTTCCACCTCAGCTACAGGCCACAAAACCACTATGCTGGATTATTTGCTTAGAGGCATTGAAAGAAGAAATCTTCCACACACAGCTACAAAGAAAGCAGTGTTTTGACACAATGAAGAGAATGTCAAGGTTGTTCCAATACTTAGCTCATCATCTGCAGAACAGAAAAGTACCTGCTGAGTGTCAGCAGCAGCAGCTAGCACAGTCCATTTTATGGTCTGAGATCTCTCCAATGTGAAACTTCCCAGTGATTCCATTGATCCCAACTAATAAAATCAGAGGAAGCAACCCTCAAGCTGCTGGCAATACCCAGTTGCTAGTAAGCAGTTGATGCAGCTATCAAGCTATTGCCACTTAAAAAAAACAAAACAAACCCAAAAACAACAACAAAAAAGGAACCCTGTTGACAATAAAGCAAATATTTTAATTACAAAAGTAAAATGTTTGCTACACTAGAAACTAAGATTCTTGCCACAAGAGCCTACTGTTGGTTTTTGTTCAATTTGTTGTACACCAGAATTCCCAGGTCTTTCCAGTACAACTGCTTCTCCAAGATTCTTGTTTAAATCATAAAATCTTCAAGTTTGGAAACACATTTTTGCTTTCTTCACTCATGCAAACAATATACTGGTGTGCTATTCCATTATAATATGTTATTTCTAATGTATGTAGTGTACTAAAATGTGGATCAATGGATTAAGGTCAAAATTCTCCTGAGTCATTTTGCAAGCATTCATCTAATTTTTTTAACATGTGGACACATTTCTTAATACATATTTTCATGAAGACAGATGTTTCCATTACTTTAAAGGTTTAATAATCTCTAGTGCAACTGAAAAATGAGAATTTTGTCTATATGCATAAGTTGTTTCACAAGTATCTTGCAAGTAAACTAAGAGATTGTAATATTTCAGGCCATGCCAGAATGCCAACTTCATTACTTCTTCATAAATTCCTTGATTGCTGAAAGTAATTCTATGCAAATAATACTGCCCATGGCAGAGGGTTTGGAAATAAATGATCTTTAAGGTCCTTCCCACCCAAACCATTCTATGATTCTATGATGTTAATGGGTATGAAGACATAAAACATTAGGACCCAACTTTCTGGTGCCATGAATACATCTGTAGTGTTTCTAACAGGAATATTCCTTTTCTCATTGTGAAATGAAAATGCTGGTTCATGAAAACTACTAACACTAGTGGCCTTCACAATTTGCCTACTGAAATATCTCACCAGAAAACCAACAAGCCATTTTTTTAATTGCTTGTTTTGGTAAAAATAATTGCCAAGCATTTCAAGTACTACTGGCAGATCATGAGCAGAGGTTCATTTCATGTTATAATGGCATTTTTTTACGATTAGACACAAGAATATTCGTTTATAGCATAGCAAATATTTTACTTTTTCTTTTGCAATTAAAATACTTGTTAAATGGTTAACAGGGTTTATGTTGCATGGGATTTTATTGAAGTGGCAACATCTTGATAGCTGCATCAACAGAAGATCTTCCCTCTAAAAAACAGTAAGAGTTGGTAGCACCTATAACCTGCTTAGCAATTTCTGGGTTTGCCCAGAAATTTTTTTTAAAAATAACTGATAGGAGTGTCTTTTGAACTCATTTTCCCTGCGTGACAATGTAATTTATGAATATCAAAAGTCCCCAATGCTACTTGTAATTCTTTGTTTGACAGGAGGTTTCTCTGATACACTTGCACATTAGCAAATATTTATCTATTTTCAATAAAAATACCTAGTCAAACTAATAATTTTAATTAAATTTTTGCATAGCCGGTGAATTACTTGGAAGTGTTTTAAACAGAAAAACAAGCTCTAGTATATGAATTATATTAATAATCAGGATTAGAATAATAATCACTCATTTGCTTGACAATTATTACTATGATGTTATCCCCCCAAAAAGGATCATGTGGTTAATCATTCTCCCTAAAACTTATTGTGAAGAGATAGCAAAAATACGTCTTCATTCAGGAAAGAGGAGTGGAACAGGAATGCGTGTTCCTTTTAGTTCTGTAACTTCAAGCTCAATCTTTGACTATATGTAGACATGGATATAACATTCCTGGTGGTGCAATGGCCCAGCACTGTTGGATTACAGCTGGAGAAAGGAATGGTCAGTCCCATGTGACTGGCAGTGGAAGGAATGCCATTCCCTGGCTAAGAGCTGTCCAACAGTGATGGCTGCAGCCACCGCTGCTGACAAAGTCCAGGTCTCACAAAAAGGTGTACACTTTTTACAATGAGAACTAATTGAAGATTTTTTTCCTTCCAGAACCTTTCTGGCTGTTTGCCTGCATCTGTCTCAAACATAACAAATTCATAGGCAGTTATAAATAACTGCAGGATTGTGTTCAGACACTCAGTCTGAAGATTTTTAGGTATTACTGCAAGCTATTTTTAACAGTGGCTATTAAGAAACTCAAAAGGAATTACATGCTAATATGCTGAACAATCTGAGGCAGTACCTGGTTCCAGTAAGTTTGGTCAGAGAGGATTCCAGGACTGAATACTGTGGCACTGAATCTGGTTCAACTACTGTATTAGAGACATGCTTTGCACAGTAGGACACACAATTCCAAGCAGCTGTTCCAAAAATGAATAGCATTTGTCCTTCTTTGGGGCTCCATCTCATCCCCTGAGTAACTGGAGTAGTTGCTCATGAAAGTTCTCTGGAAAATTTTATACCCACTTTTTTAGCTGCTGGATCACTTACCTGACATTTCTGAGATTCCAGAAGTTCTGAGATTCAGCTCTGGATTTCCACAGCTTGGAGGAAACTGTGCCAGTTCCTGCTTAAGGGAAGTTCTGAATGGACTGCATGATTTCCTAGATTACCTAATGTCTGTTTCAAGTCATAATGATTAACACAGCAAACTTAATATTATAAATTTTCTCAGCAACTTTAGTAAAATAAAAATAAATTACCAAGATTCCTATGAAAAAGCTCTGTCTTTCAAATACAGGTACTCTGTGTAGAGGTACTAAATGTAAGGAACTAGCATGATTTAACTCTCTCTTATTTCTTGAGTTAGTTTCTGCAAAACCGCATCAATGGGATAAATGCACTAGTGATGCAAAGCCTGTCATCTTGTTTTCAAGTATGTTTTAAAAATTAAAATAAATGCAGAAACATTTGTGTTGCAACATAGCAAGAACTTCGAAAGAGGACCAAAAGCTTTAGGAAAACTTTTGGCCCATTAAATTTCTCTGCTACTGGACATTAACCCACAACATATGCTTAACTTCATGTATTTCAGCAACATTGTGGAGAAGATACTGACTCACCACAACAACTGATGATATTAAAAATAAAGTTGTGTTTCAGTGCAATCCATAGAAGCCTTGAATACTGAAGCTCTAAGAAAGCCAAGTGTGAAAACAAAATTGCTTTCAAGTGGAAATACTTTTGTCTTCCAAAACTATTTCTTCTGGGTAAAGTTCAGAGTTCTTACCCTCGGTGTTGAGAGAATTTATGGACCTTGTTTGTCCACTCTTTCAAACGCCCACAAAATATGTGTACATTAGCTGCCAGCTGAAGAATCCAGCCCTAGTTCTTCTTGGTGAGGTTTGGCTGATTTTAAGTGTCCCAAGTATGTTCATAGTGGCTTTAAAAAGAACTACTTGGACACTTCCCTCACAGCTAAACCATTCTCCCAGCACTTGTGCAGTTTTCTGTGATTAACTAGGTGACTTCTTTGTGCAATATTGTTTACTGTAGAATTTCTGTGAACTCAAATATTTATTTATTTTGACATTAAATAAGGGAAGCTAAAATACTGTAGGAAAATACTACTTGAAGAGCACCATTCATAAACTGCTCTTGCAGATATAAGCAAAAGCTGATGGGAAAAGAATTGTGCTTGTGAATCAAAAAGATGTCTTAAACTTTTTAACATGGTTTCACAAAGATGTCTCCAGTGGAGCACTGCTGCTTATATAAATGCACTTAACATATAAATCAATTAAACCAGGAAAAAAAGTTAGCTGAAAAACAGATCACTGATTACAAATTCAAAAGTACTTCCATAGGATTTAAAAACCAGCAGAATCCAGTATGTAAAACAAAATCACCCAACCCAGAAAAAAACCAAGCTACCTGTTTATTCAGATGCACAAAATCTGTGATAATTGGAGAAGGTTAGTTAGGCAGATGCTATTAATTGACTGCAAGGACAGGGCTGCATGACTCAAGATACAGTACATGCTACCAGAGTGATTCTTGGTGAAGCTGCAGAAACCTTGGCATTTCTGCCAATAAACAGATTCTATAAACGAGAAAAAAACCAAACACTTTAGAATGTGGCCTCTGGGTTCTGTTACTGTCATCTAAGAGGAGAAATATATTATAATAGGTAGAGGAGAAATGTTACTCTGCAGTTGTTTTCGTTTTACAGCAGGAGTTTAAATGTCTACTTCTAGTAAATTTTCTTGAAAGGAAATTATAATGATTTCTATGCTGTGTTTTTTCCTATGAAACTCTAAAAGGCAAACAAGTATAGCATGCCTCGACTGTGGGTTTTTTAGTGGGTAGAAAAGGGTGACAGAATTTTTTTAAGCTGGATTGTGGTCTAGCAACAAATACACTTTTTGCTTTATTGCTGGTTGTGGGGACTGAAGTAGGTGGGTACCTCAATAGGATAAAAATCAGAGATTTAAGTTGAAACAGACTAAATTATCTTACACATGATGTCTACTTTCACAGGTAACACAGCATTTTTTTCTCCTGCCTTTTCAAACTGACTAGACCTTGCTCCTAATAGTGAGCACAAGAATGAGAAAGGAAGTTGGTTCTTGTCATGGATATGGTAGTTTGGCAACAAGAGGAACTTAGTCCATTCTTCCCTGCTGATTACCAAACAATGGCTCATAAAGATGAGATTCTCTAAGCTTTGGCTGTATTTGAAAAATAAAAATAGTGGTTACCTTTCATATAAAGAATCTCACTGTCCCACGCCCCGTTGTCTCCATCTGCTTCAGGGTAAGAAAAGTAAATACTTCATTTTGTTGTGTTCTATCACCAGCTTCTCTCAGTAAAGAAGTTATCCCTGTAGATTAATGATGGGATTTAATAGTGGTAAATCAATCCATATCTACTTTATAAATCATGCTTGTTCAGCAGTTTTACTTATTTCTCTACTAGGATTTAAAAAAAGCCTCCAGTCCAACAGCATTACAAACATTGTTTCCTTTGGAAGATCCACAAGTATGACTGGCTTGATACCACACAAAAATGCTCAAATGCAGGGGAGTATCACCCACCTATTTATAACCACCCAGTGTTACCATGTAAGGCTGAATGAATTTTAAAAAATAGTTCCAGAACTGACAGGAATCTCTATAAACTTTGCTCTCTAGGAGACAAAACAATAACATTCAGCCCAAATTAAGATGATTTTTGGTCTTAGATTGGTTCAAACTATTTTGGGTGCAATTATACTGGACCTTCTGTTCCTCAGTATTATGAAAGGTCTTTTTCATATTTCATAAAGCTCTAGAGAGGAACACATGGTTTAAAGATGAGTACAGCTAAAAAATATAAACAATCAACCTTTTGCTATTTACTACATGCAACCTTAAGCTGAAATACAAGCCTCCCATACAGCTTCTTCTTCCTGATTCCTTTTAAAAGCTGTAACAAGTGTAGAGTTTGCAATGTGTTTCCTCCTCTTGCTTTTTTCTCTACTTGCTGAATTTGCACTTATTAAATTGTCCACTTCAAGGAATGAGGCTTGAGACAAATGCATTTTCTTGTTTCCATTTTGCTTCTTTGCCCTTCAGTTTCCCAAAATACGGTGGCTGTTGAGAATCAATACTGCTTTGGAAAAAACGCCAACAATTTATACTGATAATCTGACCAAATTGGGGTAATCAATGAAGTGCAATGCTGGACAGTGAGAAAATTTTGACTATTTCCTTAGGGCATGCTACAACAGGAAATACTCCTAAAATATAAGGGGCATTATCCAGGGAGATTTTCCAAGTGAGCTTATGGGTGCCTTGAGACAGGTCAGATTCAGTAAAAATCAAAGTAGATTCATGAAGAGCAGCTTATTTCAAGGACTACAGTGTGGCAACTCCGTAGGGAAGACGGGAAGATGATTATCAAAATAAAACCACATCAGACCCCAAGGAAACCAAACAACCAGATATTTCAAAAATTATAGCCTTAAAAAACCCAACAAACAAATAAACAAAAAACCCAGCCAGAGACAGAGGCCTGTGTTACAAAGACCTAAATTGTGTGGAAGAGATGTTGAAATGGATTTTTGGACAAGCTAAACATAATTATACACAAAAACCCTTAATATTTGAATTATTTTTTGGAACAGTTCTAGTGTACTGGGCACACTTTCCTCTTGTGCTGCTGGTATATAAATTAAGGATAGAAGATATTAAATTAATGTAGCCATGTCAGTGGAAAATCAAAAGAAAAGTGCTTTAATTTTTCTCATTTACTAAATTCTGACATAGAAAAAAAGTAAGAGAAATATGATAATGGCCATTATAAAATATTAACTAAACTCAGGAATAATATTAATAACAATAAATTGTAAAAAGGAATACATTTACTTCTACTAAATTTCAAAATGGAGAAAATGAGTTAATTAGAGGAATGTACATTTGGAAGGGACATTTTTCCTTAGATAAGAAGTGTAAAGTTACGTGTACTAAATACTGATTCTCACAGCCCAAAAGACACAGCTGTGCTTTAAAGACACAGCGAAATTGTAATTATCTAATTTGGCTTGGTAACAGCTATTTTTTTTTCTTGGCCTTTTGCCCAGAATACATTTATTCCTTTTGCAAAAACAGTATAGGAAATTCTAAAACAGAAAAGGAACATGCTACGGAGATGCAATACAAGAACACACTGATGATATACTTAATGATTACTGCCTTCAGTAATCCAAATTTACATTAATCTGAACAAAGAGAATAATATCTTGATAGTAAAAAGAAGTGAAATCTTCAGTTTATTGACAAAACAGGAGCAGGCACTCCAGGCCTCAGAGCAGGTTTGAACACCATCCTGGAAAGAACCTCCTGAAGTTCTGAGAATCTGAATGTTCACTTTTAGCACTACAGAAACAAACCAACTACTAACTAAAGCTTTATAAAACCTACTGAATATACCAAAATTAATATAGAACATTGAGAGGGGTTTTTAGTGAGATTTTTTTCCCCCCTTTTACATTCAAGTAGAAATTCTACCATCTGACTGATATATAATGGTCTTTATCTAGGATAATACTACAGTCGAAGATATACTAATGCAGAAAACAAGCCCTTAATTGCTGTTTTTCCTCTGCTGAGTATAAATGTTTCAGAAACTATAATCAAATTGTCGAATTTTATAGTGCTCAGGCACACAGACAGAAATTTTTTTGTTTGGTTGGTTTTTTATGGTTGGTTTTATCTTAGAAGAAGACTGATGAAGTTGGATGCTATTTAACCCTTCCCAAAAAATCATGTTCTATAGCTACCTTTGGGAACACTGCAGTCAGGTTTAATGGGACACAAATCCTACACCATAGTGTCTCCTCAGTTTTTAATAATATTTGGTGAGGTCCTGGCACAGATTGCCCAGAGAAGCCATGGCTGCCCCAGCCCTGGAAATGACTAAGGCCAGGTTGGACAGGGCTTGGAGCAGTCTGGAGTAATCCCTGCCCAGGGCAGGAGTGGAACTAGATGAGCTCTAAGGTCCTTTGCAAGCCAAAGCAGTCTATAATTCTGTGATCTTATGTTTCTTCATAAAGTATAGAACAGGAAGACTGCTCTAAGTTACTAGTCTAGTGGCGTAATGTTACATCTTTTTCATTTTGTAACTTTTAATGTACTGTTCGTATCTATCTACTAGATACTTACTCTCTTCTATTCAGGAAAGAGGTTCGGTAGTAAAATAAACCCGTTGTTTTCCCAGTTCATCACAATGTGTCACTCACAACTCTGCTGCTTGCCCTTACTTTGGCCTCTTTATGCTGAGTCCTCTCAGAGCATGGCACAAAGGCTTATCTCCTCCTGCCCAGCCCAGGGCTGGCATGATCCTCACTGTCCTGCCAGTTCCTGATTAATTTCCATACTTCTCGGTACAAGATAGACAAGGAGCTGGAGAAGGACCACAAAGGTGATGGGTGTGGAGCAGATCTCTGATGAGGAGAGACTGTGGGGGCTAGGGCTGTTTGTTCTGAAGAAGAGAGGGGGGACCTCATTAATGCAGATAAATATCTCAAAGGAGTGCCAAGAGGAGGAATCAGACTCTTTCCAGTGGTATCCATTGACAGTATGAGGAACGAAGGCCATAAACTAAAACATGATTAATTTCATTTTAACACTTCTTCCCACTGAGGATAGCAGAGCACTGGAACAGCTGCCCAGGGAAGGTGTGGATTCTCCCTCTCTGGAGATATTCCAAACCCACTTCTGTGCCACCTGCTCTGCCTGACCCTGTCCTGGATGATCTCCAGAGGTCCCTTCCAACCCTCAGGATCCTGTGATTCTGGGATGACACTGAGGGGACGCCGCTGGTGCTCTGCCACGCACCGAGCCTATAGTCGGGCTGTGTGAGCAAACACGGACCGGGAACCAAAGGACAAGGGGCAGAGGCTCCACGGAGGGCCGGGGCTGCTCCGGCACCGGCCGTGACTTCGGCCGCTGCCCGGCAGGGACAGTGAGCGGCGGGGGCGGCCCCGAGCCCGGCCGGGATGAGCAGCAGCGCCCGGCGCTGCGAGGGCTGCTCCCGACCTTAGGAGCTCCCCAAACACAGACAGAGCAGTTTAGAAAATTTACAGAATAAATACTGTTTATTCCCCAAAGCGCGCGCCGCGCGGCTTTCCACACACCACGCCCAGCTGGCGACAACGTGCATGTTTTATAAAGAAAAACCCACATGGGCCCGCCTATCTAAGCCTCGCTCTCCGCCTACCTAATGCATATTTATCGAGTGATGTAATCTTACGCAACGCTCCAAGCACAAGGTTGTTCCCTTCATTAAGCAACTCGTATTGTAGAAGTTATCTGACGCCATCAGTTGCGTTTACACAAGGTGAGACAACCCAGCCTGGGGACAGACAATTCAGCTCGGAGGCATCAAGGTGACCTCGGCCGCGGGGAGGGGGAGGCGGCCGCATCCACATCCGGGTGAGGCAGCGCCGGCGGGCGGGGAGCGGCGGCGGGGAGCAGGCCAGGACGGGTGCTGGTCCCGACTGGATCACAGCTCCTCCGAAGCCTGGTCACAGCTCTGCCCACCGGGATCACAGCCCGAGTCACAGCCAGGAGCTGCGCTGGCAGAGCCGGCCGGAGCGTGGCTGCGAGGATGGGCCCCCTTCGAAGGCCGGCTCCACCTGCCGCCATTCTCCTGCCTCCACCTGCTTGCAGATTCACCTGTTTGCTTCTTCCTTCACTTGCCCTCACCTGTCTCTTCCTGCGAGCACCTGCCTTCTCCTGCCCTCTCCTGCCTTTTCCTGCCTGCATTTATTAGCACCTGCCTTCTCCTTCCTCCATCTGCTCCTTCCTGACCCGTCCGATCCCTCCCTGTGCTGCAGCACTGACAGTCCTGTGTGGCGCTGGTGATGTCCTTAGTGATGGGGCATAAGGATTGCTACAAAAGGGGATTTTGGAAGTAGTTCAGAGGAGCAGCAGGGGCCTGCCTTTTTTCCTTGCACGTTCCTTCTCTGTACCAGAAAATTGGTGTCCCAGTCAATGGGAGAACCCTTGGGAGTAGTTCTCTAGTCGAGAGGTTTGGAAATCCTGGCTATGCGTTTTTGCTCTTCTGCTCCCCAGGCCAAGTTTTCAAACATTGTCCAGAATCTTTTAGTTAGGAAATACCCTGTGTGACTTTTCAGCGGTGTGTGGACACCTAATATCTGTTACCATAAATGAGGTTAAGTGTTGAAGAACTCCTGAAAATCTCTTTAAGAATCCTCAAGCATCTCGACCACTTACTGTATATCTGGTCTTTAAACATTTTAGGAGTTTTGAGGCTTCTGATCAGTGTAACAGGGTTGATTGTGCTCCCTTGATTGGACTGTGCCTCACTAGAACTCCCAGTGCAGTTTCAGTCCTTTTGCAATTAAGTAGGAGTTCCTTGACTGTTTTCTGCATGTCTTTGAACGCCATGGGCTGTTGGGACACCTCCTTCACATTTCTTTGCAAGTGACACAACTACTACCAGAGCTTGGTGAAGAGTATCTGCTCTCTAGGCACTGCTAGCTGCTTCTATGATGCTAGGCACAGCCTGATGACAGCCAGACAGATTTAGAGGTGCCAAAATGCAGTTATGCTATGAAGCATATTTCTGGTCCAGAGGAACAATTGGATTACAGTCTTAAGGACAATAACTCCCCAAATCTTTACAGAACTGCTGTCTTAAGCGTGGTGTCTCTATGAGCGCTTGGCTGAAGTTCCTTCTGCAAACTCAGCTTCCAGGAAAGCTTGCAGCACCAAATGGAAAAAAGTTTGTGATGTGATGAAAACACACTTTGTGTGAGTCCTTAAATGTAAAGTTCACAGTGCCTTCCTGCCCGTGGTCAGGTACACAAGGTGTGGTTTGTGTGTGCAGGGCCTATTATCCTCATGCATAGTGTAATCTGCTGCTGTCCATCTGTGCAGTGCTTCATGCTCTAGTGCCCTTACAGGGAATCATGAAAACTAATTTGGTCATAATAATGAAGGAGAAAAATTCTTGTTCATCCAGTCTTGATACTCAGAACTTTTTCAGCTGGTTTGGTTGTTTGGTTTTTGGTTTTGTTTTTTGGGCTTGGTTTGTTTGGATTTTTTTTGTGTAGGGCTTTCCCCCCAGTACACTCCAAGTCTCAGGCTACCGACTCTAAATTTTAAGTCATGTAGACTAAAAAGTGCACTCTAAGTGGCAGATCATCTAAAAAGTGTTTCAAGGTGACTTTCAGACACTGTATTTTAACATCTGTTATTCTTCATTACTTCATTACTTTGATATTTGTAAATATAAGAATGCATCACATATTCAAAGTGCAGGACTCGTTTTTCTTTCTTCTACCTCATACTTCTAAAGATTTAAGATTTATGTGGAAATAACCTCTGCTGGTTTTAGTAAAAAAAGATACCTTAAATTTGAGGGTTGGATTTATCTTTTCTGATAAGGCATCTTGAAACCCTAATCTTCCTTCATCACTTTGCATTCTTTAAGCAAAGGTATCTGCTCTCTAGACCCGAGTCTCCAGAAGTACTACTATTTTTGCAGATAAAAATTAAGTGATTTGTAATTTTCTTAATGTAGAATTATATTATCTAAACTATCTGTATGCTGACTTTCTTAGTATACAGTAGGATTTGTATTACTTTGTCCTGAGAAGTTTGGGATTGACCAATGTGAAGAATTTTGCTTCTCTGACATAGCAGGCTTTTTTTCCTTTTCATTGTTCAATTGGCAGATTTATTTTAGGTGTGACTGAAATGAATTCTGGGGGTTCTGTCCACTCTTTCACTTAAACCATTAAAAATGTAAATTCCATTCTAGGGAGTGGTTGGAGAAACAGAATTACGTACCCATAAATTTCTTTTTAAGTAATCACAGAGGACTTTCTGAATTAAAAAAGAAGTGAATTAAGTTTTTTACTTACACATACAAGTGGCAATGGATGTTCCTCAAGAGATTTTTAGGGATGTAATTGTTACAGAGTTCTGCAGTTTTCCAGCAGCTTTATGTGACATCTGTGTCTGCCTTAAGTTTGTTGGCATACATGAAGCTAAAATTTCCTGTGATTACCTTGTTACAGACACTGCCTAGTAAACTTTCCCATCCTTTGAATCACAGCTACAGGAATGGACATAATATTTATAAAGTAATTTTGGATTCTCAGAAATAGTCATCATACATATATAATGCCCATAAAAGAAAAACAGGTTTTTCTGTTTCTCATTGGAATGATAAAAATTCAGATTGTGTCTTTCAGGGAAGAATTTGGAAATGCATTTAGCTTAAAATATATCTAGTGTTATATTTACAAAAGTTCTAGGTTTTAGTTTTAAGAATATCAAGCATGTCTAAACTATAATGTTAATTTAGTACCAAAAATATAACCTCAGGCATTTTCTGATGGCCTTGGGCAATTTGTGCAACTCTGAAGTCTTTAAAAAACTTTCACTTAGTGAAAATGATAAAAGGCTAAATCCTGATTTTTAGGAACTAACAGCTTTTCCCATGAAAACTATGTAAGTTTAGAATGTAGTTTTCACCTCTTCAGCACTTTTCTTGATTAAAGAACCAAATTTGAACCTCCTTATCTACTAACATATGGCATCATTATACTCAAATATTAAATAGGCACGTTTTCACTTTCAATGAAACCTAAGTCAGGTTCAGACCCATTCTTCCATAGTCTCCAGCAATATTCCTCTCATTTTAGTCCAGTCTGGGAAAAGACAGCAAATTTTTGTACACATATATAAATTGATTTTAGGTGACTGTGTAACAGTAATGGTTGGGGCCATTTGTTTGCTTTTGCAAAAAAGTAATTAAAATAATTAATGCTGGTAGCAGAGGTGGTTCCAAATTGAGACTTTTGCTTCTCTTCATCTTTCCTGTGGGTTATAAGGCTGCAGCAGATTTGTACAGGGCAAAGCAATCCCTGCTGGAGGGTAGGTTGCTTATAGGAATACCGTTGAAATCTGGCACTAAAGGCTGACAGTATTTAAAACTTGGTATCTTGGAAATGAAGGATTTAGGGTGTGCAAGCACATCTTGAAGTGTAAAACATCCAAACTCAAATTATTCTAGTGCGAAAACTAATAATTTCAAGGCTGTAGCCTTGGATCTGTTACAAGAGCTATTGTTTTTCTGTCACCAAAGGACTTAAAAAGGGATTTAATGTGCTGTGTTATTTATAGAAAAGCAGTTCACAGGGGCATTGCTTATCAGTGTTTGCATGTGCCAGTTGATTGTGTTTCAGTTTTTGTATATTCTGGAGAATTGCACTCTCTATTTGAACCGTTGCATTCATGAGCTCTTGTGTGGCAGCACAGCCACACCAAGGCACTGCATCTTTTGATCCGAGCGGAAGACGAAAAAGTCACAAATGGCAATCCATCTCTTTAAAGTGGCAGTGAATGTGTGTGAAAATGGAGTGGAAATTCCATACTTCAGTATGGATATGCTTCAGCATGTCCTGTGAGGAGCAGCCAAGGACTTTGGGTTTGTCCAGTTTGGAGAGAGGGAGGCTGTGGGGTACCCTCCATGAGGGTGACCAGGCAGGGCAGAGGCTTCCAGGTCCCTGCCCCAGGCATGTCCATGTCTTGGAAGCACTTGGACACTGCCCTCCATAATGTGCTCCAGCTTTTGGTGAGGGCTCAGGCTGTTGGAGCAGATGATTGTTTTAGGTCTGTTGTAGCTGGAACTATTCTGTTCTGTGAACATTCTGGGGAGGGGATGCAGCTGGGAGAGAAGATATTGAATAAATATGGTCTGAAAGGGATCACAGATGCTTGCTGTAGCTGTAGAATTTTCAAGAAAATCACTGCTGAAGACATCCTTGCTATTGCACATGTGCTTTTCCCACATAAGTGGGAGGCAGAAGAAATCTGGAAGAAGGTGAGCAGGTTTGGAGGTGCTTCATCAGTTAATAACCATGCTGACAAAAAGAGAATATAATCTGCAGCAAAACAGGTTGCTTAACCTTGCCCTGGAAGTAGTTTAATATATAAAAACCCAGCTGAACAAACCCCCTAAGTCTGGGAGGCAGAAACTAACAATCCATTACATCAATTCATAGGCAATTTGATCTCAATATACAAGATTATGAAAGGATTCTTTGTAACAACCTTACAAGCCTTAAAATTAGAAACTCATAAGTAATTTGTTTGCCTCCTTCTCCAATGTTTATGTTCAAGTGAAATGATTCCATGTAAAATTTGACAATTCAAAATACAAAACGTCCAAAGGTTTAGAAATTCTTTTGTTTTCTAAACTTCTGTTAGATTGTAAATAAATAAATGTACTAAATAATGTACTAAGTTCATTCTTCCATATATAAGTTCATGTTTCCTTAATGTTTATTCTGTGTCTTCTTATAGTTTCTGAATAAAGAGAATGCAGGTAAAAGCTATCTGATATTCTGTGTATAATTGTAAAAACCTGGTCTTGTAGTTCTTTATTCCTCATTAAATGCTTTGCCAGAACTCAGTGCTAGAATTTTTTTATCTTGAGGTGGGCTTACCGAAAGATGGAATTGCTTTACTTGGAATTTATTTTAGTATCCATTTATATTAAATACCTATGCTTTCATTTAAATATATTCTATTTATTGCAGAACACAGTGATGTTTGGGATATTTTAAAATTTCTGAGGAAAAGAGACCTACAGGCAAGTTCTTTGTGCTAGGCTTGCTTTTTTCAAAACGTTAACAACACTTTACTATGTTACAATTCTTGAGCTTAGTGTATGTATGGATAGAAATAAAGTGGAAATCCTGTCTCTGAGGATTGGAATTTGGTGTAGATTTAGATGGAAAACAAAATATTTTAGCATGCATTTGCCAGTTAAGCGTTTAAAAGGACTTTCTGTGGAGTGTAGCTCTGAAACAGTGTAATAGTGAGTTTCTGAAGAGGTTTCCACATGATGCACATGCTACAGTCAGCTTGCTTTTAATTTGTAAGTTGCCACAGTGAAAAATCAATATCTTGGCCTGATTAACTGTAGACTGAAGAAAAGTTGTTCTTAGTTTGAAATCATGGAATTGTTAAGGTTGGAAAAGACCTTCAAGAGGATTGTGTCCAACCATTAACCTCACACTGCTAAGTTCACTACTGGCCCATGTCCTCAGGTGCCACATCCATGTGTCTTTTAAATGCCTCCAGGGTTGGTGGCTCAATCACTGCCCTGGGCAGCCTTTTCCAGTGCTTGACCACACTTCTGGGGAAGACTTTTTTTTTCCCCAATATTCCATCTAAACATCTCCTGGCACAGCTTGAGGCTGTTTCCTTTTCCTGTCCCTTGTTCCCCAGGAGCAGAGCTTTACCCTCACCTGGCTGCACTGTCCTGTCAGGGAGTTGAGCCAGAAGGTCCCCCCCAAGCATCCTTTGCTCCAGACCAAATATTCCCAGCTCCCTCAGCCACTCCATTCACAGCTCTCTGGGCCTGTTCACCCAGCCATTTATTTTGCCCAGCAGAGTGGCAAGTCCAAGTCAGAAGCAGCCAGTTCCTCCAGGTGAAGCCATTGGAAAAAGATAAGTTTTACTAAAATCCAGGTAGAAAACATCCAAGGCCTTTCTTTCATCCAAAATACAAGTCACCTTGTCACAGGAGATCGGGTTACATCCTCCTCCCTCTCTGTAGGTGGGAGGAATACTTGCTAAGGCCAGCCAACTGGGGCCTCCCTAAATATCCTGTACTGCTGATAAATTATTAGAAGTGGCAATTTCGGCTCTCTAAGCAGCTTCTTCAACATTCTCAGGTGGATCCTAGCTGGCCACGTAGACCTCTGTATGTCTGAGAGGCAGAGCAGCATCTTCTTCTGGAATGTGGGGGTTTGTTCTGCTCCCTCTCCCTCTCTTCCAGCTCAGGGCTGGGTACCCTGGGACACCTGGTCTTGCCACTGAGGACTGAAGCAAAGACAGCACTAAGTATCTCAGCCTCTTCCTCATTTTTTCGCACTACTGTTTTCCACTGCATCCAACGAGGATGGAGATTTAGCCCTCCTTTTCTTGCTGTTGTATTTATAAAATCTTTTTTGTATTTTATGGCAGTAGCCAGGTTAAGTTTTAGTTGGACTTGGGTGCCCTGCAGAACATCATGCCATCCTTGCAGTCCTGTTTCCCGTCTGCTGTGTTGTACTTCCAGCAGACACCCAGTAGAAGGGCCAGAAATCATGAGACTTCTCCCAGTCCATTAGAGAATATTACATCTGTCTCTTCATCCTGGTTGGGTGGGCTGTAACACACTCCCACCAGGATAATATCTGCCTTGTTCACCTTTCCTCTGATTTTTACCCAAAACTCTTTCTGCGCCCTCCTCTCCCCCACTCCCCTTTTTTTCTTTGTTTTTTTGTTTTTTTTTTTTCCCTGGACAAGTTCCTGCACATTTAGTTAGCACTGATGGACAATAGCATTGTAAACTAACAGTCTCAGAAACTGAGTTTAAAACCACTTTTGCTTAATCCATTTTAAAATGATTCTTCCAGAAATTTAGGATTAATCACCGTGTGATGAATGATAAAATGAGATACTGATACCCCGGGACTAGATTAATTTTATTATTAGGTGCTAAAAAAACGTTCTGCTTTAGGACTTTAATAAATACTTTTTCTAGTTAAAGAGTGCTTAAAAACTGTGTGATATAGCTATTTGACTTCCATCAATATTGAACATACCTGGGGTTTAGTTAAATTATCCTTAAAAATGCTCTTAAGAACTGCCTTTACTGTTTATAAAGAGGCCTCACTTGCCCTCTCATTGGGGTTGAAAGAACAATATTGGTTTAGGAATCTTTCAGTGGAGAAGAGACAAGAGCTAATGTGCTTGAAAATGTCAAAAACTGAGGCAAATTATACTTATGTTTGGAAACTATTTCATTTAAATTGACCGTGTGTCCTGAAGACTTTGCTATACATAGATCCTTTTTGTTTTACTATCTGAAAATAAGTGTGTTCTTGTCTTCCTCTCTCTCTCTCTCTCTCTATATATATATATATGTACACACACCTGTGTTGCCCTAGTGGTACTTTCACAGTTGAGCAAAGTTACTAGTTGTGGTTTTGGGTTTTATGTTTGTTTTTTTCTTTTTTATTATAGCAAGCAGAAATAATATAGTATAAATCCCTAGTACTTTCAGAGCATACCTTTAGAAGTTAATCACCTTTGTCATTCATTTATAAGGGACCAAGGTAATGCTGGTAGGAAGTGAACTTGTCAGTAAAAGGTTTCAAAATGTTTTTACAAGATACTGACTTGCTAAATTGCCTTAATGTATTCTAGACTATGTTTAGGAAAGATGGAAGAGGTTAATTTATGGAGTTATTGTGATGTGAACTGTATTAAAGACATTATTTTAGTAAAACTGATAACTATGGGGTAGCAAGTGCTCAAAAATAGTTACAGAAAATGTAAATAACTTTTTACAAGTTATGATCTAGATGTACTATGTGTAAAACACTCCAAAATTACTTACGAAATGAAGAAATTCTCTAACATACTTGAATATTTTTTCTTAAAAAAAAAAAAAGTTAACGAAGTTGTTGCTAAAAGAGAATACATTTTGATTTTAAATTATTGTCTTCCATTAGCATCAATGCTAAAATCTTTCCAGTTTCCTCATGGTGTAAAATACACCACGATCAGATTACAGTCTCTAGTTAATAAATAAGAGGTTTTTGTTTTGTTTCGTTTTTTTAAGATTTTTTAATGTTAAATTTTATGTCAACATTGAATCCCATGGAAAAATTACTGTATTTAAAAAATTATGTGTATTTAACCTGTTTTAACTCTATGTGACTGCAGAACATGTGGAGTAGATCAAGCTAATGAAGGATGGAACACTGGTGGTGTCTTTGATACAGAATGATTAGTTTTTGATACATAATGATTATTTGATACATAATGATTAGTTTTTGCTTATTTATCCACTCCATAAGGTTTGGATTGCAAACCCACCCAACAACTAAAAAGGTGAGGGAAGGCTGAAAGGAGACCAGCATTCTTAGAGGTGAGTTTTATGTCTTAGGCAGACTCCTGGCAAGAATTCTGCTGCCAGCCAGCCAGGCTGGCTCCCTCCTGAACCGCTGCTCTCATGAAATGTGTTGGGTTTGAATTTCTTAAAATTATTTGGGCATTTTGGATTAAAATAAAAAGTTTTTTTCTTTGTTCTTATATAGTGAACTGTTTTACGATATTAATTTTCTGTGTAAATTCTGCAGTGAGCAATATTTGTCCTGGGGAAAGTAGGCATTTGATGATAGGAATAACCTAACATACTATTGATTAGGAGTGAAGGGAGATAGTTGTGAGTTTTTCTGTAAATTTTTATTTTTTTACAATTGTATGTTTTGTAAGATTAGCATGAAGTTGGCCATTCACAGACGTTTTTTTGTCAAAGCCTCTACAGAAAATTATAGTTATCACCTGAAACTTTTAATCGCTAAATGCATTTTTTTTTAATTACTGTTGAGTATAAGTCTAGGGCATTAATGGTTATTGTTCTAATATTCAAGTTTTTTCTTGCTGACTTTAGTCAAGCAGAACTTGTTTTCATTTGGAATTTTGCTGACTGAAGACTATGTAATTGCTCAGTAATTAATGTAGTTAAAAGATATCACTCTACCTGTAGTTTGCACTTTGGAACCCGAATGTTCTGCTGGTTTTCACAGCATTGCCAGAAGGGATACTTTTGCATAGTAATTTCTGGAAAAATTTCAGCAGTTCTCTTTAAACAGTTCTGATTTCAAAAGTCATTAAGGTCCATGAATATGTAAGGCCCTTGTTACCTTAAATAATTCTATGAATTTTCAACTATATTATTTCAGATTTCACTGTGTGCTTGTATAAATAACTAAGTGTCCGCTACAGCTTGTTACTATTTTGTTCTTGTACATGTATTCTATGTGCATGAAAGTTTTATGCTTTAGGCTGAATATCTGTTAGGCATGCATTTATTTCCAGTTTAGCAAAGGTCTTGAAGGGATTATAAAATAAATTGGCTTAAAATAAATTGTGTGAGAGAAGGAAAAATTGGTTTGTTTTAAACTGGGAAGATGTGAAGCATTTTGGTTTTGTCTGTTTGTTTGAGGTTGGGGCGGAGCTTAACTCTTCTTGAATGAGAGATAATTTTTGCTTAATTGTTAACTGATGTGTGATATTCTTGGTATCAGTGCTCTCCTCACATACGTGGTCCTTAAATGTCCTGGTAACTTGCTGAGTATGGAACCTCTTAAAAAATATCTCCGTCTTTCTGAGAAGGGCCTGGTAGTTCTGACAAAATGCTTTGGGTCTGGAGATGAACTATATTCTAGATATGCAGAGTATGTGTAAAGAATCAACCTGAAGTGATAAATTATTTAAAAGTATTGAGATCTGATTAAAAGAGAAGCATTTAGGTGTCGAGCTGAAATCCTGTTTTTGCTCTGGCCTGATCTGGGATCTCAGTTTGCAGATCCCTCAGCGTATTACAAAGGCATTGACGGCAATAAGCCTTTTCTGTGAGAAATAATTTTTATTTAACTGGGTTTTTTTATTTATTGCAACAGAGAACGTACAATTATGATAATATCCATTTGGTGAAAGGTCAGGTGGTGAAAAGTGTTGGGTTGCATGCTTAGGAGCAGACCAAAAACAAAGATGAAAAAAAGAAAGATATTATGCACAGACATTCTGGCAGCAGTGTTTTCTGTTGGAAAGCACATTAGCATTTTCATTTTATTTGTTTATGAGTTGGGAGTTGGACAATGTAAAACCTCTCGAGTTTGCTTTGTAAGAGTCATATGAAAATGAATTTTAGGTCACATTGTGAGTTGCTTCTTCATGAACTGGACCATCTCTTTAGGAGAGTATGGAAAATCAAATTAATCTGCTTAATATGTGAAGAAAAAGTCGTCAAGTCTTCTTTTTATGTATTAGTAAAGGGAGAAAAAGGTGCAATGATGATGCATTCTTCTTTCTGTATGGGACGGAGAGTAATATCTGACTTTTTCTGTTTCTAACAGTATATCTAGAGCTTGCAAAACAAAGGATTAAAAGGATTTTTTTAATGACCAGTTGTGTTTTATTTCAGTTTTTGCATTAAAAAACTTTCATAAAATCTGAATTCCTAATAGGTGATTGGGAGGAAATGAATATTAGTAGCGTGATTTAAGGTTTTCTTTTTCAAGACCAGCAACTGAGTCATATAAAATCAGGACTTGAAAATCTGAGACATAATTGTTATTATTTTTGATAATGTCATGTCAGAGAAATAGCTGAATACCTTTTTTCTTGCCTGAAATAAGTACTTTTCCCTGTGAGAAGTGCTGTACTTCCAGGGTTTGGAGGAAGCTGAGGGGAGTTGTTTTATTAATTGGAAAAGTGAATCTTCCAGTCCATTAGGAGACAGAGAAATGATAAAAGAACGCTGTGTATTTTAATTTAGTACAATGCTATCTTACATAATGTATTTATTTAGTATAATCCTATTCCTACTATGTGCTGCTGATTTTGTGGAGTTTTTTGGTTCTTTGGTTTTATTTTTTTTTTAAGTATCCATGATCACATCAGCTTTTCTAACAAGATTTAGAATTATAACCTGTAAACACTGACATTTCCCAGTTTTTGTGAACTGTCTATGTGTAAACTGAAGAGTATCTTTTTCAAAGTATTTAACTGTCACGTGTACTGATTATCCTTTATATTTAGACCTTTACTATCTTATTTTACTTTTAATTAAGAGAAAAAGCCTCATTTTAAGTGCATAGCAAGATGATCTACAGAATTTTTAATTTTTTTTTTTCTTTTTTTACTGTAAAGATTCTTCTTCTGGTGAAAGAATGTTGGTTTTTAAAATAAGTGATTCACTCAGCACCAGATTTTCCTAGGCAGTGTATCCAGCCAAAACCTGGTATTACCCTGTGTTTGTTTTTGTTTAGTTGGGCTTTTTTTTTGCATTTTATTTTCCTGTAAAGCATATATTTCTTCTTAATGTGAAATGTCTTGAGCACTCTTTTCATAACTTTAATGACATTTATTAGTGCAAGTTACCACACATCCATTTGAGCATGCATTCAAAGACTTAGATTTTTGTTTGACATGTTGCTGTATTAAATTGTGTTACTATGATGCTCTTACTAAGATTGTTGCAAACCTTCCATTTTCACATACCTGTTCCGTGACAAAGTTTGCTTGAGGCAGTACTAGGTGCCTTTTACTCTTGGAAAGCTTCTCTGTTTTGCAGACACCTCTTTTTAAGTTTCTTTAAAGCACATTATTGTGATTTGCAGGTAAAAGGAATTGATTGCATTTGCTAATGCTGCTTATTAACAGTAACATGGAGAAGCAGGAGAATTTCAGTTGTCAGTCTGAGTTCTTGAAGCTCAATAATATTTTAAGTGGGAATGCATCTGAAACACGTGACTTTTTTTTTTTTTTTTGCTTTAAACCCTCCATTTCTCAAGTTTTATCAGACAAGAACTGTAGAAGAAAGGCCACAGTTTGTTCTAGCATGCCCAAACACTTAACAGGAGGTGTTTCTGTACCCTTTATTTGCTTCTAAGTAAAAACATTGTGTTCCTAAAGCAGCACTTTAGTGCAAAAATCAAGCATATAGTTAGAGTCCCCAGTTGTATGAAATTCTTGGAACTGATATCAGCTCTTCTCTTGAGAGATAAGCCCTGAATTACAAAGCACTGTGTCTGTTAAGGCTGAGAGGAAGATAAAGGCTGAGACTACTGAAACTGGCTCAAAGAGCCATTGATACATTACGAAGCATTCAGCTTTCTTTTTTGAGAAAAAGAGTTATTATTTGTAAATGTCTTTATCATGTTCATGATAAAATAGTACCATATAATGATTCCTAGGAAAGGTTTTGAAGGAATTAATGAATTAACAAAGTATTTTATTACTTCCAAAGGAGCATCTCCATGCAGTTTTGCTTTCATGGTGGGATCTTTTTTCTTAATGCCAAAAGTTCACCTCAGCTTTTTTCAAGAAATGCTTCTGTTGAGTACAAAGATTTATGTAAGACATTTTTTCTTTAAACTCATGATGAAAGTATTTCACAGAAACATAGAATCATAGAATGGTTTGGGTTGGAAGGGACCTCAAAGTTCATTCATCTCCAACCTGCTGCCAGGGGCAGGGACACCTTCCATTATCCCTCCCAGGTTGCTCAGAGCCCTATCCAGCCCGGCCTTGGAGCAGGATGGGGCAGCCACAGCTGCTCTGGGCAACCTGTGCCAGGGCCTCAGCATGCTCACAGGGAAGAATTTCTTCCCAATATCCAATCTAAACCTTCTGTCTGTCAGTGTGAAGCCATTGCCCCTTGTCCTGTCACTCCAGGCCCTTGTCAAGAGTCTCTCTCCATCTTTCCTGTGGGCTCCCTTAAGATATATTTCATTAGACTTTCACTCCTTTTGTTCCTCCTACAGCAGTGAAGATTCTAAACCTTTCATGCTCCTCTCTTGAGGTTGGTTCTTCTGTCATCAGCAAACCCAGTCACACATGATCTTGGACAAATGTTGGTTGTTAGGAGTATGGTTCAGCTGAAGAACAATGTTAAAAGTGGACTCACTTTTTCTTTTAATGATAGTGTTGTGGATGAAGCTGAATACATTGAAATATAGACCATCCATGCAAGGGGCATTTGGAAGTTTCCTAATCCAAACTGCTGTGTAAAGCAGATCTGGTTAGAACAGGTGGGTCAGGGCCATTCCAGTTAAATTCCTTGTGATTATCCACAGGAATTAAGAGTCCACCATGTCTGTGGGCAGCCTGTTCCAGAATTTGGTCATAATTCTCACTATTCAAACTTCTGTTCTAAGGGTTTTGTCCTAATCCCAGTGCACCTCTGAGAACAGCCTGGCTCTGTCTTTTAGAGGCCTGTGTCCAATTTATGGGGCAGAGTAAATTGAGAAAATGAGAATACTTTAAGTTATGGGAGTTTTTAGTCAAGTATGGTCACTTTTTCTCAGGCATTGGTAGGACTCATGGTGTCTGATCATTGTGACCTAATTAGCAGATGACAAGTTAGGCTTTTCGCACCTTTCTTTTTTATTTTTTGGGTTTTTTTTTTTGTTTTTTGTTTTTTTTGTAGATTAGAAACTAAATTTCAGACTTCCTGATTATCATTAGTCTGAATCAGGTTTCAGAGATCGATTTTCTGGACCTGATGTTGATTAATTATAGGTATTGCCTGGCTGTACTTAACAAGAATGTTTCATTCCAGTTTAATTCAAGCTGATTTCTGAGATTTTTTTGGAGGTGAATGGGGAGAAGGCTTGTTGAAAGGGATTTCCTTTCCTCCAAAGCACAGTATGTTTGAATTGTATCCACTTTGCCAGACTTCTCACTGAAGTTTATATGCATTTTGTAAAAATGTGTGGCTGTTGAAGTAAAAGGATATTTGTGATAGAGAAAGCTTAGATAGGGCCATTAGAGAAATGTAAAACATAGTTAATTTCGTGGTTCCTTATTTTTATAAAGCAAAAACTACCCTTTCTATGTTCTGGCTGCAAGAAACCAGTTGTGGTGAAGATAAATGAAGGTGAAGATCTAACCCTTGTGTTCCTGAAATTGTTAGAATTAAATATTGGGAAAGATAGGTGCTGCAAATATGAAAATATGCTGAATAATACCATATTTTAATGCTTCTGGAGTAGGTAATGTAGTATTTGAAATCATCTTGGAATATCTAGACAAGAAGTTGGTATTTGTTAAGTAGATGATGGTCAAAGTTGGGGGAAATGTCATAGGACAGGGGTTTCCCAGTTTTCTCTGTTAGTTTCTTCTAGGATATAGCTCTTGAATATGTTTTCCACACAAGGCTGTGCTGCTGTGTTGGTTTTTTTCCCCTCCTATGTCATAAGTGAATTTGAAAATCAGTACTTACCCTCTCTGTTGGAGCTCTCAGAGCTCATTTTCCTCTTGTGAGGAAAAGTGGAACTCTTGCTTTCTTTTTTGTGTGTTGTGTTTGAACTATGGAAGTGAAATGGACTTTGAATTTATGCTTCATTGCTTTTTCCTGCTTTGCTTACTGTGTAAAAAAGCCAAAAGGAATATGCTGAAGAAGAGTGCCCTCAAATTCTAAACCACAAATTTTTGTGGAATTGATTTTGTAGATTGTCCTAAAACCAGTTTTTGTGGAGTTTCTGAGGTTTTTTTCTCATGCTAGTTTAGTACCTTGAAGATGAGAATATTATTTCTAACAATTATTCCAATTTCTTTAACGAAGGCTATATGAAACTAAGGTGTTTATTTATACAATATGGTTCTTTTTCCTTCTAAAACGTTTTTAACATTGGGAAGGGCAGTTATGGAAGTCTTACAGACCATGTAAGAAGGTCTTACTAATGAAGCTGATACAAATACTACAGCTTTTTCTGGTACTGTTTTGTTACTTGCAGCATTGGATGTGAAAGTAGAGTTATTTCAAAATTACTGGTGATGGTAGGTGTGGAACATCACATCAAAGGATATGGAATTATACATGTTTCTTGCAGGATCTGGATCTTTTACTTCAGGGGGTCTCCTTATGAAAGAACTAAGTGGTAAAAAAAGCTTCCTTCCTTCCTTCCTTCCTTCCTTCCTTCCTTCCTTCCNGCACAACAAGCCAGAGTGGGAAAACACAACTGATCCTTCCTTCCTTCCTTTCCTTCCTTTCCTTCCTTTCCTTCCTTTCCTTCCTTTCCTTCCTTCCTTTCCTTCCTTCCTTTCCTTCCTTCCTTCCTTCCTCACTGAAGGAACTGATAGAAGAATTTTAGGTATTGTCATTTGGTTTACAAATTCTATTTTGTGTAAATTGATCTTTGACTTTTACTGTCACATTCCTTAATGTACTGTTCTCATCTCTAAGCATTTAAACCTTATAGAAACTCTTCAGAATAAATGGATCAATGGATAGACCAGAAAGATGAATAGGAAAAGAAAATTCTCTGGGTATTTGCTCCAGTGCTTGACTGTTGCTGATTCTTAGACTGAAGTCTCAGTTCTTGCAGATATTCTAAACTTGACTGTGTGTGGCTTTAGGCAGTACCTGAGCTGGCCTTGCTTTCAGGTTGGGTCGCATGAGTTGTGCTGAGAGGCTTTGCAGACTAAGTTGTGACTCCTTTAATGTTGTGCTGCTTTAGTTGGTCTGTGGAAGAAAATTTGTTACAATGGGCCAGGCTTTCATTATTCCTAAAACTACCATAGACTTGAGTGGAATCAATTGTAATATAAGCAACTAGTACTGTAAAATAGGTGGGTTTTTAACTGCTGACTTTTTTTGGTTTTTCTTTTTTTCCATTAGAAAAGTTTTAATATTATTATAATGTACTAGTGTTTATTGAGTCAGTACTGGCGGTGCAATCACAGAACAATTTAGGTTAGAAAAGATCTTCAGGATCATGGAGTTCAACCATTAACCTCCCACTGCTGGGTCCACCCCTGAACCACATCCTCAGGTGGCACATCTACATGTCTTTTAAATACCTCCAGGGACTGTGATTCAACCACATCCCTGGGTAGCCTGTTCCAATGCTTGACAACACTTTGGGTGAATAAATAGTCCCTAATATCCAATCTAAACCTCCCCTGGCACAGCTTGAGGCCATCTCCTCCTATCACTCTGTTCATTGGGGAAGACCCTAACCCTCACCTGGTTGAACCCTCCTGTCAGGGAGTGGTAAAGACTGATAATGTCTCCCTGAGCCTCTTTTTTTCTAGGATAAATCAACAAGCCGCACTTCCTAGGGAAAAATTGCTGTGTCATGTTCTGCGTTGTCTGCTTTTTCCCCATAACCTTAACATATCTTAATTCACTGTGTGAGTGGGCAGGCTTCTGTCCCCTGGTAAAATGAAGGTGCTAACAGTCCTGTCACTGTGCCTTTCACTCTGGGAGCTGACCAGCACTCTGCTTCCTGGCAGGGGAGATTTCCCACATGTCCCTTTTTATGATGGAGTCCACACTGGAACGTGATTGAGAACCCTGGTATTTTGGTGTTGCCCTGTTTTCACTGTCTTACAATGGGGTAGGACACACAGCATGCAGAATTCTTGAGATTTTTTTCTTTAGGAAATTTTACAAATGCTCTAAATATATTTTAGTTTCCATTATGCTATACATTCATATTCTAGTCTTTCTTGAGCTAGGTATCCTTTGGGATATGCGTATTCTGTAATTAAATTTTTCCAACTAATGGCTTAGTAGCTATTATAAATTTTTAAGATGCCAAATGCTTATCCTACGTCTGTGATTGGTATAGATCAGGAGAAAAGCCTGTATCAGTTAGGAAAAAAAATTTGGAATTTTGGTGAAAGAGTCATGGGGAAAAGTGCATGTGAGCTGGTTAGATCTTGGTCATACAGAAATTTATCATCTCCTCTGCTCTTTATCACAGAGGTATTGCCAGTGTACATGCTTTCTAAATGACTAGTTTTTTGTTCTGTTTTATTGGAGTTGTTGTTGTTGTTTATTTGGTTGGGTTTTTTTGTTTATTCTTTTATTTTTTAAAATCTCATACTTACCCTGGATAGACCTTTTGGAGCCTGCAGTTTCTGCCAAAGATTTATTCTTCAGATGCTGTGGTCTATGTTATGTCCAGTCAAGGAACAGCTAATAAGCCTGCCCTGGACTGAACACATTGGATGAGGCATTTAAGAAACATAAGAATGAAAGTAAAACTGACAGATTGTCATAAATAGGATTTACCCACTCCTGGTGTTTGCCAGAAATACAAATGCAGCCGCTCCATCCTCAGGCAGGTCCACACACACCGTTCTGACAAAACAAACAGCAACATACTCTGTCACTTGTTCCATTAAAATGCACAAAATTCAGCCTCAAACTTATTGGCCAGGTTATACAGAAGTCACTTGATTGTACCTGGAAAAATCAGTTCTCTATTACCTAGACAAATTTAGATTATCAAGTTATGGATCAGGACTTGATTAATTTGAATTCTCACTAACCAGAGGTGGATGTGAATGAGGAATTCTTCCTAATTTACCATTTGGTCTTTACACCACTTTTGCCTCTTGGATATGAAGAATATGAGGATTTCTGGTGGGATTACAACATTCTTTCTCTCTCTAATTGTTGGAATGGGGAAGAGGGACTTTTTTCCCAGCTTACATTTTTCTGCCTTAATTGGGAGTGGCTCTTGATCTTCCTGCATATAAAAGCATGCTTTTGGTGTGTCTGTTAGGTAAGTGCATTTCACAAAGTTCTCTTGACCTGTTTTAAGCTGCTGGCCAGGTTTTGGTGACTATTTGGCACAGGAAGGCTTGTGAGTGTCTCAGGTATGCTCATCAATCTGAACAAATTCATCATGCAGCCTTACCAGCCATGTAGGATAAAGTCTGGAGCAACTTCATCTGAAATGCAGTGTTGACTCTGCTTTCAGCAGGAGCTTGGGTTGGATGACCTGCTGGTCTGAATTTTGGCAGAAGTTATTGTTCCATTTGGTGGATACAGACTTGTTGATAAAACCTACTCAAAATTCAGTGGCTTGTGTATTCGTTGCCCATGGAAAATTTCCTTCTTTTCACAGTGTGTGACTGGAGAGCTTCTCAAGCCTTTTAGGACATGACTGTCTGAGAACTGTTATGTTTTGGAAATGACCTGGGCTGGATGACCTACTGTGTCTTTTCCAACCATAATTTCTATGACTGTAATTTTGAGGTTGACTTTTTGTTGCCCAATTTTACAGTTACTTAATTCCAGTATGGGGCATATTTCAAGAGACCATATTTAGTCATGATATTCAGTCATGTGGGTTGTTTGGTCTTTTTCTGTTATTTTCCAAATCCTGAAAGTTGTCAGCACTTAATGTATTATTTCCTATTCCAGTGCCACAAATAATGTTCCTACCCTGTGGGGAAAGAAAAGTCTGATTCCCCATTTTGGAATAGATGGTTGATTAAAAGAACTTGCTCCCAAATTTGTTGCAGTTCTAAGGAGAGGTGTTAGGCTATTTCTGTTATTTATTTGTACCAGAAATGCATTTCCATCATAAGAATAAGGGATAGGATTGAGAAATTATGTACTTGTTCATATT
This sequence comes from Anthoscopus minutus, assembly GCA_013399455.1. Classification (NCBI taxonomy): domain Eukaryota; kingdom Metazoa; phylum Chordata; class Aves; order Passeriformes; family Paridae; genus Anthoscopus; species Anthoscopus minutus. Next base: position 40,702 of record VWYI01044203.1, read on the forward strand.
TTCAGCATTGTTATCAGTTAAATTTATAATTAATTGTTGATACATTTTTAGAGCTAAAATCACATGTACATTTGAGGACTGTGAATGTCTCCTATTACTTTTTCTAAACAGTTCTTATAACATGAGTGTGGCCCTTTTCCCTGTAGAAAGAAGGCTCCCTTTTTATGCAAGAAGAGATCATATTTTGGGGAAGAGATCATATTTTGGGAAAGACATCTAAAGAGAACTCTTGCACCAACACTCTTTGAAGAGAACCTCAGCCTCTGAGTTTTTACAGCCTCTGAGTTTTTGACCTTAGAGATCTCAGCATCCCTCAGGATTTAGTCCATGCTTTCTATCCTAATCTGCTGCCTGCATTTGTGTGACACATGCTGAGTTTGCCAGTTCTGGTATTTTTAGATTTTTTTTGTCCACAGCAAACAAAGCTTGGAAACAGGGCTTCATTTTGAAACTGAAGTGCATGTATTTGTATGAATATATATTATACACACCCGAAGAACAAACAGACCTAGAATTCTCTCACCCTGAGGGAGAATCACTTATCCTGGAATTCCTGTGGGGTCTCTGAAGAACTGGAAATTGGAGGATTAACAGCTAGGTGTGAAACACCATTGGTACTACAAAGACTTGCTTGGAGTTTATCTTTTATTCCATTGGAGTGATATGTGGAATAATTCATAAATAAATCACACTCACAGCCACAAAATGTGTTTAAAATTTGTGAGGTAAAGGTAATCTTAGGTCAGAATAGTCCTGGGATAGTTACCAGACTTAAAAAACTGTATATGAAATGCAATAAAAAAGATGATGGATTCAATAACAGGTTGCTCTCCAGTTTTTCTTCTGCCCTACATTCTTTTTCTCTATCAAAAGTTCTGTTTTATTTATGCATAGTTTCTTATAAATGTTCTTGAAGGAGAAATGGAAATCCTCACATGTTTTCCTTACAGGGCCTTCTGTCTTTACTGCCTCAGGTCAGTGTTGTATTTGAAGAGAAATCAAAGTAGTTAATCACTTCTTAGAACATGATTTTTCGTATTTTTGTTAGCCTTTTATTTTTTCTAGTGCCTCTCCATTTTAGCATGCCTTTCCAAAATTGCTTTAATTCCTGTTGAACTCCTCTGAACTTGTTCCAGTTTGTGTTTTTAAAATACAGTGCTGAATGTACTGTTTCCCTGGTTGAGACATAACCAGTTCTGAGATGATGGGAATAATGTCTCATGCATTTTGTGGAGAGAATCTGCTTTGAAGGAACTTTGTGTAGAGCCTGTAAGACCTGTTGATATGATACAGAGTGTGTAGATAAAATACCTGTTTTCTTTTCTAAAGGCTCACTTTCTCCAGCTGGCCGCTCTGCCTGCTACCTGAACACTGTGTTCTGCAGTGATTGTATCAATCCCCAGTCTGGTTTGGGTGGCTTTTCCCGGAATGTGGCACAAATACAGTCACATTCTCAGTTTGTGCTGTCTCCATCTGCAGTCCTGTGCTGCCCACACAATCTCCATCCATCATTTTTGCACACATGTGCTGTATTCTTGAGCTATGTATTAAAGCTCTGAATGTTGATAAGAGTGCATGAATGTTTGACCAATTAACCTTAACACTGATGGAAAAAATACCCGACTACCTTCTTTCTCTCTTGGAAAATGAACCAGCACAAAACCCAACCAACACAAAGCCAACAAAATGCCTCGTAGTCCCTAAAAAGATACTTAGTTCTTATACCACATGAGACTATTGAACAATACTTCAATTTAAACAACTATTTCTACTTTGTGATAGTGATGATTTATTAGTGACTCACAGAATGGTTTGGGTTGGAAGGGACCTTAGAGATCACTCAGTCCCATGGCAGGGACACCTTCCACTAGACCTGGTTGCTCAAAGCCCCATCCAGCCTGGCCTTGGACACTTTCAGGGATGAGGCAGCCACAGCTTCTCTGGGAAACCTGTGCCAGGGCCTCTCCACCCTCACAGGGAAGAATTTCTCCCGAATATCCAATTCTCCTAACATCCTCTTGTAAACAGTCTCTTTCTATCTTTTCTGCAGTAATAAAAGTCTATCCAGCACATAAACTGTTTTAACTGAAGTTGATTAGCTTTATAAACATTTTAACATCCTATAAAGACCATAAAGGTTTTTTGGATCATCCTTCATATACATATCAGAATTATGGATATATATATATTGTTAATGCATAATTCCTTTCTTTCAACAGCTTTGTATATCTTGAGTTACTTTCATTAGCTGAGTAACTTAGTCTGCTTTTTTTAAAAAGGAACTGCAATTTAACTATAAATATATCCAAATGCCACAGAATTCAGGGCTACAAGTCAAAAATGCTGATCAGTTTGTAAAATCTTAATCAGCCCCTCCATGAAACCTAGGGACGGACCTCTGTGGTAGCAGAAAAGTTTCCAGAAATTCACCACAGTCTTGTCCCAAGCTGCAGTTTGTTCTGATGTTGCCAGACAGCTAAGAAGAGATGGGAAAAGCAGGAAATCTTTTTCTGCTTTAATCAACAGTGCTGATTTGGAAAGGCAACTTAACAATGGAAAATATTTTTCATGCTTTAAATCATAAACACAAAATTATACAAGGTCCATGGTGGATCATGACTGCATTAAGTTAGATTGTTTTCCTTATGAGCAGAGATAACTGTTAATTTTGGAATCTGGTGGTGAGAAATCCTATTTCCTGGACATATTTATGTATTTATTTGTTTATTTATGTATATATATATATATATCTCCAGACTAGCTTATCTGATGGTTGTAGTACCATTTGTTGAGGAACTGGGGACCTGTTTGCTATACCTGAAATCTTTAGATACAACTTTAAGGTAACATTTTCCTATTTTCCTCTGTGAGAAAGCTTTTCCTGCATTTTTGCTTTCAAAAAGATGTTGGACCATGTTGATGGGCAGTGCTTATGTCTTCCCCTGAAGTTATTCAAATTCTGTTACAAAATACCCAATTGTATTTAACTCGATAAATGAAAAAGTGCTTCTTCAGCGAGATCCTGCAGTTCTTGACCTTGCATCCTCTGTGTGAAAAAGTTCTTATTTGGGCCCCTTGATCTGGTTGAGGACTTGCAAATGATGGAGAAATCAGATAAACTGTGGAGGTGAGATTGAAGGGAAGGACTGAATGCTCATTTCCAAGTGAGGGGAGGATGAATTTATGAAAATATTTTAAAATCAAGATTTCTTTTGTATTCTAGTGCCTGCTGAAAGATGGATGATGATGACTTTGGAGGATTTGAGGTATGTTGTTTGGGTAACTTTGCTTTGAAATTTAACTGTTTTCAACTATTTTATGGACATTTATAGTGTTTTGTAAAATATGTAATAATTTCTTCTTGTTTCCAGGCAGCAGAGATTTATGAGTTTGGAAATGGTGAAAAGCAGACCACATCCCCTGCTATTGCTTGGGCAGCATTTCCTACAGGTATTGACATAATCACTGTAAAAAATCCTAGTATTTTATTCCTGTCCTTATGTAGTCACTAAAAATTAGTGCTTAGAAGGGTGTATCCAATAAAACAATGCACAATAAAATAATAGCCAGCAGTCTTAACTTGAGCATAAGAATGTTCTTGAGCAATTATTTTGGGAAGCTGTACGTTTCAAAGGTAAACTTTATTGAGGAACGAAAGAGAAATACAGTTTATGCAGTAGAAAAGGAAGTTTTTCATTCAAAGGGTATTGTTTACTTTTGAGTATGGAAGATCTGTTGCAAATTGTGGGAAAACAGAAAAAGTAAAGTTAAAAATAGGATTGTGATAAAGTCTTTTCCTTGCTTTGGGGAAGAGGGGACGGATGGGAATGATGTTTTATACTTATGCCATTTATGTAGTTGAAAAATATATTACATATTCTTTATCTCAAGCAGAAGCAGAAACATTAGGAAACTAATTTATTAATTTATAGAAGTGCCTGGTGCCTGTCTGGATTTTAGGAAATTGATAAAAGTTTATTGATAAATGTATATTATCAGTAGAACTAAAATATTGTGGAGGTGTTACTAACTTTGTTGTGGTCTAGATTTCTCTCTTTTCACAAAACAAATCATCACTTTTGCAGCATTGAAGGGGGAAAAAATAACCAACAACCCACATTGTACTGATGTGCAGAATAAATTACGCAAAATAAGGCAGGGATTTTTCTCAACATGAGCTCTCTATAAATCATGTTCTTAAAATGTTTTTATTAATTTATTTCTGGCTTTCATCTATTAAAGAGTAATTAGTTTTATTTGTCATTGAAACAGAAGAAAACAAATACTAAGGAAAGGATATTTTTCCAAATAACTTTATTCATCTTGTCATTTTGACTGATATTTAAATTACTGTTTAAATTCAGTAGCATGTCTTAATGTGTTTAATAAATTAAATCAAATATAGCTGTGCAGTTGTCAGTGACATCCAATTAAAATCTTGTAAAGAGTGTAGAATTGAAATTATTTGGACATAACACAGAAGTTTTTTGTAAGATTTTAAGTGACACACAAGTCCTAGGTTAAGTTATACGAAGGTATTTTAAGCATTCCAAAATTAAAAGAAAACTCCTGTATTCTGGGTATTTTGTTACTGTAAAATCTGGGTATTTTGTTACTGTAAAATGCATATATTGCTGTGAATAAATTAGTTTATTGCAATAGGCAAGGTTTTAATAGGATTGGTCAGGTGTTTCTTGGGCATTTACTTGGCAATTCAGTTATTTCTATTACTAAAAACTTGTATGTTTTTAGTAATAGAACTGAATTGTCTGTCCAATGTTATCTGTATATAAGGTGTTCTCGTTTTACCCTATAAATTTCGCATTAAGGCTTGCTGAAAAATTCAAATGTATTATGGTGCTCTTGTGGTGATTTTGATAAATTTGAGGGGGTGATACCGTTGCATACACCCAAGATTTGATGAACTTTCCAGAGGAGGAGTTACTCCTTTTGTGAAATTCCTGAATATCTGATGTTTGGAAGTTATAAAACAAAACAGTGAAGCCTCTGGCCACATTTCTTAGTGTGCAGGCAGAATTCAGAAATTATTTCTAAGGCCTCAATGGTGATTTCATTGCAATTTTGCCCTTGAAATTGGTCGTGGGCTTCTTACTATCTTTTTGATAGTATGGACCATGTGGCTGTAGACTTAGAATGTTAGGCTAGTAGATATAATTACTTTTCTTCTAGAATAATTTGGGCTTGGAATAATAAAATATGGGGAAGAGCTCTGTGCTATGGGTTATCCGAAATCATCCTGAGAGTGCATCAGGGTGGTCTTTCCCACTGTAGACACAAACCCAGTTTTAAACTCAGACTTTCTACCTGAATGTTATGTTCAACTGAAAACATTCAGGGATAGAGATTTCAGTGTATACAGTATAATTAAAAGTGCCCTTGAATTGTTATATCAAGACAAGGGGAGTTGAAGAAGGAAATTTAATTTTGTTTCTTGTTTTTTTTTATTTTTAACAGCTGAAACCTACATGTAGGGAAACTGTGCTACAAGTAGTTTCCAACATTCCACAAAAATATGTCAAATAATTATTATAGGTCTTTTGTTCAGAGCCATGAGCATATTGATTTATATATATCTATATATATATGTCTATATATATATAATTAATAACATAAATGGCATCTTAATTGCTGGATATAAGTAACATCCACTTAGTGGTATATTTGCTATATGATGTCTTCATTCTGAAACTCAGTACAAAGAATAAAACTCAATGGAATGTTGATTTAACAGTTCACGTTCATCCACTTGGGTTCTTTTTCAGAATTTCTGGTCCCCCAGGGAATTTTAATAATTGCTTGAGCTTCATTACCTGCATAAAGACACAGAATTTTCCTTGAATTAGCAAGATTGCAGGCTGTCCCTGATCTCTGCTTCTGTTAATAAACTGCATGGTTCTGGCAGTTCTTACATACAAATCTATGACAGAACATTCTTAATATTGGGAAGCCAGGGCTTCAGTAATCACTAGATACTTTTTCATTCCGGCAATAGCTTACATCTGCATCTTATTTCAGCCTTTTTGGGCATATGACTTTTGATATACCTATAATTGAGTGCATGCTTCTTTTCTCTATAGTGCTGCAGCTCTGATCAATGAACAATAAATTTATTTGGAAATTCATCAGGGCTATCAGACTTAGTCTCTTGGAGTCCAGTCAGGCAGTTTCAGCAGAGGCAAGTTTTTGTTTCAGGGCTTGTGAAACTGTTCCATTAGGGTAACTAAGGCATGGTAAGCAGGAAAGATTTAGGGGTTCTCCTTTATAAGTGAATTTTGACCTGAACTAAAATGCAGTTTCACCAGTATGTACAAAGAGGAATGAATTAAGAGAGCTTGAATTACAAACATAGCACATGTAATTCTAGGAATGTCTAATTTATGAATCTTTAACATTGCTGAAAAGTGGAAAGAAGGTTTTGTAAAAAAGATGTTTGAATGATACCTTGGAGAGTTGCCACCTTTTCTTGTCTTCTGCAAGGTCATGTGTTTAGTTGAAAATTCTAAACCACAATGTTCATAAGTGCTCACCAGTTGTTGCTTCTCATTTCCTAGGTTTCATTTTGACAACTTAAGGAGTGGGGATTTTGTTTCTGGTTTGCTTTTTTTTTTTTACCCTTCAAGTATTCATTACTATAATTAGAACCACACAAAGCTCCACCTGATAGTAGAAGATTCCATGTAAATCTCTACTACCTGAAAAATGGAGTTTTATCTCTAGGATTGGACATCCCAAAATATGTGAATACCTAAAGCTCTATCTCAGCAAGTCTACATTCCTTATAAGTGCCCAGTGTAGTGGATGTAGTGCTGGCTAAATGCCATTGCACCTGCTAGAATGGATGTACACATTTTTTTGCTGCGAGGTATGAATTAGGAGAAGGAGGGTAAAACAGGCACAAACTCTAAAAGAAATCTTTATTAACAGAATTAAAAGAAAAATAGTAAGAAAAATCAGAATAAAACCTACAGAATACTTCTCCTCCCCCCACACCCTATTTTCTTTGCTACTGACAAGGTTAAGAGACAAAACCTGGGACTTCCAATCAGTTTACCACCTCTAGAATAGCCTTTCTTCAGTGGACTTAGGAGAGGAGTCTCTCTTGCCTTGCCATGGAGACTTCTCCACAAGAAACAGTTCTCTCATGGCTTTTAATTTCCTTGAATAGCAGCTGCCTGGAAATCCACAATTGTGAAGTTCCTCTCATCTTCGACAGCCTTTCCACAGCTGTGTTCCTGGGTCATGTCAACTTGTTAGGCTGCTATTTTTAAGGATGAGCTGTTCTAGTACAAAACCAAAAGTTCTTTTAATCCATCTCTGAGACCAGAGGTTTTCTTCTTCTATTCCTGGGGCAAGGTTTCTCATAGCTCTCATTTTTGTCTGTTCAAATTTCTCATTTGATCAAAATTACTTCAACATCTACTTATTTCAGCACTGGTGCCTCTGTTCATGGCTGTGATTAGAACGTTACATTCCCCCAATGCTTCTCATGAGTTACAGGACAAAAAAAGAGTCTGATTTATCAATTACATCTTCTCCAAAGCATTACAAAAATAATTTCAGCCTAAGACTAAGGCAGCTCTTCAATACCCTCCCATCGAAAATTTGACTCCTTCTTTACTGACCTCATGTTGTTTTCTCTACATGTCTTCCTCCTTTCCTTCTTCTGATTCAGGAGAGAATTGGTATCCGTAGGTTTATTTGTTCTCAAGCTTTATCAATTGAAACAGTTTCTTACGGAGTCAGCAGCGCTGAAGGGTTGATCTCATCCAGGCTGTTGTGTGGTCTCCGCTGGCACCACACAAGCCATGCTGGCTGCTGGTGCCTCCCTGTGCCTCTCCTCCAAGGGGGGCACCGGGAAAAAAAGAAAGAGAAAAAAAACCCAGAAACTTCTGCCGCTGCTTTTGTCCTTCAGTCTGCAGCACAGCCGGCTCAAAGCAGCTTAGCAAACAAAGCCCATTACGAGTCATCCCAGCACAGCCATGGCAGCGTGGCCCTGCCCTGGCCTCTCCAATCTCGGCCCCAGCCATGTGGCCACTCCTGGCCCCAGAATGGTGCACAGCCGCTCCTGGCCTCAGGGTAAACAAAATTCATTTTGTGAGCCATGCTGAAATAGCCACAGCTATATGCCACTGCCCCGGGCTGTGAGCCCTAGCTGCGCCTACCTCGGCCAAGCAGTCCCAGCTGTGCAGTCCCAGCTGCACCAGGCCAGCCCCTGTGGCATGGCCCGGTGGCAGCAGAAATCCCAGGTGAGCAGCGCTCCAACCCAGCCACGCACAGCCATTCCACACCAACCTGCTCAAGGGCCAGAAGCCAAGAGCGTTTTCCCAGCCTCTGTTCGTGTTTAAATGAGCATGGCCACAGAGGCGTAACCAGCTCTTTTGATTGGTTTAGCCAGGTGTCAGTCTTCCAAGCGAGGCAGCTGATTGGCTCTTCAAAACGAGCCAATTGATTGGCTCCACAGGGTATCCGCCCCTGCAGCCTGTGGGCTTCCGCCTGACTGGAAGCGAAGCTTTCCTTAAAGCATGGCGCCCAGGCTCTGTGGGTGCTTTTTGTGATGAATTATTTATACGTGAACTATGCCTGTGCTATGGTAATCCTCACCAAACGTTGAACACGCTCATCACAAGCATCATGCTCATTTTTCCATGTGAGTCGACAGTAAGAGAACCACTTGCCTAGTCGGTCAGAAATTGCCTGGTAATGTTGTTTTCCCTTCAGATGGAAATTGATGTAAAGCTGAGACTCAAGGCATTAAGTGATAGCATAAAGCTGAGACTTTAATGTTTGTTTAGATACAAAATGATCATCCTCTATGTCACTTCACTGCCACTCGAACTAGTGGGGTAGGTAATTGTTATAGGAAGCTGCCTTTGAAAGCAGATGTTAGGAATGGGAGGGGAGTTTATCTTATGGTACATAAAAGAAAGCCAAAAAAGGCCCATTTCTGGTTCTGGAGAAGAGTTAGCTATTAAAATGAAGTTACCTAAACTGGAAGTACTCTAGGCTTTTCAGCCAAGTTTTCATCTTCTGCTGAGCTGTGATTTATTTTTTTTTTCCTATTTTTTTGGCCATGTCCAAACATTGCAGTTATCATACTGATGCTTTTCTCCTTCATGGTCTATTCTTTTACTTCTTTTCTTTTTATAAGGGTTGCATGTTCCTCTATGTTATACCTGAATCCTAGAACTGGGACCTGAAGAAGATGGGACAGAGAGTACCTGGATTCAAGGATTAATATGTACTTTTGAATGCCCCAAGGCCATTTGTACACACTGGTTTGTGCTGAGTACTTTTGCAGTATTTAACAGTGGTATCTAGAGGCTGAGCCTTGCTCCAGGCTAGTGACATCTTTTACGTGTTGCCAGAGTTATAATTATTATGGGACCTGCTTTTTCTGGAACAATTGGATGTGGTTTTTTTGCCTATTATAAAGGCACACCTGGAGTTGACCATGTCAAAGTTTGTAGGACTTAGCTGTTAAATTACAAATGTAGGCAAAACTTTCTCTTTCTTTTTATTTAGTTTGTTCAGTTTATGTTTTTAAAAACAAGATTTTCTGTTGTGCTGGGTTGGTAATGCTGATCCACTGTTCGGGGTTTTTATGGCATAATGGGAATTTGGTGTGGAAGAGCTCTCAGTCCAGTGCTAATTCAACTTAGGTTTGATTAGCTAGAGAGTTATTTACTTTATCTTCTTACCTCTTAAAAATTATAAAGCTGTTTTGTCATGTGTCTTGGCAAGCTGTATGTGGCTTCTAAGACAGTTGTGGACTTTTTTAACTTTAAAATGTATAAGACTTGGGAAATTATTCGTTTTCCCATTGACTGAAACTGATTAAAAATCATGCTGAAGCTGAAGGGCTGTGTGAACCAAAAGAGGCAGAGTTCCTCAGAGTACAAGTGATCCTTTTGAGAGCTGTTGTCTTGTAAAACCTCTATGGAATTTACAAGGCTAAATTCATTGTGACTGGAGTTTTGAATGTCCTTAAGTTGATACTACTGAAAACCACAGGCACTTTGTGTGGAATTAGTCTTCAGTGCAATTGGATTATAAGAGGTATGTAACCTTACATTGATATGACTAGACTTTTGCTGGATTTTACTAGGCATAGACTCCAGAAGCAGAACTAAATTTTGGGTGGTTCTTCATACTGTGTGTGTTTTCTGTTTCTAGTACCTGAAGTCCATAGATCTGATGTTCTCCTGGAGCGCTCTGTGCCTTCTTCCTGCCTGGTTCCTTCTGACTCCTTCATTTTATCAAATGATGATGTGGCAACAGCTATTCAAACAGGCAAGAGTGTGATAAATCCAGCTGTTTCTGAAGAACAGGTAAACCCACAATTTTTGAGCTTCAGTGCAGGAACTCCATGTATTAAATAAGAGTGTTGCATCTCTCCGGTACACATTTAGGTCAAAATGCTTTTTAAGGGCAAAAGGTCCTTGGTTTTCTGTGATGCAGACTTTGAAGTAAAATTATTTTAAAAGTATTTATAAAACCTATAACTGAGAGAAACCATACTGCTTTGGTATGAATTGCAAGAGAGATAACTATGTTAGAAATATTAAAGGCATGCTGATGGTGTTGAGCACACATGAATAAAACATCAGTAGAAAGATACTCTCAAAAAACTGTTAAAGCTGAAAAGATTACAACTGTAGTTATATGTCATACTTACATGTTTTCTCAAGTGGTTTTAGGACTAGCTTTTTAGGATTTTCAAGGATGGGGCTCTGAGCCACCTGGTCTAGTGGAATGTGTTCTGTCCCTGCTAGGTTGTTGGAATGAGATGGTCTTCAAGGTCCCTTCTAGCCCAAACCATTTTATGATTACAGAATTAACATCTAATCTTTACTTAGTTATAATCAAATTAATTTTGGAGGGATCACATTTTATTTTGTTTTACTTTATTTTTTCCCCATTACTTTTAAAGTTGAGGGTTTGGTTTGGTTTGGTTTGGTTTTTTTGGTGGTCTGACACAGTCCCAGTTGTTGGATCTTAATCTCTCCCTTTAGTGCTGCTGAGAACTGATCTTTGTTTCTTTCCGGGGTGTGAAAAAGTTTAGTTTTTAACTAAACAACTAGGTGAGCAAGGAAGGGAAAAGCCTTTCTGCCTGGAGATCATCACAAGAATTTTATCTGAGTCACAAGAGCTGCTACAGATGAGACTTAAATAGATTTACCCTTCTGAGTTTTTTATTCCCCGTCATTAATTGCATTGACCCACATTTGAATATGTTAATTCATTGTAAGCTTCCTTGTTTCAGGATGTGGGGTGGTTTATACTTGAATTAGAAAATGCTCTTGCCTCACTGTGAACCAATTAGTGCTTTGGGATAATTTTCAACCCTCCTACTTTCAGCACTTCCTTGGTTTCTTATTTTTCAGGTAGGCTTATCAAGTCTTAAGGCTGCACCTGGTGAAAGCTGAATTTCATTATTAAGTCAGATTTTCACTTTCTGATAATTTAAAAGCATTTTTTTAGAGCTGTTTAAACAACATGCACAAAATACAAGTTTTGCTTTAACTGAGTCTTACTCTGTTCCTTTGGGGAGTGTCTGCATGTTCACTCTTCCAGAAAGATTGTGGCACCAATTGTGACTTAACTAATTAATTAATTAATTAGTTACCATTTTGTATTTGCTCCCAGGCTGATGTTCTGGGGAAAGCCTATAAAAAGTGAAGAGGAGATGTGCCCAGATGCAAATGATATCAGAGAAATTTATAAATCTGAAAGTTATGTTGTTTTTTTTCTTGAGAGGGAGGAGTATTTGTTTTCTTTTTTTGACTGATGCCAGCCAGTAATTTTCTGTGTTAAGGCTCTTCATCTGGCTCTTTGACAAAGTTTGATAAGTAAATTTCTTTTACTGGCAGGATGATCAAAAAGTGATTTTCTTCAGCCACCACAGCCTTTTTAAAATTTTGGCTTACAGTGAATAACCTTTGACCTTTCTTGTTTGAGCTAGGCCAGCAATTTTAGCTTTTGTGTTCTCTGGAAAGAGCACTTGGGTTATTCTAGAACACTAAGGCTTAGGGATATTTTTTAAAACTATAAAGTCATTTAGTTAGGTAATCTTACAGAAGAATGAGAAATACACTTCGTTATTTCAGACTAAGTGTGTATGCAAATTCTAGTTCTAGTCCATATTTCAGTTTTTTTCATCTTGTTCTGTTTGGTTACTGACAGACCCATCATCAAATTCTCTGTAATGCAGGAAATAGTACAAATTAAATAACTTCATTAGCAAATCCTGCTGAAGGGAGTTGAGAGCAGGTTCTTTAACATTATTTTGAAATGGAGTTGACTTTCCACTAAGGAGTAAACTAAAGTAAAATATTCTTACACCTACTAGAGGGTAATGCTAGGAAAAGAGTATTCTTCTATAATTCTATGTCCAGAGCATCTGGAGGTATCATATAAAAAAATCCTTTGCTATTACATATTCCATACTCACAGTTTTTGGTGGTGCCAGACTCTAATCTTGAGCAGTACTCAGAACTCAGAACTGGCACATATGGCTTCTCTTTGCTTCCTGCAGGAGAATTCAGAGCACAAACTGCAGTTTTCTCTCTGTTTTGTCTGCTGTATCTAATATATTCATGTACAGTCAAGATCTCAGCTAGTTTTGTTTGTTACTTTATTTGAATCCTTTGAGAGATATTTATTGCAAATTCAAATTATCTGAGTATATGTTTGAAATAAAAGGTCCTAGTGGGGTGGATTAGGTCAGATCAGTCAAACTTCTCTTTAATAAAAACACTGAGATGTTCCTTTCACCACCTAAATATCAGGTATGCCTGGCTTTGAGATTGTTGAAAGAGTGGCAGCTGAATTAATTTTCCAGCTTTTTCCTTGGAGTTCTTTTGCTGCAAAATGAACAATTGTTTGACCCCCTCCTCTATTTTTTTAAGAGGGGAGAAATAAAATTTTGACTTTTGTCAATTATACCACAAAATGTTTTAAACATCACCTAATTTATTTGTGTTCTTTTCTGAAAGTGTTTGCTTGTCATCAGTGTTTCACCTGTTTTCTGTTCTTCTACAGTTTACTGAAATAGCAGTAACTAAATGTTGTAGAGGTGTCTGAAGTACTTTTATTCTGTTAGTCTAGCCTAAGGATGAGCTATTTCTTTTAGCATAAACCCTCTGTATTCCTTTTCTGCAACCACTGTTTGCAGTGTGCACTGGGTGAAAACATGGAATGATTAATCCAAGGAGAATTTGTTTCCCTGATGCATTGAGAGATGATTCAGTTCCACTTTTCTCCTATGAATTAGACTCAAGCAGATATTCCAGTTGCCTCTTCAAATGTAATTGAAGACAAGACTTCAGCTGATGTTGAGACAAAGAGAACAAATGAACCCAAAAGCTGCCTTCAACATGCGGTTGCAAACCTCGAAATCAAGCTTTGCACTGCTGAGGAAGAAAAACTAAAAATCAAAAAGGTATGAATAGTCTTTTGAAGGAAAACACTTGGCATTTATATAGGAATTTAATATAGGTGGAGCTGGAAGAGGTTTAAAATTCATTTGAAATTCATTTTTTCATGGAAGTCAGCCAAATTCCAGAGAAACTGGCCAAATTTAGAATTACAGAGTCATTAATGTTGGAAAAGATTTTGAGGACCATCGAGTTCAACCTGTGACTGATCCCCACCTTGTCACCAACACAGAGCACTGAGTGTCATGTCCAGGCATTCCTTGGGTACCTCCAGAGATGGAGACTCCACCACCTCCCTAGGCAATCCCTGCCATTGCCTGACTCCCCTTTCCAGGAGGAAATTCCTTCTGGTGTGCAACCTGAACCTCCCCTGGAACAACTTGAGGCCGTTTCCTCTTCTCCTGTCCCTTGTTCCCTAGGAGCAGAGCCTGATCCCCAGCTGGCTACAAGAGATAAGGTCCCCTTGAACCTCTTTTTCCCAGACTGAGCCCCCACTGCTCCTTCAGTCTCTTCTCATCAGATTTGTGCTCCAAACCCTTCCCCATCTCTATTGTCATTTTTCTGGATGCTCTTCAGAGACTGACCAGAACTGGGCATACCACTCAGTTTAGCTAAAGTACTTTTTATTTTTAATGTCAGGTGTCTTATTTTAGGCTGAATTTTTCTGAAGTGCCAGGAAAAAAAGATACCTTTTTAGCCTGTTAAAAAAAAAAGGACCAAAAAGAGATACAAGCTTTCTGAGCATGAGCTTTGTTTTGATTTTTTTGGAGGTAGGAGCTCTAGTAGCTGAATTCTTCATATTCCTTCTGACCTGAATACAATAAGAGCACTGAGCAGGGCTGTGCCTGCCTAACACATCTGAGTTAGCAAAAGGTCACTGAGGCGTGTGAGAGTGAGTTTAACTTCTGTTATTCTTAATGCTGTTTCTTGGGAGGACTTAAGTTGTGCTGGGGAAGGAGCAAAGGGTTTGTTGGGAATGAAATGAAGGTGAATAACTGGAGCCAGGGATGAGGAGGTCTGCACTGGGCTGGTTTTGTGAAGTGTATGAAGGAAAGGTTGGAAGGGAATTAGCAACACAGGCTGGAAGAGGAGGCAGGTGGAGAGAAAGGCTTTGGATTGGTGTTCCACAGTCTGTTTCTATCTCACCATGGGAATCTCTCAAGCTGTTTTGACGATTTTGTCCAAAAGTAAGGTTGAAGTAAGCAGACCTGCTCTTTCTGTCCTCCTCATGACCCTCTCAGCCATGCCTTTGTTTGAATAGCTGTGCAGTGACCTGGCAGGTCATTTGTTTCTATACTGGCTTCCTCCATGGCTGGGAGAAATAATTGCTCTTGAGCAACTGAAAGGGTGCCAACAGCTTGTGTCCAATAGCAATGACTGCATTAAGGAAAAATAAGAATACTTAGCTCTTTGTACAGCAAATAATTTTGAAGTTTATTGTCAGTGGTATTCTTCTTCCTCTCTATTGGTTCATGTTGTGCAGGCTTCCAGAGTCGCAAGATCCCAGAATATTTTAAGATTTTATTCATTTTGGAGATGTAGATAGAGATCACTGTATACATGCATATATGTCATAGGATTCCTGCCTTTTCAGTGAAAACATTTGCTGACAGTACATTTAATATGCTGCTTTTCAAGAGCAGAAAGGCAGAGGAAGATATTAAAAATACAAAAATAATTGGAGTAGAATAGAATAGGTTCAGTTGGAAGGGACCTGTACCAACAGATCCAGCTGCTTGAACCCTTTAGGGCTCAGAAAAAGTTAGAGGATGTTATTAAGGGCAGCTTGGCCACTTCTAGGTAATTCCTTATACATGGGGCATGCCTTGGGTTTGAAATACCTCACACTTGAAAATACTCTCTCAATTTAAAGACTATAGTCAGATTTTTCTTGCACAACTCTTTATCTCTGTGATAATTAAGACAGCAAATATCACAGTTATCAGAAATTAAATGTTTTGAATGGGTGGATAAATCTATATTTTCACAATTCACAAATGTTTGTAATTTCGTGTGTTTTATTTTACGAACTTTATAGGAACTGGAATATTTGCTGGAAAAACATAGTGTGCTAGAAATGGACTTCTTGAAGGAAAAAAAAGAAAAACTACTTCCACATCAAGATCATTACAAGACGCTCCAGGTAATTTCTTTCCTGCAGTATCTTTGTTTTTTAGGAGGGTTTTGTATAGAGTATGTTTATGTCCAACAAATACTTATTTTAGGCATCTGTGAGCCTGCTCCAAAGCATTTTGAATTTAAAGAATTTCTAAGGTTTTTAGATCAGAGCCTGATTTTTACATTATCCCTGTTGACCAACTACATTTTTGTAACTCAGATCACTCTTCCTTGTTAGGATCTATGTCATAAAACAGAAGAAAAGAAAACTACTTTGCTCAGTGGTTGTGTTAAACAGCATGCCTTAGCATGTTCTAGAGTGCTATGGCTAATTGTGCTGTTTTACCTAACTTCAGTATTGAATTATTCATGCTGCATAATAAAAATCTGTAAAGTGCAATTAGGTGATAAACAATGGAATTAGAATGGTTTCCATTGTAAAAGTTAACATCTTCCATTAAATACATATGTAAAGTTTCACATCCCAGACAAAATTTTCATTGAAGTTTTCAGTCATCTTCCAGTGTAAGAGTAAAACAAACTGTGTTTCAGCATTTCAGAAGTTTGTGTCTGTAACACAGCTTCACTTAATTTTTTTGCTGCTGTGTATGGTCTTTAATAGCTATTGCATTGTTTCCCATTTGTACTTAAAGGGTTGCTGTAATAATTTGTTTTAAATTCCTGACAGCAGTATATTCTGGAATTTACAGTAATTTAATTATCTAATACTGGCTTTTTTCCTTTTTTGTGTGTAACACTTTACTCAGTGAAAGAAATGTTTGCTTAACCAAGATATAAAAGGAAATTTAACTTAAAAACCTCGTGATTTATGGAGTACCATAGTGGTTAAAGTTACTGGTTATCCTAAAGAATAGAATGGGTGGATTTTATGTTTTTAATACTTCTGCTTGAAGAGCGCTGTGATTCTGAATAGTGGAAATGCTACTGAGGTTTGCAACTTTCAGTCTGTATCATAACTCTTTGAGTCAGGTACTGCAGTTTTCAAAACCAGCAATAAAGGGTCATAACCTTTAACTTACTTTGTAGAAATGCTCATGTGCTTCCTCTTGTCTTCTGGGTACAGCCAGAATCAAACCAGAGAAGGAAAGTGAGTCATGCTTCTAAGAGCTGCTTTTTAAAGTTACTTTCATGAGACTTGAATTGTGGATGCCTTCTGTTACTACAGCTTTTATTTTCTTTTGTCTTTCTCCTCTGGCTCCTGCAACATAAGGGTCACCACCTGTGGCCACACACTGAGAAGAGCTGGCAGCTCCTGAGGACAGATGTCTGTCCCACTGGCTCTGCCTTTTCCAGTAGAAACAGCTGGTTATTAGTGCTGATGACCTGAAAAGCTTTAAAGCAGACTGCAGTGCTGCCTCTGGCACAGCTTTGGGAGCTCTCAGGACGAGGTTTCCAATGGAACTGATGCCAGCATCCAAAGCTGTAGGTGTGCATTGACTTAATTCCTTTTAAATGAAATTTCTGTGTTAACGTTTGAGTGAAAAGTATAAAACCTCAGGACACTTTTCTAACTGCCTTTTACATGAACATGCACTGTTTCATGCACCTTTATATTTACTAATTAACTGGCTTCTGGCTTTTGTGACAGGGAATTTTGAAAAGCTGCTGTAGATATAACAAAAGCAGTCAGTTAATCAGATTTTTAACAAGGTGATATTTAGATAAGACCCTTTTCTTTTTTGAAGAAATTACTGTGTTTAGTTCTGAGAGAAGATTTCATTGGCGTTTGTCACCTAAGTCAGTAATCTTTTTTTGTTTTTACATCTTTTCCTATTGGTCTCTGCCTCAGTCAAGGGTGGCAGTTATGTTATCACAGTGTCATTCTCAGAAAATTGCATCAATAAAATATGCTTTAGGTTTTTTGATGTAGAAGAAATTAACTTTGAAAGGCAAGGTAGGAACATAAAAATATTTTTCTCTGAGCTGGCTTACCATTCTAATGAAGCAAGTTTTGTTCTGGACTAGTCACAAACTTTCTTCATCATAGGTGTGAAAAAGCCCTTAAACTGAATTTGGTAGTTCTGAAAATTGAAGAATTGAAGGGTAGTCATAATCACTAATCCTAAGCATGTGAGGCAGAATTCCAAATCTTTGGTATAGTGTTAACATTTAACCAGTGGATGACAATAGAGTGTTGCCACATTTATCATTGTGTAACAGCAGAAGGTAAAAAGTGTTGTGTTATATTGAAATAAAATCAGCTTTAAAAAAAATCAAGATTGAACAGGCCATGTAGTATTTTCACATTCTTAACATTATTCCCTTATGCAACTGCCACAGCCAGAGACAGTAAAGGGGCAGCAGTGGGTTCATAAACAGAGTAAACAAATTGCCATTAACTAATATTATAGAGTTGTTTGGATATTTAATGCAATGGTCTCTTTGAGATCTTGAATTCATATAAGCTAATAAAATGAGAGTTATGACTCCCACATTCCTGCTTCAGTGTTTGTACTATTTAAGAGGCAGAATAACATAGTGTATTTCTAACTTCTTTACCTGCTAATTGGACCTGAGTTAAAATTGCTGTGGGAAGTGTAATTGTAGGGGTTTTGACTTGTGTGCAGTGTTGCAACCATAAAGTTTCAATCCTAGCCTTATAATTCCTTGCTTATTTTAGACAGGAGAGAAACAGGTGCAAATGTATGTCAGATTTTTATATTTTCTTGGTTTGTATGTCAGTTTTGCATTTTTCCCTATTTTTGATCAGAGTACATATATTCATTTCAACTTTTAACACTTCAGCTCTTTCTTAGGTGTGAGTTGCTACATAATTTTAAGTCATTTGGGGCTAGTAAGTCATACAAAGTTTTGAAGATAATGGAGACTTAGTGGTCACTTAATCCTAGAAATCTAAAATTTTGTTGTAACCACATTACAATACGTTGTAGAAATAAGCAAAAACTGCATTTTGAAGCTACCAAAATCCAATTTATCATACAGTGAAAACCATCAGTAGCAAAATTAACATTCCTGTTCAGTGGTTGATGTTGTCCTGTTTGCAAATCACTGAGGGAACACTTAATTTGAGAAGGGAAAGTAATGCCTGGTTTCAGCTGCTCTGAGCAGGAGCTTAATTCTTTGGACAGATTATTTAGCTGATAAGGCCCCTGATGTTTGGTCTATCTAGAGACAACTGGTTTTGGTGATTCACTGAGAACTGGATCATACTTTTCTCTGCTATTTGTTTGATTTACCACACAGTCACATTTGAAGAAGTGCTGCATTGCCACTGGAAAATTCTAGTTGCGGTTATACACATTTTTTCCCATCATCATCCTTTTCTGGAAGCTAAGGAGGCTGTTTTTCTAAAGAACAATATCATTGCTGTGATGTGACCCTTCTTTTTGAAATAAACTTCTTTTGTATCTTTTGACAGCAGACTTCTGTTCTTCCAACTTAACAAATCTGTAGTTGTTATGAAAACACCAACAATTTTTTTTCTTTTTGAAACCATAGCTGTTGTTCCATCTTTCTTTAGGGAACATCTTAAAACATTTTATTTAAAAAGTGACTTTATATGCTTATTTTGTGTAGCAGTATTACTGTTATTGCAAAGAATCATGATTGGAAATGAATTGGTTGGTAGTGTGACTCCACTTTACATAACATTTTTGTGTGTAGGAAAGTGGGTCAGATAGGCTCCTCGTTTGGGTGGTGTTTCAGAAAGGCGGGAGAGGAAGATTACCCTGAGGAAAACATTGACAGAACAGTAAAGAATGATTCAAAGGAAATTCACTAGGTAATGCAGTAGCAAATAGCTGGGATTAAAGGTAACAGTAACCCGAGTTCTATCATTGCTGGTGCTAGATGTTGTTTAATTTATGTATTTCCAGAGATGTTGATGTTTTGGGGAGTTTTTCGTTTCAGTAGCTGCACAAATGCCACATTTATATTATACAGCTTCAAATTATGAGGAAAAGTCTTGAAATGCAGTTATATAAAGATAGGAAATGGTAAACCTGAGATTTTGGGCCAGTTTGTTTCCTCTGAACTCTGAGGGATGACTTT
>VWYI01044205.1:208-13355 GCA_013399455.1 Anthoscopus minutus
CTTTCCAAACTTCTATTATTGTTACCTATGAGCTAATTCAAGCACAACTTTAGAGCAAACTTTCTTCTAAATAAAATGCTAATTGCCAATGAAAAACAGAAATAGGAGGGGGACTGAGCTTGTTGACTGCAGCAGTAGAATAATAAATGTTTTAGTTCACATTTGTTAAACTAATTATTTTTAATTACCATTTTTTCCATTATCCCTGTGTATTAAACAAATAAAACATTTCTACTGATTTTATACTATAAATCAAACCTGTTGCATGCAATCCAGTTCTGAGTATTCTTCTAATTCTGTCACAGAATTATAAAGCTTCCCTACTTCAACCTGCAGGTTATCACATTTCTGTTGCACTTCCTGTTCTCCTTTAGCTTTAGCCTGTTCGATCAGCTACAAAAGAATTTATTTTTTTCATGACAAAAAAGCAATGCAAAGGTGATTGTAAGTCCTTTCAATGATTAACATACATACTACCATCTAAACATTTAGTGCAAACAGACAGAAAACTAACAAAACAGATAATTTTTTATCCTTGCAACAACTGACTTTTTTCTTTTCTTATGTCCCACATCAACGTGTGTAACCTCTACATGCTAGCACAGAGCCCTCATTTCAATATTCATAGCAGTTAGGATTGCCTTAAAGGCCTCCTTCAGGAATCAGAAAAGAGAAAGTAAAGCATTACAGAAAAAAAGACATATTCACATTTTTGGGATTCAGTATCTTACTGCCAAAAATGACACCTACAGTTATTGAAAGCCAATGTTATCCCTCATGTACCTGTGGCTGTAAAAGGCAGAAATTCTAGAACATAAGACCACCTTAAAGCACTGGGTCTGCACACTGAAGGGCTTATTTTAGGGCAGCAAACAAAAAACAAATCAAGAGAGAGAGGAGATCTCCTAAGACAAGGACATCTACTGCCATGCAAAATTTGTGAAGCAGGCAAACAGAACTTCACCAAAGGAGGAACAAATCTTTTCCTTTTGCATTAGAATGAGAACAGACTCATACCTGAGACTATACAATGCAAATATACAGACTCATGAAAACTTGATGTGAAACTTTTCTTGTCCTCAACTTCTAGCACAATGCAAGTCACTTGACAGCCAGCTACAGAGTCCCACTGCTGAGGGATTCTCACTAAGTAGTGAGATTCACTCTGTACTACTATTTCCATTAAAAGGAGTTAAAACAAGCATCATGGACTCTCTGAGTAGAAGTAGAAAATTAATTTTAATTATTTATTTTAGGGGATTAAAATAATATTTTGCTTGCATGGGGATAACATGCAAACAAAATATTTTACAGACATATCAGTCTCACAGGCTGGGTGTCTTTTCAGTCTGAGGAATATTTACTACCCTTGAACATATGCCTTAGTATCAAAACAAAACTCAGTAAAGTAGAAATCCTTAATTGTAATGTTTAAAAGATACTGATCTTTTAAATGTTAATTATTAATTCTTTAAAAATTTTAGGAGAAATTGTTAAATCTGTACTAAATTACTATAGAGGCAAGAGAACACTAAAAAGCTTGACTAACTGTGTCATAGAGAGAAAGCATGCTAAGCAAGATGAATACAGATGATGGAAGAAAAATAATCCACAGTCACACAGAAAAATGAGATGTTGCATATTTTCTATTAATGATTACTAGAAAACATTGTTCCCACTGCTCTTTTTTTGACAGAACAAAATACCATTTTAACTAAATGACTTCCTGTCCAGATACTCAGTCTTATTAAAGGCTTGATAGTTATATTTTCAGTACTAGAAAAGTACAGTGTAGTGAATTTTCATCTGCCTATGTATTACTTAGTACTGACTACAAGTCATTATTATTAGGATAATAAACTTGCTGCTGCTTTTAAGTTACAGTGACAGTTTTAAAACTTAGCCACAAAAAGCCCACTTTTGTTACAAAAAACTGGAACTATGTTATTCATGCATGTCTAAATTAGTATGGTTCATATTATATGTGTATATACATTTAGCCTGCTGAGGAAATAAATAGCTCAAGTAAAGTGAGAAGTCTAACAAGCCAAAATACACCATAAACTAAGAAAATGCTCTTACAATATCATGCTCTTTAAAAACACGGTTAATCTTCTTTGGCCAAAATATGGTTGTTGTAGTTAGTTCCATGTCTTCAGGAGCAAATGGAAAAACACCTATCAAGTAACTCATTTGCCGACTGCACTCCTACAAAGAGACATTTCACAAGACTTTAGGTACAATAGGTCTGTTTAAAATATAGGGCAGGACAATATTATCTACAAAGATATAATAAAAATCTATATTGCATGAACTTTTCAGAATTCAGAAGTCCTTCAGCCAATTGAATATTAGCATTCAAAATATATGTGTAACATTTTTCAAATCCCTGTCATGATCATGAGCTTGTTTCTGTCAATATGACTTCTGTGTTCTGTAAATCTATACGCAGAAATCCTAATGTTATTAAAAATATACAAAATATAATTTCTCCAGATATAAACATTACATGTTATATTTATGGACCTATTACCACAGCAGAAAGTCTGATATATATTCACACACACACACACAAACTACTCTTAATGTATCACCTATATTCTGCTAAAAGAGTTAATTGTTTCTCATGTGTTCAAAGTCTGTTGACTGTTTTTACATATAAAATGTTCTTTATACTTGTCTGTTACATTTTCACAAATAAATTTTTAAGCAGTCATGAAGCAAGTCTCCAGGTACAAACAGTAAACAGAGTGATTTATTAAAAGCTGTGTTTCCTCTTCCTCATGGACATGCAGAACACATGGGAATGGGAACAAGAAGCAAAGGCATATGCAAAGAATAAGCTGGACTTTCCACTTCTCTTGCAAGTAACACTGACTTTATTTACACAGGCAGCAAAAAGTCTGCACTCTGGAATGAATTCTCTATTTGTACAGGTCAGCATGTCTAATAAAATATCAAGAATTAAAGGATAGTTTTTACCTTGCTCCTTTGCACCAGGTCCTGAATATCTTTGGTTTTGACTCCCTTTATGTAATTCATTATTTCTACCATTTCTTCTGTTGACTCAGGAACTTTTAATGCACTTTCTTTAATCGCTTCAAATTCACGGCATATCCTATAGTTTTATTTTACATAAAATACCAACATATTAAGATTTTAGTTTGACTAGCTTCAAGCTCAGCTTTAATGTAATTAAAAATTAAATTACTTCTTTAAGTATTCTCCCCTCATAAATTTCATTAATTATGAAACTAGAAGGGGAATAGGACCAAGTTAGTCTAGACAAATACTGGTTTCTGACTTATAATAATTGCTTTCTTTGGATTTTGGGGTATTCTTCTGAAATAAATGCTTTAGCAACCTGTTGTTACTAAAAGAACTTCAGCAAACTATCATTAGTGTACATACAAATACTTTCCTAGTAAATACTGTCTCACTTTGGTAATGAGGAATCACTATAAAACTGGGCCATAATTGTTCATTTTAACTAAAAAATGTAGTAGGAAGCATTTCCTCATGACTTAATCCATACCTGCAAATTAACCTCCTGTTTTACTAAACTGATATCCTTTCACAAGTTCACTCATGTAGAGGATAAAGGGAAGGTGATGGATGTAATTTTTCTCAGTTTTAAAAAGGCTTTTGATACTGTCCCTCACGGAATCCTTCTAGACAAGTTGTCCAGGTGGGATGAGTGTGCTCATGGTGTGCTGGGTAAAGAACTGGTGAAGTGCAGAGCTCAAAGGGTTGTAGCAAATGGCTGGGAACTTTCACCAGCAGTGTTCCTCAGGATTCAGCTCAGGGCCAGTTCTGTTCAATGTATTTATCAATAATTTGGATGCAAGAGTTGAATGCACCATCAGCAAGTTTGCACATCATACAACTGTGAGGTGCTGTTGACTACCTTGAAGGATGGGACTCCTTGCAGAATTAAACATATTCCTATGATTAAGGGGATGGAAGGTAATGATTTGAAATGCCAGATTCTGCACCTGGGATGGAGTAACACCCAGCATGGAGTAACACCCAGCACAAATACAAATGGGGAGGAATGGCTCGAGAGCAACCCTGCTGAGGTATCTATCAGGGAATAAGAGAGTCTAACCAGTCTTTGGCAGTGCAGTAATACTGTAATTCACATTTAAAAATCCCGAACAGTGATAAAGTTCTTGGATCTTTATCTTTTAGCTCCTCCATTATCCAAGTCTATACTAATATGTTCTACCTTTTTTTGAGACTAAAACAGCAGAAAAAATACAGCAGCTGGTGCAAACTGCATTTGATCATTAGTTAGCCAAGAACCTTCAGTAAACAGAAGTATGGTATATTTGCATTTCTTCTACATCTTTCTACTATGCATTTAAAACATAGAGCATTCAGAAGCAGAAAATTCTACTTACCTTTCATTTTCGGCTATGTAATCTGTAAATATTTTTTCCATTAGCATTTTTGCAAAGCTGTTTGCACAATTAGCCAAACCTTGCTTTAAATCCTCACAATTCAAACAGATCATAGGGAAATGAATCACCTCTGGCAAACTCATGATTTCCTTCTTGAGGGTGAAAAATTCATCTATGAACTTCAGAAAAACATTAGACTTTACACTTCAGAGCTGTTGTTTAAATACTTGGCTACATGAGTAAATATTAGACATTGAAGAAAATAAGTAATATTTTCTACTATTTATCATAAATTTTTAGGGGAAAAATCATTTACACTGTAGGTAGTCCATATATTTTTAGCTAAAGGCTAAGCATCTGTTACCCTGTTACCTCTTCATTATTGCTGTATGCATAGTAAAAATTATTTATAAAGTGTATAATTAAAACTTACAGTAGTGTATTCATCAAAACTGGGCTGTTCTGCTACAAATCTGTTTATGCGTTCCTCTGCAGTTCCATCTACAAGCCAGCCATAACTTTCAACTACAATTCAATGACAATGTGTTTATATTAGTAAAATGCACATGCCATACAGCAAGTTACTTATTACTAAAAGGTGACACAGCTCCATACTCTTCTATCACTTACCATAGCCATTAAAATGTCCCTTTGGGCCTTCTAAGTTGTCTGTGATAGATTTTTTCAGAGTGGATTTGGCCCATTGAACTATGTGGGCAGGAAGCTCAGCATCCAGCGTTTCGGTGCCTCCCATTTGCCAAGCACGCACTGTTTGGAAGTTCTAGGAGTAGTGCAAGTGTTGATTATTTAAATTTTACAAAGTGGTGCAAGGATACTTGTACTTTAAAAGTAAGTTACAATCTGCAGAAGGCACAATCACAAAAGTATGAGACCCTAACCATGACCAAGTTCACAAGCTTTATACACATATAGAATGACTTTAGCTGAAGCAAAAAGTTGAACAGGAAATATGTAAAGGGAAAAAAAAAATCCAGCCTTGCATAAAATTAAATTACATGATAGATGCAAATACAGAAAAACCAACCCCAAAACACTTCTCTGAAAGTACCATCACATGTGACTAGTGACCAACACTCAGTTCACATCTAAAGCCCCCAGAAATGCTCCCTTCTCTTGTCTGAAGCACAGACAGGTTCCCAAGACATCAATCTTTTGATGTTGTGTATATTAGTTTTTAGAGATTTGAGTATTTTCTTTTTCTTAGAAAGAAAAGGAATATTAATTCTAATTTTCCTTGTCTTTCTCTGGAGATCTTAACTTTAATGCAAATTTGCTGCAAATCATCACACATATAATTAAAGATGTTATTAGTATAATTGCAGACTAGAAGAGCAGACTAAAGCAATCAATAGCAGGTGCACCAGTTTTTTTATAAACAAGGAATTACAAAATGAATTCAGAGCCTGAAGGGCCTCTGGGCTTCAAGATTCATTATGTGACCTGTAGAATGATTGTGGAAAACCAAATAAATAAAAGTTGCATTCTGATCCCATTGCCAGGGTAGTCAGACTCCTAAATCACAAGTATTTTCACATACAGAGCATCTTAACAATTACATATTTAAATAAAGGCAAAGGCACACCTGAAGAGTCTGTCCTATACAATCTACTACAAACAGAATTGCTTCTTCTAGGTCTTCTAAGCTTGGATAAAACTCCATTCTATTTTCATCAAATGTCAAGTCCATCTTAAATAAAGGCAAATGACTTCTGTCTTCAGGATCAAAAAGTCTCACAAAAACTTCAGTTGTTCTTTGCAGTAATTCTTTCAGCTAGGTAATAACATAGATCACCTATTAGTTGACATAAAAAAGGCCCAACCCATTTTCCAGTCATCCAGTAAGCCAGTATTTCCATTCATTTTAGTACTTCTGGCCTGATTAATGAAAAACTGAAGCAGTGTGAATTTTTCTAATAACCAGTGGGTATTAGTCCCAACACTTAAGTGATGAGAACAAATGAACAAGTAAACATTTCAGTAAAGTCCATGCATTTATTTTTGCTACAAAAGTAAGCCTATTACTAATACGTGTATGTAGAAATTAAATATCTTGAAAGCATCTCCCTCTATTTTTTTTTCAAATACAATGATTTGGTAAGATTATTGCTCCATTATTTTTCTACAAAGCAAATGATGTTTTAACCCCATTAAGTTTATCACAGAGAAGAAAGATATTTACCTGATTAGACATAAGCACAGTCACACAGGTATAAAAAGACTCAATCTGATCCAGCTTTACACCATCCAAGGCCTCTGACTGAGTAAAGTGACCAAAAACTCTTTGGTACCACGTATTCATTATCTCGTCTTCTGCTTTAGAACAGCTTAGAGATGCATCAGTTTTAAAAGATCTACAGTCAACTGGTCCTTTCAGTCTAGAAAAGAAAGTTACAGGCAACTTTATAAACAAAATTTAAACAAACCAAATATGGAGTCAGGTAACAATACAAACATTTGTATTACAAACCCAGTCTTTCTCTAGCAGAAAGCACAGTGGGAACTTACGGATTGCTTCAGTAGACTAAAAGGAAAGAAGAAGTCTGCTTCAAACTCCAGGATTTACAGAACAATTACCAGAGAAAATAATTAGCAAAAATATTTTGAAAATTATCTTTTTGAAAACTATGAAAATTTAAAGTTCCAAGATTAAACAGAAAGTTCAACTGATGAAAACCAGCAAGAAGTCTGATCTTCAGGGTTAGCACAGAATTCCCTACACATGGTAATACGACTATAAGTTGATTTTTCAGATACTACTTTAAACAGATTTCTATGGGAATTAAGCATTAAGAATAAGTGAATAATGGGGAGAACTTTAAAGAATTAAAGGCAAAATACAAATTAAAAGGTCTGATATTACCAACAACTTGAACAACAATAAAATACATAACAGAGAAGAAAAGTCATGTCATAACACAGAGTAACTTAATCACAGTACATTAAAACGCTCCATCAAAGAAATTTTCCATGATAAATAATAGAACTGAACAAGCTTATCTTTGTCAGCTTCAAAAACCTATATTGATCAATAATTCAGTAGAACAGACTTTACCTGGAACTAGAGAAATCCACTACAAGAAAGTTAAAGAATGCTGTATAACCAAAATCCAGTAGAGTTTTCATTGTGGGGTGAAGAATATGTAAGGTGGACATGATTTCTTTTTTTGCTTTGATATAACTGTCACACCATGTACTAGAAAAATCCAAGCCTCTAAAAGAGAAAAACCATTAAAAAACCAACCAAAACAAATAAACAAAAATTAATTTACTCGAGCACTACTTGAATCAAGTACTCATATATAAAAGGTAGTATTCAAAAGATCATTCTCTAGCATGAATAATTAATTAAATGTCACACACAGGGTCCTCACTACCATGCAGTGGAAGTCATAGAGATACTCTGTCTGACAAAACATGCTTTATCCTCCAGGGTACTTTCAGATCACCTCCTCTTACAGGATTCAATGTAAACTCCTAACTTCACCAACTATTATCAGGAAGCATTTATCAACAGATTTTGATAGCACACACTCTGATGCATCAGCAAATGGTGCAGTTTGAACTCCTTTTCCATGATGGGAAGGCATAATAATTTTGCCTTCAGTCTCAAGGTTTCATCTCATAAAACCAAAAACACATAAAACCTTGGCATTATATGCAGATTTAGGATGTCAAATGCTATCTGCCAGAAAACTGCCCCATACACACACAGTTCATTCCAGAGGCAGCTGCACTGTGACTTTAGTGTCTGGGTACTCAGGGACAGGTTTAATTTGCTGTCATGATTGCTGCTCTACATAACTGTAACAACAACAATAAAACACTGTCAGTGCTAAAACTTTGCAGAGCATTCAAGTAAGAGATGTTCAAATGCAAGATCCTCTACAGAGATTGAAAACTCTCCCAGTAAGGGGCTCCAGAATTCATCTTGTGCCATAACTTTGTCCACACAGCTCAACAAGCACGTCCCTCATGTAACTCAGTGTGTTTTGCCAGGGGGTTATTTGCTAACTTAATTCACTCACAGAGGTAGTAAAGGCAAAGGTGCCTCCTCTTCCAACTTATCAAGTTCTTTTATGTCTGGTCTAATAAGA
This sequence comes from Anthoscopus minutus, assembly GCA_013399455.1. NCBI lineage: Eukaryota > Metazoa > Chordata > Aves > Passeriformes > Paridae > Anthoscopus > Anthoscopus minutus. The sequence goes on from VWYI01044205.1 coordinate 8,727, forward strand.
GCTCTTCTCACTAAGAAAAAACATTAGAAGAATATTAGGCTATATTCAATAGGCACTCCATTGAACCAAGCACACAGTAGGATGAAAAAGTAACTGTGTCACCCTAGTCTACAAAACACGTTCTCCCAAAGGTAGGTCAAAATCAACAGCTTCTGCTAAATTTTTATACAGCTTCAGGTGCCTAAATTCCAATTCTGGCTCTTGCTCCTGAAGGTTTTCAGATGGTTTTGTGTTTAAATAACGAAATACTTATGCAGTTTCTTTGCTGAGGGGATGCTCAGTCACAGAAACAGGCTCCCCAGGGAAGTGGTCATGGCACCAATCCTGCCAGAGTGCAAAGAGCATCTGGACAGTGCTCTCAGTTGTATGGTTGAGGTTTAGATATCCCCTGCAAGGAGCAATGAGTTGGACTCTAATTCTTATGGACCCATTCCAACTTGATACATTCTATGATTCCAAGAATATATGGCAACTTTGTTACATAATTACATAATTACAGTAAGATACTATAATTATGCCACTGATGACATTACAAATAAATTAGCAAGTAAACTGTTTATTTTTTAATCTAAATTTTTAAAAATAGCAGACATTCACTAAAATATTAACAAAACTTGGCTCAATTTTTATTTACAAATGTAAATAAATTAATACATGGTTTCAAGGGAAAATACTTTCAAAATTCCAGTTCATTACTCTTTTTAAAAGGTTTTAAAATGGAAGTGAGTTGTATGAGTGATATCTGAAAAAAATAATTATCTTTGCAGATTTTTATTGTGAGCTCATCAACAACAAAAGCACCATCAGAGAACTCCTCAATGCGCTTGTGAATAAATAGATTTAAAAAGCTGCTGTTCCTGAAGAGAATGACTACCACATAAAAACTTTCTTCTTTCTTTAACAGTAAATAGCAACACATTCTTGCTTCAAATAAACTAAATAGGTTAAAGATATAATAAAATAACAGCAGAAATCAACCTTATTTACATGAGGTCTGCAGCTGTCTTTGCTTGAACTGTACTTTCAGCTGGTTATCTTTTTACTGGGTCAAATAAAATAAGTATGTTTTCCCTTAAACTTTATGGCCAACACACATTTTATAAGGAGGAAAAGCTAAAACAAAAGTTAATTACAAAGATTCCACCTGGCTTAAAGAATAAACCAGAAAAATTCTTTTCAGCAGGAGAATATGGAGCTTATAATATATATACTAACATTAATATAAGTGCTGACTCATTTGTGGTACTTACACACACATCTTTGCATGCTTTTTTCATAATCCCTCACTACCTCCTTTAGGAGGTCTTTAGTGAGCAGCTTTCTATCTCTGCCCTCCATAAGTGCCTGTGGCACCATGGTGAGGATGGACCTCAACCACTGCTCCTGGATGGGAACCACCGGATTACTCTGCACACATTTCTTCAAAAAGAAGTATTCTGCCTGAAAGAACAAGATTTTCAGAGGTCTAATAACTAGCTATGTATGTATATTTGTGTTAGGTTTGGCAAAAGTCTCTTTTTATTCAAAATTTCTTAATTTCAAATTTTTTAAATTTCTTAATTTGTTTAAGGGCAGGGTATTTAATCTAATCTGACTAATACCCTAAAATTTATTTAATCTAATTTGACTCATACTCTAAAAGCTGCTCTGTGGTCACGGTCTCTCTGTCTTAATGTTTAAATACAGAATATTGTAGCTGTCAGTGTAGCACTTTCCTTGGTTCTCTGCTGGAGTTTATGGCTAACAATAAAATATTTCAAGGTTAAGGTTATTGTTCTTTGGACAAATATTTATCTGGCAAAAAGTGTGGAAAAACATCCTTCATAACAGGAGTAGGTCTTGGCCAAAGAAATAGGTATTTCTTCTTTTGACTGATAGTTTTATCAAAAATTTCTACAGTCTACAGAATGAGTTTACCTAACAACAACTAGGCAAAATTGGTGCTACCTTAGGCTACTTAATATAAATATTCCAATACTAACTTGAGTTTCAACTGGCTCTCAGAGATGTAATCTTACTTTCAACACTATACACAGATTTGAAGTTTAGTGCATGTTCTTCAAATTAAGGGAACAACATCAAATACTACTTTTTGTACAGGCTAAGGTACAATCTATGACCTCAGCTGAAAAAATCCTGAAGCCTGTTAGGTTTTTTTTCCTAAGTAATAATCTTTAACTAAGGTTAAATTAATTATTGATAGATGTACTTTCTAAAACAGAAAAATACTTTCCCTCTACAGGACCACAAGACAAGATTCCTATTTTGCTCCTATTCCATTTTCCCCCACAAAGACTACTTCTTCTTGTTTAATAACAATAATTCTGCATAACACACTCAACTTCTCTGAATAGGGGTCATTCACTCTTCTACTCCTTAAAAAGCAAATGAAAGAATTTAACTCACTCTTTGCTGGCTTTCTTCATCCATCTGTATAAAAAGAAAAGGACAGTTGTTATATATGAAGAACATTTAAACAAAAAAACCTGGAAATATAAAATGTAGCAAATATTATTCCTAAACAGGCTTTATCTTGTAGATATGCAGGTATACATTTCAATTGGATTACCTGAGCATATAAATACATTTATGAATTACTGAGGAGCAAAACAAGTATATTGAAGTAAATTCTAAGAAGGAAAATAAATGTCCCAATAACAAAGAATGAAATACACAAGACTTAATGTTAAGAAAAATACTTTCTCACTTTCTTCTGAGTGGAAGGCAGTTCTATGACAGGAGCTGCAGCGTCTCTCTTATCTTTTTCATCCACCGTTACATAATAGACTTCAAGAGCTCGATCAATTCTAAAGTAAACCACAGCATCAGAAGTGCAGAAAAACTAAAAATAATATATTAAAAATAATGCTAAAACTTTAATCGATGCAATCTATTTTTTTCATCATAACCTTGATCACTTAATCTCACTATAATTATATTAAACACCGTTATTTGTCAAATGTGTAATGTTTCTTTCACTTAAATTTCAACATGCCTTGAATTACATGAAACTCACAGTAACTGATTAACCATCTCTTGCTGCTCCTTGTCTCTGTGGTATGCCAATAGCCTCCTCTGTGATGGTGATGTTTCAGATATGACTGGCGGAGGTAAAGCAGCGGGACGAAACAAAGTTCTCAAAGTCCGCTTATTGGAATTTCCTTCATCTGAGTGCTCCATCTAAAACCATGACAAAACCAAAATTCTAGAATACAATCCTGTCCAGGTAGGAGTTTCCATGACAAAACCAAAATTCTAGAATACAATCCTGTCCAGGTAGGAGTTTAACACATGCGTCTATTAAGTTGAATGTACATAAAGCATAAAATGAGGTCACCTCAGAGATCGCCAGAGTTTAGCTATGACAGCTGAGCTTTCAAAAAAGAGAACAAGAGTTTATATGATAAAATGGCAAAGAGCAAGGGAAAGCGTGTACATACACAGCCTTCCATAAGAAGAAAAAAAAATAAAGGAAGAAAAAAAACTCAACAAATTTGTATTCTGCGACCGGGATAAGGTTAAACTAAAAGACCACCTTTCTATGGCAGCTTCATCGCCCGAGTGGGGCTATTCCAGACTGACGGTCGGGTTTCCCTGGAAACACGATGCACAAACTCACCACTGCATTTCAACAGCTTCCCACAGGGGAGCAGAAAGCCAAAGCTACCTCGTGAATCAATGGTGTACCTTAAACACGCATCAAACCGGGAGGCGGAGGATGCACCAAAGGACACAAAGCTGAGCCAGGGACGGCCGGGACGCCGCCGCCTCTTCCCTCAGCCCCGCCGCTCCCAGCGCCGCGGCCCCGGCTCGGGACAACAGCGCGGTTGTCCTGGAGCCCAGGGCGGGCAGCGGGGCCCGGCCCACGCAGGGCGCTCGGGACTCTCCCTGGCCGAGATCACTGCCTCTCGTGAGCAGAGAAAAGCGAAAGGAAATGGGAAAAGCAAGGACTTGGAAAAACCTTCCGTTGACCGTCCCGGTCTGCCACAGCGTTAGCACAACCCGAGCGAGTCAGAAAGTCCCTCTACTCCAGCCTCTGCCTGCACCAAGCAGATCACAGCAAGAATGCTTGAGGAATTTCAATTACCCTCAACCCTCAAGCATCAGGTGGCTGTTGCTGAGTTTCTGCTTTTTGTACTATAAAGGGAAATTTTAAGGAACTGCATAGATTTGCTACCCACCTGCCCACACTTGGCAAAAGAGGCTTTAAAGCCCTGATTCTGTGTCTGTCTGGGCAGAGCCTCAGGCGCAGAGGCCGTGGGAGCTGCGGGAGGGAATTTTGTGTGTTTTCCAAAGTCCTGGCCACCTTCCGAGCGTGGCTCTCGCTTCCCGTGGTTGTCTCAACTCAGACATGAAATGTTTTCACACGAACAGAACACAAACCCAAACCCTTGGCATTAAAGGATTTATCCACAGGCAATCAGCATCGGGGCGTTATGAGGGAGACCCGCCCACGCCTCCAACACCTGTCCGCCAAGAGGCTGCGCTGAGGAGAGGGGGTTTCGCAGCTGAGGGAACAAAACCCGCTCGCTCTCCGGCCGGCCTGACCCACGCCGCGCCGCCGGGTTAACGGCGGGCCGCGCGCCGCGGGGCGCGGGGCACTGGGAGGCGGCGCTGCCTCAAGGCCAG
>VWYI01044205.1:13511-33274 GCA_013399455.1 Anthoscopus minutus
GTGTGCCGTCCGAGCCCAAGCTGAGCCTGCGGTTCGTGCTGCCCGACGGCAGCGCCCGGCACATGCAGCGCGACCAGGCGGAGCCGCTGGGACGGGCACTGGCGCGAATCGCGACCAACGCCGCTAAGGGCCACGCTAAGGCTGGCAAGAAGAGCAAGAAGGCGCGGGCGGAGGACGGCGCGGAGGGCGAGGCGGCGGTGCCGGCTGTGCGGCTGTTCTCCCGCGAGGGCGCGGCGGTGGCGGACGAGGTGCCGAACGCGGCTGCCTGGCAGGACGGCGCCGTGCTGCACATCGGGGACGCGCGGTACCGCGTGGAGCGCAACCCGCCCGCGCTCACCGAGCTCCGCCTGCCGCGCTCGCTCCTCGCCGGCTTCCCCGTGTGCCCCAAGGTGAGCGCGGAGTTCGCCGCGCCGCAGCACTGCCTGTTCCGCTGGTTCCGCGAGCAGCGCCCCGCCAGCGGCGGGGACGCGGCTACAGAGGCCTGGGTGGAGACGGCGGCGGCCGAGCGCGTGTTCACGCCGTCGAACGCGCTGGTGGGGCTGCGGCTGAAGCTGCGCTGCACGCCCGGGGACGGGGAGCAGCGCTACGGCCCGGCCCGCGAGGTGGAAAGCAGCGGCCCCGTGGAGGCCGGGCCCGGCGCCTGCACCTTCGACGCCCGGCACCTCTACACCAAGAAGGTTTGCGGCCACGGCTCTGTCCGCGCCGTCTCCTACAACATCCTGGCCGACACCTACGCGCAAACGGAGTTCTCCCGTACTGTGCTCTATCCCTACTGCGCTCCCTACGCGCTGGAGATCGACTACCGCCAGAACCTGCTCAAGAAGGAGCTAGCCGGCTACAGCGCCGACCTCATCTGCTTGCAGGAGGTGGATAAATCTGTCTTCGTGGATAGCTTGGCCCCGGCGCTAGATGCTTTTGGACTGGAGGGGCTGTTCAGGATTAAGGAGAAGCAGCACGAAGGCCTGGCCACTTTCTATCGCAGGGATAAGTTCAGTCTCCTCAGCCAGCACGATATCGCTTTCAGCGAAGCCCTGCTCTCAGAGCCCCTGCACAAGGAGCTGTGTGAGCAGCTGGCCAAGTACCCCGTGGTGCAGGAGAAGGTGCTGCAGAGGTCATCTGTGCTGCAGGTACCAGCTTTGACGCACCTACTTCTCTTTCCCCTCGTTTTTTCCCCTTTCTCCTCCTCCCACTGTCTCCAGGTGCAGCCGGGCCTGCGTTGCTGAGCCTCAAGCTCAGCAGGTGGTGAGGGATTAAGAGTTTGAAACATGGAACTGTGTTGTCTGTTAGCTGGGGTAATGGATAGAGCAGAAGATCAACTTAGGAACAGTTACAAAACATTGAGATCTTACTGAATTGCAAATTTTTACCAAACTTTGGTAAAAAAAGACAATATTATTTTGCTTTAAAATGAAGACAGCTGTTGAGATTCTGGGCCAGGTAGGGATTCTTGGCTGGTGGTATTGGCAGCCAGTTTTTCACTACTTACTTTTGTGTGTCAGAATATATTTTATAAAACTTAGATCTTATAAATCAATTGTAAGTAAGTTTACTGTGCTTTATAATGCATCTTTAGCAAGTGACAGGGGAAGACAAATGAGGCTGGCCAGGTGTGTGAGCTTCCTGATGCCAGAGGTTCTGCCCACAGAGCTGTTGTGCAAGTACAAGCCTGTAGGACAGAAGGCTGTCTCAGGAATTGCATAAACACTGGTGAAAGTTTCCTGCTCATGGACTGAATAGGACTAACAGAACTTCCTTGATAACTGAAATGACCTCCAAATTTTTGTTCAGTTTAACAACTATGGAATGCTACATTGGCTTGCTAAAAATGGAGATTTAGCTCCAGTTTTGTTGCAGAGGGTAAATACAAAATAAAAGTATTTCATAATGGTACAGCCTGAACTATATCTTGTGAAAAAATATGGCCAAACCAGACACAGTAAAAAGAAGGTTTGTTAAATGATGTAGTGGTAATATTTTGGCTGATACCCAGACCTTTCATAGAAGATTAATGAAAAGTACAGCTCCTAAATTGAGATTATGGGTTATAAGCATAAGATGGTTTGAACTGGATTTTCACAAAGGCGTAAGCTATCTAGTGCATTTTAAAATATAACCTCTGTTTAAGACTTAACAAAGATTGCTTTTTCTCTTAAAGGTTTCAGTTCTTCAGTCTACAACTGATCCTTCCAGGAAGCTTTGTGTAGCAAATACCCATCTATACTGGCACCCCAAAGGTAATTTTGGCACATTCCTGCATGTAGGATAACTGGGTTTGGAAAGGTTTTTGCTCGCCCTTGGGAGAACAGATTTCCCACCATTCTTTTGCAGCTATAGCCTTTTCTTCTGGAACTGAGGTTTTCCTGCCTTACTTCTTATCTAGATGAAATCAAGCCAGACTCCTAGATCTGTTTATATATTTATTTTTTAGTGTGCCTGTGAGTCAATAGAATCCATCTGAAAGCAAGGCAAGTCACATTACACACAATTCACCTAAAAAGCAAACCATAAAATAGAGAGAGCACTGTATGTGCTTATAGTTTCCCAGGCCTTTTAACATGGAGTTGTCTCAGGGTACTGCCAGGAAGGCAACCAGATTGGGCTCCACATGCTGTTAGGAGAGATTCTTCTCTTCTCAATTGGTTTTCTTTTGATTCTGTGCCTTTTTGGGAACATTACTAGGATGCTTGCCATGAAGTGGAAAACTGCTCTGTATGGGTGTTAAAGCTTTAGAGTTCTTGCATGAAATTGTCTGTCACTCAAAAACTTTCATAGTCACAAACTTTAAAGGCTTCTTAATTCACGAAAAATGCTGAATTGCTGTTTCAGTTATATATGAGCAACTCAGTGAGCACCTCCAGAGCTGTTTTGTAAATAAGTAATACTTTTTTTGTCTTTAGGTGGGAACATCCGTCTGATCCAAATTGCTGTGGCCATGTCTCACATCAAGCACGTAGCATGTGACTTGTATCCCAGTATCCCAGTCATATTCTGTGGAGATTTTAATAGCACACCCTCATCAGGAACTTACAGTTTTATTAGCAGTGGTGACATTGCTGAAGATCATCAAGACTGGGTCTCAAATGGGGAGGAAGAAAGGTGCAGTATGTCTCTAAGCCATCCTTTCAAACTGCTAAGTGCTTGTGGAGAACCTGCTTACACAAACTATGTTGGTGGGTTTCATGGATGTCTGGACTACATTTTCATTGACAGAAATGCTCTAGAGGTTGAACAAGTTATTCCATTGCCAAGTCATGAAGAAATAACAACCCATCAGGCTTTGCCAAGTGTTTCACATCCTTCTGATCATATAGCACTAATATGTGACTTAAAGTGGAAGTAGAGTAGCCCTGGGATGGTGCTTTTGGAGGTTTTCAAACAAGAAATTTAATTTAATGTACTGCTGGGGAACTGAGGTTAGACCCTGAGTTGTATGCTACTAAAAGGAAAGCCAGAATGATTAATGAAGAGTTCATGTGTTTAATGGCTTTACTGAATATTGTCACACTATTCAGAATATTTGCATGACAATTTCCCCCTTTTTTTATGCTAATGGGAAAAAATATATTGAAGGCAGGGTTTTGAAAATTGGATTGTCATATCCCTTGTTAATGGCATTTTTAAAGAATTAAGAGTTATTTTGCTAAAAAAATAGGAATTTAATCTGATTTGTAGGACAGTGTACAAATTGAACCCTGCTTAATTCAGAAATAAACACAGAACCCAAACCCAAATGGATTTAGTTGACCCCACCTTAATGTAATGACAATTTAAGTTCATAAATCGTCTTGTTCACTTACCATTACAATGGCACAAGTTCTAGCAAGTTGCATGAACAGTGTCCTTGTACCTACCAACTTCTGAACAGATGTTCCTAATTATCAGTGAATAGACGTCCTGTCAATAATTCCAGGCTATAATTTATTTGGAAGCAGTTTGCCCACATAACATGGGTAATGAGGATAATGTTAACACCTGATGAAACTGGACTACATGAAGAAACAGCATCTACTTCAAACATATGTTACTTCTAGTTTGAGTCATCAGCAATAAAAGATACTGGAGTTTAGGACAACCAGCTTTGGATGGGAGGGAGCTTTTTATGAATATCTGTTTTCAGGTGGGGAGAGATACAGAACAGTGTGGTGTGTTAGTTATATGTGCCTAAATCTTTACAAAGGAACACAAGTGACTTGCAAACCTTTATCACAATGGTTGTATTTTGTTCCTCTTGCATACAAAGGTAGCCTGAATTTTTAAGTGTTTTTATGTGCATTTTTTCTTTCTAAAAATAGTCTAGCTTGCCCTATTTTGTAGGATGTGGGGAAGTTTATTTTATCCATACCTTCACTGAAAGTGTTGGAGCGGGTTGAATCATTTAACAAGCTTCTTGCCCTGCACCATTAGTCCATATGAAACAAAAAGCATTTGGAAACCATTCACTACATCTTCCTCTTTCACCTAATAAAACTCCCTTTATCAATTGTCTGTCACTGTTGTCAATTTGGGGTTTTTTTCTAGTTACTAGTGTCTTTCATGGCAAAACAAGTCTGCATGGGTTGATAAAAGCTGTGTACTCTCTACTTGCACACCTGCTCACCTCCCCTGCTTTATGGTGCTCTGCAGCTGGGATTCACTCAACTGTTTAAGCACTACTCAAACCAGGAACTCCTTTTCAGGTGGGATATTGCTGAGGGTTGCTGGTGCTGTCTTGCCATAGTACTTGCTGTGCTGTGAAGGGTGGTGGTGTGCAGAAGCTTTTAATATCTGCTCTTTTCTGTTATTTCTAATACAATTACTACTGTTCTTTTGCTGCTGTAGTGTCTGGGCATCTAACATGATGCTGGTAGCTGCAGTGGCAAAGCCTTCAAGGCATGTTTAGCTTCAGAGATCATACAAGGCTAAAAAGATACAGGCCCATAAATCTCCAAAGTGTCTCAAACAGCATGATGTGAGGAGACTAATCTCATGAACTGTCTGATATTTCATTACCAACTCTGCCCACAGATACAGGGAAATGCACAAACTCTACTACTGAGTCTGTAGAAGCCTGTGTTGGGAAAGAGCTCATGCAAATATCCTTTGAAAGCAGCCTCTTTTCAGCAATATAGGCTGTTAAACTTCCCTCTTATCCCAAACTTTCTTACCTGACCTGCTTGACATCTGTTGTCTCCTTGTTTCTGCTCATGCCACACTAAACTAAAACAGGGACATGATCCTGTCAAAAATACAGGGCCTTCAGTTCTCTTGCTTGTATTATCATTTTAGTGGATTTTTAAGTCCATTAAAGCCATTTGTGCCTAAAGAACAAGATACAGTAGGGTTGGAGGTGGAAAGAGGTGATGAAAGCGTGAACGAAGAACTTAGTCTGCTCCAGCAGATCCACCCCAAAACATAACAAGACCTCAATGAAACGGTGCTCATTTATTCCAGCAGCCAGGCTCTATGTAAACCTTCACATTTCTAGTTTTGTTAAGTCAGCACCTGAGCTAAGTCATATGGTAGCCAAGCACATTTGGATACAAAAGGGATGCAAAATGCAATGTGGCAATACAAGTGGCAATGAAGGTACTAGATCACTGCATTGGTGATGGACTCTCCCTGAAATATTGGACCCTAAATAATTTTGGTGGATCTTTGATCAGTTCTTTTATATTTAATTAAAAAATAACATGTAATTCAGTCTTGCATGAATTGATGTCTGTACTCTCCTAGACCGCAAAGTTCATAAGTGTATAATTGATTCATAACTTCAGGATACAGGTGTGAGGAGAAAACCTTACAAACAATGAAAGCTGTAAACCCCCTATCTGGGCAAATAATTTTTACTACTTTAATAAATGAGGGAACACTTATACCTGAAGATGTAACATTTGTAACCATATGGCACCTTAAAGGGCAGAAAGATTACCTGGAAGATCAGTTCAAGAAAAAATTCAGTATCAACACCAGGAAGACACTGAAATTTACTGCATTACATCTGAGTCAGAAATATAGAGGCCTACAAATAAAATGAGGGGACAAAACCCCAAACTCCACTGAGTAATGCAGGCTGGAGGGCTGGCAAGAGAAATGTCTCGGTCACTTAGAACAGTCAGATTGCAGTTGTGAAGTTTGGAAGTGAGATTGTATTACTTACATAGGGTAACTGAGCTCCCCTTGTAACTCGAAAGAACATTCTTTTCCTCATTTCTAAGTACCCATCTATTATACCTGGGTTACTTTGTCTTTTCCAAACCCAAAACATTAAAAATCTGTCACTTGTCCCTGGAACCAGATGGAGCTGCTCAGAGAACAGATTTGCCTGGTGCTCTGCCTCTCTTCCGAAAAACAGCAGCTCCCTCCTGCTTGCTACACTGGCACTTGGGCTGCTGCCACTGTCTCCCTGCAGACCAGGAAGAGGGAGTGCACAGGGAAGCTGGAATCTGCAGGAAGCAAGTGGTGAGAACAAACATGGCACTGGACCCAGCCCTTGCACGTGGCAGATAATCCTTTACTATGTTTAGGAGACATTCAGCCCCAGGAGCTGATGCTGGGGAATCTCCAGACCCAGTATCCTCCATTTAGTTAGGAAACTGCAGCAGCAAAGGCTGACTGCCAGTAGCAGCAATGTGTCAGGAACCTGTTGTATGTCTGGAATGAGGATGCAGCACTAGAGTCTAGATTAGGAAAGGCAAGATTCAAAAAACCCTAGTTTTTTGGGGTAAAAGAACCCTTAGGTATACCTTTGGCCCAGAGCCCCAGCGCTCCCAAGCTGTAATTACATCTGTGTAAGGTAGCAGATTGTGCTTCCTACTGCACATACATTGATTTTAACTGCCATTTTGGCTCACCCTACACCTCTGGACCTTGCCAGGTCTTCCTCTCGAAATCACATCCAGAACTCACATTGGTACAAGTCCCATTCAGCTTGTCTTCATTTTATTTCATAAACCTAAACTCACCTGTACTTGTTCCTCATCCAGCAATTGGAAAGCTCCATGTTCTTCACAACAAAAAACTGAGTAGGATTTTATTTGCATCTTTTTAAATGTGTGTCAGATTTCTTTGTTATTGTTACTCTACTTTCCTAGACCACCTGTTAAAGGAAAAAGGAAAACCTCTTTGCCTAGTACTTGAATTTCCCATCTTTGATTCATTACACTGGAGAGAGACAGTGCTTCTTCCTGTCTGCCTTTTGGCTCAGGAGGGAGAAGTTTTTTCTTTCACAGCAGCCCCTGCTGTGGACTAACTCATCACTCACAAGAACATTACAGAACTAAGGGCACACAAAACACTGACCTTGCAGGCAGCAGACTTGGCTCACTTTTAGGCTCTGGGTATTGTGAAATGTTTACCTGTGTATTTGATACATACAAAATCAAGTTCTGCCAGATCCTTCAGGCTGGTCTGGCAACATGGAACTCCTATTATTCTTTCCCCTGACCATATCTATTCCAGACAAAAGGATCTCTTATCCTCCAGTGACAGTACTTAAATTCTCACACATCTCTTGTATCATTGTTATTTTTGAAAGGTATAATTCAAGCATTAAGTGAAGTACCTCTATGTATCATGATAAAGCTAGCAAGGATGCCAAATATGATAGAGAGAAGGATGAAGAAAAGGGAGGAGAAAAATGGTATGAAAAACCCAAAGGGAAAAATATCCAGTGTGCTAAGGCATCAGAGCTTTCAACATGTCAAATTTTGTAGTTGCCTTGTTTGTCATACTCTTGGCATAGAAAGAAAATTGTTTCAAGTCTTCTGACTCCTACTTAGTAAGAGGAAAGGCCTTAAACATTTCAGTTTTGGCAGCTCAGCTTTATTCATAAATCCAGTGACAGCATATAAAATGTAATTTCTGAAGTCCCCATTCCTGACAAGGGTGGGAAGGACATACTTGGAGACAAGGTGACATGCAAAGTTTCATATTGCCCTCAAACTGCCTTTGTCCAGACCTTTACAGAAGGATGTCTTAGACTAACAAGGGACTAATAACTGGACTCTGAATTTTCTTTGCTGGCAAAACCCAAACCAATGTTTTAACCAACCTGGGCTATTCTTGTAAGCAATAAAAAAATGAAAATCATGCATGCACTTAAAATATTCAAGAAATAAATTATGTCACCATGGTCAAATAAAAGAAAACCCACTCATTCTTCAGGATTTTGCTCTCTACAGTTAAGCTGGCCATTATTCCTGACACACTGAAATAAAGCCTTCTGTACACAAGTATTACTTGATTAACTCCCCAGTGCAGTAGCACTTACCCATTTGTTTGAATATAGAAGTTACATATATACTGTGTATACAAAGAGAAATTTCAGCTACGGGAGCTCAGGATTTCTTATCACTAGAGCGAATGAGGAACACATTTTTAGCAGTCTCATGACTGTTCAAGATTTTGAACTTCAGGGACAGCAGCTCAGTTCATTTGACTTCTGATAGGGAAATGACAACACATGCTAGTACCTAATCTCTTAACTTCACCTCTAACTGCATGACAAACATTGTTTATCTTAACCTACTGGGACTACAAAATCCAACTTGTATTAGGGACAAGCTGTCTCTTCTCAACAAGGTGTATCTTTTATAGTTTAATTCAAGGAACTGCATTGCTAGAAATGTGCACATCAACAGCTGATCAAATGCATGGGTATATCAGCTTTGGTTAATAAGTAATCAGCAATTCATTAAAGGTGCAGACAAAACCCTTCTCACTTTACACTGTCTCCTGGGTTTCTGTTACACACTGAAGACATTTAAGGACTGTATTAAAAATCTCTGGAATGGTCCCTGCTTAGCTGTGCTCACACACAGCTCCTCCTAAAAACTTAAACCTGACTTTCTGCTGTAAGTGCCCAGGAAGGTGTTCTGAACCAAAACTAGCTTGAGTTTACCAGAACTTGTCACTAGGATTTCTTGTCACAAGGGTAACCAGACCTGGGTGGAAAATGAGAAGCACTCAGCCTGAAACTGCAACAGAATCATGCTTTTGGCTCCTAAAGACATCCACTCAACAGGACAGCACATTTTAGTTGGAGGGTTGAGCAATATTTGCTTCTATACAGCAGACAGGCAACAGAAAAACAGATTCTAAACTACTCATTAGTAGCAGCCTCAAAATACATATTAATTTATGCCTTTTGAACTACAAAGGTGTAAGGGGACAGAAATAGGAAAACCGAGAGTAGCAGTTATATAGAGATAACTTTTGGGGGTGATTATCAGCATTATTAAAATATTTGCTATATCCCTGTAAAATCACTCAGGTTACCTTCCCGGCTAGCCACCAAGAGAATGTGTGACTCTCCTGTTGGGACCCATGTAGGTTTTGACATGTGGATAAAACTATGAAACAGACATGCATGCTTTTCAGGCAGTTCAAATTTGTTTTATTACAATTTTTTAAACTGTTAGTATTTTCAGATCTGGACATCTTGAAAGGTATTTTAGATTCACAACTTCAAAAGACATTACAGAATTATGTAAGCCCCGATGACAGCTACTCTACTGCACTGTATACAACTTGGTTGCCTCCCTTCCAGGTCCCACTCTACACAGCTCCAAAAAAGTGAAAATCTGAGACTGATGTTCATATTCAAGCTGCAGGAAAGCTCAGTATATGGAAAAAGAATAAATGGTAATTTGCATTCAACTATTTCAGGAATCAAGAAGAGCATACACAGAACTATGCATTTTATCATTTTATTAGGAATAATTCCAAGTGGGTTATGAAGAAACTAATCCATTGAGTTTGATGAATTTTCAAAAATTTCCTTATGAAGATATGTTCACCAACAAACAGTAAAACTTCAGCAGAATTATTATACACTGGGCAAAAATAGTCAGGCTGATACCAAAAAGCAACATGCAACATAAAAAAAAAGATACAATATAAAGGAAGACAATCTGCTGAATATTAAAAACAACCTCAACATGAGCTCTTCGCAACCAGCACAGAACTATTCTACCCATCAAATCCAATTCACACAAAGGCAAGTTGGGCTGACAGAATCCCAAGGATTAATAAAATGTTCCTCAGTGCAGTAGATCTGTATAGTGTTTTATAGCATTTCCTTGGCTTGGAATAAGCAGTATTAGGAAATCTTTTTGGCAAGGGAGAGAAATAAATACATACGGAATGCTACATTTTTAAATCAGCAGACTGTCTGAGGAATAAAACAGGGCATCAGTAAACTAAGAGTAGAAGGGAGAAAAAAAATTTAAAACATTAATTTATTTGGGCTCAAAGAGTATTCAAAACAGATCTTAAACATGTCACAATAACTATATTCAGGCATTTAGGCTAACAAGGGGAATAAAATCAGAAGATACACTTTTTCCAAGTTAAGGAGATTTTTACCCAAGCGTATTGCTACCTTTGCAACATGTAGCTCGGTAAACAATAATTGGCAATGAAACAAGTTGAAACGCTGTAATATCCTGCCCAAATATCAGTTCCAGATACTGTAATAACCAAGATGCAAACTAATTTTGTTGTAACAAGCCTAGACCACTTATATCAAACATGTCCCTGGTGAAAGAGTCATCCAGTTGGAATTAGCGTTTTGAGAGTTCATTTGACAGCCAGTCAAGTCCCTCATACAGACCAGTTCCTTGCGTAGCACAGGTAGCCTGGACATACCACTGTTAATGTAGAACATAAAAATTAAATGTAAACACTCACAAAATGCAAGCTAAGTTATGACAGTATGTGACTCTCTTTAGTGTTGTTATAATTGTGTGTTTTAACAGTGTTTCTGAAATACCGTTTTTGCCTTAAGCAGAGTCAAGATTGAACAAATGGTATTTTTAAAAATTTTGAGAAGTACATGTAGTGTAGAGGAGGTACAGACATTATCCAGAAACTCAAGTGTTGGCCTAGTAAAGTCTACGGCATAGTTTAAGCCATCAAGAAACAAATACAGAACTTGTATTTGGTTTACATGCTGAAAACTACCTCTTGACTCTGAAAGACTGCTCTTCAGGAAGTGAACAAGGAATTACCTACATGAATGGATCACTGAAACAGCTTCTATGGTCAGGATCTTAGTGTGTCAACACAGACACTCAGATTACAAAAGATCGGATGGTTATTGTGAAGCAAACTTGTGTCTCTAAAGCCTGAGCAAATGGAATCTTAATGCTTCAGAAGCTACGTAATTTCCTCCTAGAGGTGGGAATGCAGAATGCATTTATTCTCCCAGAATACTGAGAAAACAGGAAACATTTGTGAAATGCTGGATGTCTGTATTTCAGTGATGGGCTGGAGTGTTTGTATGTTTTCAGAAAAGGTGAGACATTAAACACTTATAACAGCTGAACACATTGGATTATACTTCTAAGTCACTTATTTTGAACAAGGACCTGAATTATGCATTATAAAGTTTAAAAAGCAGGTGTGTGCATCTTTCTACAGAAAGGTGAAAACTACCCTGTCCCTTAGTGGAACTTTATGATATATAATACAGGGAGAAAAAAAGTTCAGCAGGGAGAAAATGTAGCACTTACAGTTCTGTTACGCAGAGACTGAAGGCCTAGTTTATCTGTCATTTCGCTGATTGCCATGGCATTTGGCAGATCCTGTTTGTTTGCAAAGAGAAGCAGCACTGCATCTCGCAGCTCATCCTCTTGAAGCTAAGAGAAAAAACAGGCTTGTTATTAAATTGCCTCAGTTAAGTAAGTCAGTTACTTTAAGAAGCACTAAAATTATAAATACTGATTTAAGGGTTGTAAACATTTTCATTCTTGCTCCTGAAGTCACTAGTAAGTATTGAGTGAAATTTAACTAGTATACAACAGAACTCCTGCAATTATGGAAGCCACCTTTCAATTTAAATAGTTTAAATTTACAGGCATCTTGCTTATAAAATATTCTCTAGCACCAATCTGTTCTTCCAAAATTCTTTTTCTGCTGCATTTCTATCAAGGTTTTATGAATGAAAAGTTCTGACACATTATTAGTTCTCTACAGAGTGGAAATGACAACTTGCTGCACTATGTGACCCAGAGTACCAGCTGAATACAATATGCACTGTACAGATTCCCCAAAACTTTAAAATCCTAACTCTCTTTGGGAACCCGACAAACATCAAAAACAGGACAAGTCAGTCTAACAAAGATACTTCAGAAGACATTGATATTTACCATTTTCTGCAGTTCTTCTGCTGCTTCCTGGATTCTCTCTCTGTCATTGCTGTCTACCACAAAAATGAGGCCCTGTAGAAAGTTAAGCAGATTTGAAAAAAACAATGTAAATGTGCAGCACTATTTTAAAACCGCCAAAATACTCATATTGAATATTGTGACTGCTTACCTAAGAAAGGGGACAAATTTAACAGAAATTTCTGTTTAAACAATATATGATCTGTGTCTGAACAACTACCTAAGTCTCAACTTCAAAATAAAGTTAGGGGGAAAAAATGTAGCAAAGTTACATAAACTCACTCTTCCCCCTCCCCTTTCACTCACTGTATTGAAAATGACAAGTGCTTCACCATCTCCTATTTCGCTGAAAAAACCCACACCCTTAAAGTAATGACTGAATTTGTTTAAAAAAGTTTGTATCAAGCAGTACTTTTAATGGCATCTCTGTTATTCAAGTGTTCTTCTTACACAATTTACTCTTAACCTTTCAGTCTGAAAACCTTCCTTTTATCATTCTCTTCAAGAAAAGAGAAAGATTCAAGAGAAGTATCTTTGAGAAGTGTTTAGTGATAGGACAGTAATAAGGAACTGAAATTAAGTATTATTCTATTCACAACAATATGGTGGTGCAAGGTACCTTTTATCAATCCAGATTTCTGTATTTTTCTGCACCAATCATATGCATCATGCTGCACACAAATATCATGGAAGCAATTCTATATTCAACACAAGAAAACCCCAAACTCACTCCGGAAGTTTTCTGATACTAATAAGCAATTTAACTTTTCTTCACTACTTGTGAACCAAACGTATCACATTTATGTCCCAAAAACTAACTGCAGTCACATCAGTGTGAAGCTGGCACTTTTCAGTCAACTGGTAACAAGATCTTTTACCATATTTTAGATGCTCAGCTTACTAAAAACAGTAACTTAGCATAGTAAAAGCCATGTGTTTTAAGAGTTCTTCACAAGAAATCAGTTTCTCTGGCACATTACAGAACTCTAGTAGATCCTAAAGGACTTGATCCTTGAGAGGTTGAACTCACAATTAGGCTTGAAGCCTTCAGGGGAACAAACTAGTTTCAACTAGAATAAAATCTGGGTACCCTCAGAATTTGCAGGAAGTAGTGCAGAGCCTTTCTGAGATAAAGAAAACAACTTTCCATATCTACTCTACAAAACACAATGAGGCTTAACTAAATAGGTCTTTACTGCCATCTGAGTACTCTTTCTTACCTGTGTGTTCTGGAAATAATGCCTCCAAAGAGGTCTAATTTTATCTTGACCACCAACATCCCAAACTGTGAAACAAATGTTTTTATATTCTACCGTCTCCACATTAAAACCTGAAAATGAAGAAGTTTAGTAATTAGAAATAGTTAATTCTAGTGTTAAAACATAATTCTAATCATGTTAAAGATAGATACTTCCTAAGGTATACTTCTCCCAAATATGTATAAAATGTCTTGTCAATACTGAACTGGTAAATCAGGAAGAAAACTGACTGAAGGGGGAAAACACCATGAGTCACTTAAATCCAAGCGCAAGTGGCTGAGCAAATCTTTCAGTCACAGACTGTGAGGCTCATGGTGTTTGGGGGAAGTGGTGCTACTGATCTGGTTCCTATCCTCCTGTGCATCTGCTACTGGCCATGGCCAGGATTCTGGTCTGGATGTCTTTTTGGTCCAACACAGTTATGTTATGGCAGTACCACAGTTCATTTTTGTCTTGATTCTTATTCTAACAGCAAATATAGCAAATCCCTGCACCATTTAGAGGTCTGTCATGTTTAGAATAACAAGAATAAAGTTATAAGAACTGGTGATCTTACCAATAGTGGGAATTGTGGTGACAATTTCTCCTAGTTTCAGTTTATAAAGAATGGTTGTCTTACCAGCAGCATCCAAACCAACTAGAAGAAAGAGAAAAATTGTTTTAGTTCACAAACTGAACTACAACCTGCTAATTTAAAAACATGTCATTTTACATTCAGAGTACTAGGGTTTTTTTTTACTGAGAACAGCTTTTTAAACACTCTTAACTCATTGTTGATAAACTGTGCTCTTCCCCATCTCCTCTACTCAGCACTGAGAGAGAACAAGTCAGGAAGAAAACAAGCTCAGTAAGATGCTTCCATTCACAGCCTATAGGCTCACAAGTTTCTAGCAATCCTCCTTAGTGTTTGTGTTAATTAAACTTCATCATTCATTTTGAAAGTTTCTTCTGTGTAAATCACGAAGATTTTAAAAGCCTAGCAACAATCTACAAGCAGCACATAATTTCTAACTGATCACACATTTGTTACTTCACTAAAGGCCTCACTTACTCAACCTCCTGCAAAACTCAGCTTCACAGGCACATGGACCAACTGAAGCTGGCACTATAAATGCTAGACACTTCTTATCCCTAATTCCACACTCTCCTCCCTTAGCTAAAACATTTCTTTTGCACTGACAAAGCTACATACATCAGGAATCTCTATCATCCCTCCACATATACCACACAAGGGCTGTAGTTATTATAAGGCCTTCAGGATATAATTTCCATACAGTGAGATCCACTAGGATGCTGCCATTAGGAGTCTCCTAATGACGTGCAGATGTTCTGCACTTAAATTTGCTTTTCTGTTTCTAAAACCAAACTTAAGCTTGCTGTTTTTCAATGTAAGCTATGTGGTAAACATGGGATCCTTCAGATATGAAATAAAAACTTTTTTTAGACATATCACCAACATTGCAAGCATACACTGTAGTTTTCTAAAACTGTTTGTGAAACTGCTTATTGTTAAGCATTTTAGAACACATAAATGGAACTCAAAATAGAATTCTTTAAATTAGACCCCAATACCTAGCACACGAGCACCTCCACAATCAGCAGGTACTAAACACCACAGCGCAAAATGTCTCTTTTTGTTAGTAACGTTTTGCCTAAACAAAAATACCTCCCATCAAAAGAATTAATTTATACTTTAGCAAGAAACCAAATGCTATCCTCATTTTGTAAGGATAACACACATTCTTAAGCATTCTGAGTTAACTTCCTATTCTGCAACTGCAGTATATTAAGCTTCAAGTGGTTTGGTGACTTGCCTGTTAATAATACAATGGTTTCCTTAGCATCACAGAAAAGACAGGATTCAAAATTACCTGCTCATTCCGAATGAAACCAAACTCTTGAAAAACCTCCTTTCTCTCAAGAAACAGACTGCTGTTGCAGGAAACTAATTTTAAAAAGCTCATTCTATAATTGTCCTATATTCTAATAGTTGCACAGGATTAAACATACCAGTGCAGTTTCTTTGGTAACGTCATTGCATGTTTAAAAAAAATAAATAAATTTGTTTTAAATCTTAATGTCATGACAGCATGAGAGAAAGAGGGTGGGAATCTACCATCAAAACCAAAACTCCTTGACTCCCAAAATGCTGCAAATGAAATTTAAGGGGTTTGAGTTTGCTGTTGTTTAAGTGTTGGTCTCCTTCAGAACCACACACAAGCATGAACAAAAAAACTCACCATGCAGCAGAAGTTACACAAAAACGTGCAAGTCATGGAACTTGTAAATGCCACAATTTTCCCCAAACCAGTTAAGTGTCAGGTAACCTTACAAAATCCTCTAAGCTGACTTCAGAACCCTCAAATACTCCACCTGTACTTAAAACCAATGTTTTTAACAGCACAATGCTTGAGGACCAACATTATTTTCAAACAGCTCAACCTCAAGTAAGCACTTGTAGGATGCACAGATCTTCATAAGAACATACAATGCCTGTACATGATATGATAAGGTTTTTTTCCAGTAAATTAATAGTAAGATAATTTAGTGAACCAATTAGAGTTACAACTAGTACTCACAACTCTTCTCTTATTGCTCCCCACCAAAAAAATTACTCCATTATCAATATAACAAACACTGTTATATGTAAATAACAATATAAGAAAGATGCCATTGTCTACACAAACTGTTCCAGAGTATTTGAAGTTTATACTAACAGAGATAAAGCAAAAGAGAAAAGCTAATCTCATTCCAAAGAATGTACACATTTGAAGACATGACTCAGAGTTAAGAAATCAAAAACTGGTCAAGAATTTTAAACTACTTGCTATTTCCCAGTACCTCAGTGGTGCTGGCAGAAGGCTACAGTGCCTATGTAAGCACAAAGCCCAGACTTCACTTGAATCCACTCTTACTCACAACTCTTGATTAAGCTGTTGGACTTTGCACTGAGGCAGGCTAAGCTGTGTGGTTATGGGTATGTGTTTTCTTCTTCTGACTTCACACTTGAGGCAGAAGCTTAACTGAGGGAAGAATGTTACACAAATCCCCATGACCCTATTTGCACAAACCGCCTCTTTTGGCCAAACTGCAAATGTTATGAAGTCTAAAGAAGCAAGTAATGAAAAGCATAGCCTCCATTCACATTTCTTACTCCAATTTGCAATTTAGCACCCTTTAAAAAATTTCAGAGCACTAAATCACATTTAATCTTTTGAGCTGGTAGGAAATATTACTATTGCTTTTAGTAATCCAAGAATAAACACATTTACATTTGAACTGAAACACTAA
This sequence comes from Anthoscopus minutus, assembly GCA_013399455.1. Lineage (NCBI taxonomy): Eukaryota > Metazoa > Chordata > Aves > Passeriformes > Paridae > Anthoscopus > Anthoscopus minutus. Next base: position 30,208 of record VWYI01044205.1, read on the forward strand.
AGTAAACCTATGAGCTACTGTCAAATCTTAACTTCACTAAGATTAAAAGCCACATCTTAAATCCCCAAACCAAGTAATTTTCCAACTCTACATTTACGCTGATTCTACTGCCTGAGTGACCATTGTCAATACCAAGGTGTAAGAGACTCGATGAAGGGTATAAAGTTAAGCCATTGTACTGCAAAGCACCAAGATTACAATAAAGTACAAATGGGAAGTACAGACCTGTACTTGCAACCATTCATCTTTAAACAAAATCAAACGTCCTCTTCGTCTAGATGGAGAAAAAAAATATCTACAATGCTTTCAGGTGCTGCTAAAGTCACTGTGGTTCTAAGCCCTTTACTCCTCTTAAAGAGTGATTTATTCACAGAAACACAGTTGTGTTTCTAAATCTCAAGCTTCTAGTTCACTTGTCCCTAGGAACATCACCCCTGACCAAATCACATCCCTCATTAACCAACTTCCTACTCTGATCACTGGTGGCTGAATATCAAGTTGCCTCTGTTATTATGGCACAAAACTTCATAAAACTATAGAAAGCCAGCAGCATGCAAACCAAGTTGTGTAAAACACCTGCCCAAATAAAAAACAGCTAAATGATTATGATCTGTTACAGTGACGTAATTCCCAAAGAATCTGACATTTTCCATCCAATGTATTTAATAATTACACTTGTATTTGGAGCTCCTGAGTAGTTACCATGTCAGTTAACACCTGCACAACTACATCAAGACACAGAACACTAAATTATGAAACAGAAAGGTGCACAGTGAATCAGTAACTTTTTTTTCAAGGACAAAAAACCACCAGTGAAGCATTTCACAGACAGGTACATGTAGGGTTAGGACTCAATGTTTCTACTCTGAATGGCCCAGCTGCTTAATCTGACTTTCAGACATTCAGCCCCACCCCACAGTTCTTTCTTTTCCCTCACATTATGCCTATTTATAGAGAAAATGCATGAATCTTCTTTTCATGCATTTCTTCCAAATAGTAACTTAATATTTTTGAAAAACACGTACTTATATATTCTTTTAAAAACAAAGTTTCAGTAGTAGTTTAACATTAAATGTCCACTTATCATAAATGGAATTTGAGAACATGAAAAATAACTGAGTGCTGTTGGTAATGGTCCTTGATGAGAAATACTCAAATTCTGCAGAACTCAATAACACAGTCTGTTTTAGGAGCTAAATTAATTCTAATTTATCTTCAAGTCTGCAGAAACAGAAGAAAGCTGTGAAAAGGAAGTTAGAATTATAAATTAATTATCTATTGATATCAACTTACATAATATTTTTCCACGCAGTATTTTACCCCATAAAGTTATTTCTTAATTGGTGTTCTACATATGGCAATGTAAATGTTTGGCCTTGTATAGACCCATTTCCAATACACTGAACATTATAACTTTGAGGAAAAGTTTTAATTCTATCCCAGAATTCATACAGATATCTCTCCTCAAAGTGCTGATATATGATGTAGAATACTATAAAAAATTTCAGTTTTACAGTTATACACAAATTGTTGTATTCAGTGCAACATTCTGCTTCTAAAGATCCAGTTTCTGATTTACAACATGCTCTCACCACAACAAACCCCAAGTTCTACTCTCCTGTACTATTTAATAAATGCAGTCCTGTGCCCTGATCGAGCTCTGCATTTTAATACAAGGCATTAAAATAAAAATTGTTAAGAAATACAAATTAATTTGAACCAACTGCTAGAAAATGCACCTTCCAAAGCCATCCCTAACCTAAACTTGACCTGATTTCCAACCAATGAAGAGCCATGCAAGCAGTTTAGATCTGTATGACATCACTTTCCTGTTTTCAGTACTTTGCAAAAAGTAACAGAACTACAAATACCACAGACACTGTCTTATCCTACATCCTACAGTCAAGCTCACTTGAAGACTTGACTTCATTCATTAACAGTCATAAGAAGAGTCTGGCTGTTAGGCAGAAAACCAAATCACCAAATCACATGTACTAAATTGTCTTGAAGACCAAAATTACTCGGATTATTTTGAAATGGATGAGAGTCTCTAATTTCAAACAGATAAGACACAAGAAAAATTATTAGGTATGCAATAACGAACTCTGCCATCACAAAATACATAGAGAAACTGACAAATTATAATTTTAAAAACCACTACTGTGTCTGTTGTGCATATCCAGGAAGCATTAGCGATGGGTGTGTGCCAGGGAAGTTTCACAGTTAGAACCCACTCCCCTTGCTGGCTATATCCAAATGAGCACTTTATTTAGTTCCTTAGGACAAGCTACTTCAGTCAACGGCCATGAACCAAATTCCATTCACTTTGGTAAGAGAATCTGAGAAAAATTTAGAGGCTAAGAACTGTTTGTACATAAAGTTTGCAGGGGTGGGGAGGTGGGTGGAAGAAGACAGGGAAAAACTCGAAGCGGAGGAGGAAATACCAATGCAGTATGTGCTGGCTTTGACCTTTTGAACTATAATCTGAAAGTGAGAATCTCCAAGAGCCACTGGCTTCTACTCCTACACAGTCCGTATCAAGAGAACAGATAATTTCAAAATAAATGGATATTAAAAATAAATCATTATGGGGGGAGACAGAAAGACTAAGCAAGCACTGCAAGAACTGCCTAGAGGGTTTTATCGGTTTGTACAATAGGCACAAAACAAATGCCCACAGAGGCTGTACCGAGACGCCTTTTCACAAGAGTCAGGATACAGACTACAGCTCCCTACAGCTGCCGAAAATCGGCCATTATACGGCAGTTCTTACGCCCCTGGTATTGCACACACCAGGCTTTGTCACATCCTGCTCGCGGAGCCGCAGTGCCGGGGCAGGAGGGCACGGCCGGGGCGCGGGGCTCGCTCGGGGACACCGGCCCTGTCCGGCCGCAATTCCATCTTTGTTCCGCGCGCGGCCCGGCGCAGGTGCGGGAATGGAGCTCGGCCTTGCCGTGCCCGGCGGGACCGAGGGGCGGCGGGCGAGGTAGGGAGGGGAACGGGCACACGGCGGGAGAAAACGAAGGGCAAATACAACCCGATCCACACCCCCTCCCCTTCCCGCCGC
>VWYI01044205.1:33309-63777 GCA_013399455.1 Anthoscopus minutus
TGTCCGCGCCCCGCAGCCCGGGACAGGGCGATTCCCTCGCCGTGATCCGCTGCCCGTCCCGCGGTCTCCCCTCCCCCGTCCGGCGGGACTCAGCTGCGCGGCCCCGGCCGGTCCGGGCTCTGCGGTGGCCCTCACCCATAAGGATGCGCATCTGCTTCTTGCCGAAGAGGCGCGAGAAGAGCGAGGAGATGGTGAGGCCCATGGCGGCTCTGGCGGCGCTGGGCGGCGGCGGGGGAGCGCTGAGGGAAGGAGGGCGGGAGGGAGCGCGGCCCGGCCGGTGTGCGCGCACGGATCCCTCCGCGCGCGAGGGGAGCCCGGCGGCGGCGGCGGGTGCTCTGTGACGGGGACCTCGCTCGGTCTCTGCCACGTCACGCTCGCCGCGGCCGCCCCGGCTCCAACGCGGACACGATCACGTCACGCTCGCCACATCCCCCGGCAGCGGCACCACCCTCCGCCACACGGCCCCGGAGAGGCGGGGACTACGGCTCCCGGTATGCGCTGCGCCGCTCTGCGCCCCGCGCTGATTTGCCGCAGCCGCAGGGCACGACGGGGGATGTAGGCGGACGCGCTTGCCTGCCCCGCGCAGCTTCCGGGTCGCGCAGGGCACGCCGGGTGCGGGCGGGCCCCGCCCTGGCCGCGGGGACAGGTGGCAGCCCCGGTAAGGCTTCGCTCGCAGCCGCCGGGCGGGGCGACGGCAACACGTTCCGATCCTGGCAGGCAGGGAGAGACCGGGGAAACCAATCCTCGGAGAGGCTCCAAATGCACCCCAATAGCGACAAGGGCATTTAGTACAAAAACCCCAAGAAACAACCCCCCTCGAGCCCCAAACTCTGAAAATCAAACTGACAGAAACAAGAAAAATGCAGCGCTGTGACATACTATTCTATTAATTGTAGCTATACCCACTAATAGAGTGACTATTAGACACCCCGCCCTGACCCTCGCAGAGGCCCCGAGCTGCAGCACGGGAGCCCAGCAGGAGCTACTCTCGACTTACGGGGCAGGGAGCACCAGACACAGGGACCTAATAGCAGAGTCAAACTGAACGAAGTCAGTGTTTTATTAACAAAAGGTATTTATTTATCCTTTACTAAAGGAAAATATCGTTAATTATCTTTATTAACATCTGGCTACTAAACCAGACAACTGAGGCTGTTCTTTTCATAGAATCATAAAATGTTAAAAGGGTTGAAAGGGTTGGATCATCTCATTCCACACACCTGCCACGGACAAGGACCTTCCACTCAACTAGGGACTCGGTGCCCTGTCCAACCCCACCGTGAACATTTCCAGAGAGATGGGGAATCCACAACTGCTCTTAGGTATCATGGTGAAAACCTAATTCTAATTTTAAAATATGCTCTTCTGAACTCAAAACCTGGTGTAAATTAACATAGGAAGTTGTATTTTTAAAAAATAAATCATGCCATAAGTCTATAGTTTATGCCTAAGATGTTAATATGATCCTGATCAACCATGAAAACTATCAGGAAGCTGTAATCAAAGGAGTCCAGTTCTAGGTTTCCAATCTATCTTCTATTCAGTACTATTCAGTTATCTATCTTCTGTTCAGTACTTACACTTCTTTTTCTTGGGCTAGGAAAGTTCAGCTTCCCTGTTCTTGAGGATAATTACTTTCTGGATCTCCAAGCTGACCTATTCTTAGTCTATCTGGGTCGTTAACAGATACCTTTCACTATTTCAGTTCTTTGAGTACAATCTAACAAACACTTGCTTTAGAATCCAGGCCCTGCCATTTGCTTTTCTGATGATCCTGCAGCTCTGTCATATTCCAGCCATGATGCATAATCAAACTACAACACCACTCCATCACATTTCTGGTCAGCTCAGGTATACAGCTTCATCAAGCAGCAGTCTTTGCAAGCTGAACAGCTTTGCTTACATAGCAGAGGGGAAAAAATGAGCAAACCACACATACCCATCATCCAAGGCAGATAACTTCCAAAGGAAAAAAAAAATCAAACTCTTTATTTTTGTTTAAAAAAATACGTATTTGCAGTCATGTGCTAGTTACCATACTTGTTATCAGTTTACATGGTTCCAAGAAACTATACAGTGCTCCAGGTTAAATAGTTAATTTAGGGACTGAATGGCCACTTAATAATTTCTGGATTAGAAATGCTTCTCATCAGGGCGTGCAAAAAAAAATAAGTTGCAAGTTAGCAATTAATGCTGAAGTGGTATAGTTTAAGTAACATAATAGATACATTAAACTTTTGGTCATGAATATTTGTATACAAAACATAACAGTATTAAAATACATTCTTTTCATAAAAATACTGTTGTGACACTTTATATCTAAATAAGACATTTTTAGAAAGATGGTATGAAATATTTGTTATACAAAAGCATATTATAGCAGGATTATGTCATATGATTTTAAAAGTTCTATCCAAGCACTTAAAAGCAGAGTGCTTTTTTTTTTTCAATAATTGTGATCCACTTGACATATAGAAGTATATGCTGTGTGTATGCTACAGCATTTTGTTTACTCTGCTTGAAACTGGTCAAAGTACAATACACGTGGAGCAGCTGAGTTCTTATATACCACTGAAACTTTTTCAAGAAGATAAACATCCCATTCTTGTTGTTTAATATGCAAGGGGACATTACTCTTTATGCATGTCTGCTGTTTACACATACTGTGAATAACTTCATGCTAAAATCTTTTTTTGCCAGTCTGACCTGTCCAGAGGCTTTTTTCAGCTGAAGCCAACATTTTCTCCCTACAGCCTCATCACTTCCTCAAACACTTGACTGGGTAAGCCAAAAATAATAAAGTTAAAAATTACAACAGGAACTGACTGGTATGACCTCCAACTGGAACAGACTGTCTATCAGCTAACTCTACCAAAATCACCAATTTTAAAATACCTACTGGAACACCACAGTGTTTATTTCCTGTGATGAATACTACATGCTTGCAAGAGTGATCCAGTTGAAATCCTGGAAGTCAGCAGTTGAAAACCACAAATTAGTATATAATTACTTTAAGGCCTGTAAGAGCACCCTGGTGAGTGAAAAAGCCTTCCCTTTTGGAAATTTTTGTCAGCTGCCTTCTCTTTGTTAAAGATGCTAAATCAGTATCATTTTGGAAAGATGGTAAGATGGAGAAATGTAGAAAGTTGAGAATGGATCTGATAATTTCAGTTGTTCCTGAAGCAGTTTTAAAAGCTGTGATTTACCAGTAAAATACCTTAATTATACGGCATTCTGGCCAAATCACCAGTGTCAGTTGGTCTTAACACTAGCTAAAAACTAAAAGTAAAAAACAAAGAAAAATAATCAGATACTACATCAACAGGACAGTACAGGATCAATATTGATATTGCCCTGAGTAGGACAGGGTATAGCAGCACCAATTGGAAAACATTCTGCAATGCCAGCACTGCACTGTAGTCCTATACTGTGGCACAGCTTCATATGCACACAGATTATTTTTTAAGAGCACTTATTTCAAATAGTATTAGACACAAGAATCCCTTTAGTTGCATTGGTATTGAAGTGGACAAAACAGTGAAAATGATATAGTGGGCTATACTATTAGTACAGTCCATTTGTAGTGTTAATGTACTGATTTAGAGCTGTGTTCCAAACTTGGAAAGCCACTGTCTTCCATGAGACTTCTTGCCTTTTGGTTTTCTGCACCAAAAAAGCCCAGTAGAAATCATGTTGTACCAGTTTTAAGCAAGATGTCTTGTAAGTCATCTGGCAGTGCCAGTATAATATCATTGATGTGTGTCTGCAGCTTTTTCAGCGTGTCTGTTTTCACAGGAAGATGTTCTGTGTCAGCCCGCAACTGCAAAGTACCAGAAAAGATGACTTGTAAGTTTACCTTAAGAAATATCAAAGTAATGTATCAGAAAATCTGGAAAATGAATTCCTCATTTGCTGACTGAGTACAAATTTGGACAACAGCAGGTTTCCTCAGCAACCACATAACAGTGAGGACAACAGTGATTTTGACTTTCAGAAATAAGAGCAAAATTTGGTTTTCTTTTTCCCTGGGGATTCAGACCCGTCACAGAGTTCCAACTAATTAAAAAAAAAAAATCAGCAATACAATGCTTCCAGCATAGCCAGATGATATTGGGAACCCACTAACTTTTCAGGCATGGCTGAAATTGACTGGTTTTGGTTTTAAAATCTGAATGAATGATTGATTCTTTAAACTACCTAGATCATGAAGCATATTTTCATTTATGTACTTGCAATATAATAATCAATTCAGTTACTTACCAGTTTGTTTTTTAACTTTAAGACAAGATCCACTGTTTCTACCTCAGTATGCTTCTGACTCCAGAAAACCAAGTTCTAATACAAAAAAAATTAGGCATTTAATTATTTATGGTTATGTATGTAATTTTTGAGAGAGGTCTTAATCTATACCTAATGTTCAGAATAGAAATTTTCCTTATTCCTATGCCATTTGCTAAACTCATTTTACTGTACTGCCTTTACTGTGAACAGCAAAATCTGCTTTATTTGCACGTTTGCCCAGCACTTCACATAACAGCAAACTTGCACACAAACACAGTACAAATAAATTAAAGGGGAAAAAAGTCCTGCCAAACAGGCTTAGTTTGAGAAAGAGCATCTACAATGCAAAATGGCAGTGAATGATTACCAAATGAGAACTGCCAGCACAATGCAGTATTAAAGTAGTTCAGGGCAGTGCTTACTGTTTCTAGGGCATTAAAAGAGATCACAGTTGATTACTAGTAAGATATAATCAAATGAATTTTTTTATGGAAGTTCTGCTCCCCTACTCCCTTACAACTCACTTATGAAAGATATTTGTTCATGTACAAAGAAACATTTCTTTGGTGGATCAAAAGAAAAAAACAATAAAGGAGGATAATCTGTAATAAATTTTTAACACATTTCCTTTTCTTTGATTAAATTAATGTCAAATACAGTTGGATAGAGTCTAAGTTGTATAACTGACCTGCAAATTATTTGGTCTGCTCTATCTTAATGATCTGTTTGGATTTGCTACATTTGTAGTGTTTGGGACTTGACAAAGCAAGGGGAAAAAAACCAAATGGCTTTAATAAAGAACCAGAGCAATTTTGTTAGTTTGTTTTAAAGCTGTGGTGTTGTCTTACTTTGTCTTTGTTCTTCCTATTCCCTCACTGGCTGACCAACATCTTCAGCTCTTGCAAATCCTTTCTCTATCAGTTGTTCCAGCTCAATATATTGATACCCAACTTCAGCTTCTTAATTAAATGGATCTTACAACATCAGAATACTTATGTGGCATTTTGTTATATATAAACAGACTTCCCTTCTAAGCCTTCCTCTACCATGGATCAATTGAAGGCTTATTTACTAAATATATCTAATTAGCTGTCAACTAGAATGTCATATTTGCTGAATTTTTAACTTTAAAGCTACAAACTATATTGTAACTAAAAATATGTTGTCAAGGATGGAAGCTGAATAGAATACTATTGTCAAGTAAGAGGAAAAAGCTTTTTTTAGGGGGTGGATGTGTGTATTTTAAAATACACAACAAAACAAAAAGTACTAAAGGTAGGTTTTACAAACAGTGACAGTTGCTATCACAAGTGAACTGTATTTCATGTTGTTCTCTTGCTGTGTTCTACCTTGTAGATGTTTAACAAAATCACGTTTTGCTAGATCAGAATTCACAAAACTGTCAACAATTTTACGTATGACCTATGAAAACAGGAGTAAAAATGACTTGTGGGAGAATGTGTTTTTATTGCAAGATGATAAATATAATCATAAGCACACATTTTTCTAACCTCATTACAGAGTGCTTCTAAATGAAGGGCCTCTAACTTCTGTGTCATTTCTTTCTGCCGGCTCCTAAACCAACCATCAAAGTTTGGCGATTTCAAAAAATGCCTGGTAAAACACCAAAGAAAAAGACATTTTATATTTTAAGTACAATTTGGTAACAGTGTTTTCTACATCATTAAATGTAATGATATTTGAGATTAAGATATTAGAACCCTTTCTCTATATACTTTCAAAAAGATGTAATATTCTAAAGTAGAGATTGACAGGTGCTTCTATTAAGACAAGGCTTGAGAAAATAATGTAAAGAACATGTGTCTAAAACACGTAAAGAACATGTGTCTAAAACACAATAAAGATTAGGGAATTTTAGGAAAAAAGATATCAAGGCTCAGTTTGAAATAGTCTAATTTTTATCTTTGTGTTTGATTGGAAGGAGAAATCAAGCTAGAACCAGAAATATAACCAAAAATAAAACTGATCTACAGAAACCTTTAATGTTAGCAGAAAAAGAGACTTAAAGCAAGTATGCTTAGTACTATCAATTTCTATTAAAGCATATATTCTAAAATCAAGTCTTATTCAAATCAATCCTGACTGTAAGTCTCCTCAAGAAAAAACAGCATTACTATTACTGATCTGTTTTAATTTCTATAATTTTTTATGCTAATGAAAGAAATTACCTGTAAAGTCCTATCCAATCTCCCTTTAAACCTGAGGTGAGCTGTGGTCCTGCTTTTTCCAGTGTCTTCATGAAGTCATCTTGGCTAAACTGCCTCAGCTGTGGTGGACTCTACAGAAAGAAAAAAAATATTAGTAGACCTTAATTTCTCTAATTACCAATTTCCAGACCCTTCAGATTATACTTCCTTACCTTCCAGGGAGATATGCATTTCTGCAAAGGCATTAGGCTTGCCACATAACGTTCCTGGGGAAAGGAAAAGTAAAGGTTGTTTGTATAACCAGTATTAAAGATACACAGTCCACATGTGTGTTTACTCATTGCTTGTGACCACAGCATTTTCTCTTCCCAGTGTTAGTGCAGGGTGGGGTTGTGTGTATTTACCACATGAGAAGACAAGAAGGAGCTTATCTTATACAGACTGTATTTCCCAAGTCCAGAGCTTTAAGCCAGTAAAGTTCAAGAAGGACACAAGGCAAAGAAGGACAGGAAGCAAATGCACCCATAGAATATCTATATCCTGAACTAAAGCTACCGGTAAACAATTTCTCTTTTCTTTGGAAACAGTCTACAAGAACCTTCATATCATGGCTGATTCCAAACAGTAACCATACTTTGTATCAAGTGTATGGAAGAGATTTTCTGAGTCCCTTACCCAAACACCAGAGTTAGAACTAACCCAAGAAGACTGTCTGAGCTGCAGCCATCTCTGCTCTAGCAAGGCTTGGCACAGGCATGGCCAGAGCCCCAAGGTGTCCAAGGTACGGGAGTGGGGCCACCACCAAGTGCCAGGTGTGACAGCAGGAGGCAGCTGTGCCTCACCAGCTGGGCTCACTGCTGGACTCTGGCTTGATGGTACACTGGAGAGCTACTGTACATAGGGCAACTCCAGAAAAACTACTCCTTATTACTTATGGGAAAACCCCATTAGTCCCAGAACTCACTAATGGAATAATGAAACTTTCTGTCAGTTCCAAGAAATACCGTCGAAGTATCACGCTCTGTGCTTCTGTAGGACGTTTCTGTTGTACTCCCTTAAAAAAACCCAAAACAACACAGTCAGTCTGTTACTCCAAAGTATGTAGGTAGTTGTGGTGGGTTTACTTTTTATGAATATTTATTATGAATCTGTATTCATTTGCCACATGCCCACACACAGCACTTCCTACCCTGAACTAAGGAAGGAAAGCAATAGCATCAAGTTCTTTTGTACAGATATTTGTCTTTGCAATTATTGATTTTTTTATCTTCATGTAAAGAAACTCAAGGAAAGAAACATTTCTATAAAGAAGTGTTTGCAAATCAGTTAAAATCAGGAAGCTCTGATTCTTACACACCTCATGTGCGAGACTTTTAGATCAAAGAGACCAAAGTGGAGGTGACAGAGGATGGAAAACCTCAACAGATGAACAGATAAAATACCTTTAATTCTCCTAATTATTAAGCTAACTTATTGAGGTCCACCATTCCTATGGCTATAGAAGCTGCTAACAAGGCAGCAGCCCTTCTACAATGAGGGTGCACAAACATCTATTTTATTATTAACTGGGGCACTGGAACCAGAATTCAGTTTAGTTTTGATTACACAAAGTGCAGCCTTATATGAAACCACTGTACAACACTACACAAAATACACAAACCAGTTGCCATTAAGTGACCTACACCATTACCTTTTGCAACTGCTTAACGATTTCTTCATCTTTGTTCAAGTATGGCTTGTAAGAAGTATAAACACCTAAAGAAAAAAAGCAGCATATAGCCAAAGGAGAAACAAGGTATGCCTTTTAAAATTAAAACACTGTCAATTTAACTCTGCAGTTATTACCAGGTTTGGAATCCAAAGTTTTTAGGTTCTTCAGTTTTTTCACTTTCACCTGCTTTGGAACTTCACCTGCCAAAACACATAAAGCTGCCTTACTTGAAGGCTATCTAAAATTTTAAGAAATATTTGAAGCATTGACAAAAATCCACGTATATATCCAGACACAACCAGCAAACACATGAGTAACATCAAATAGACTTTTCACTTCATATAAGCATTCCTTGTTGAAAAGAAAAAAACCCCAAATACCTGGAAACCAACAAAAACCCAAACAAATAAAAAGTGAACCAAAACAAACACACAAATACAGCCAAAAGATGATCTTCTGAATCCAAGCAGCCAATTAACACACAGATATATGGCAGAGAGTAATTGTTTTCTTATTTTCATATTTTTATTCCATTTTCCTTTGCACCCCTTAGCATAAATGCTTTTGGGAACAAATCTTTGGTACCTCGGCATAGCTAAAAACTGTATAGAAGAAAATAAAATAGTAGCCATGGATTAAGTGCTGTAAGAAGCTGTAAGTCTCCTTTGACATAGACCATACTAAGGGCTTTTGTGTTGTTTTCCCTATTTATCCTGTCCAAACATAAGACTCTAAACCCTGTTCACAGTCTTGCAGCCTCAGCAGAACCCTCCTCCTAAATTTATTTGGATGCTTGACTTTAGAAACAGTAATAGTTAAATTGCTCTTGGAACTGTAGAGTGAGGAGAAAACAAAGAAAAAATAACCAACAAAAAAATAACCAGAATCCCCTCTTTGTCCCTAAAGAAATAAAATATAATTTTTTAAAGACAAGTCAGACACATTTCTAGAACTTCCTGACTAAGCACTTCCCATAGCTACATGAAACTAGAATTTCATATTTGAAACTGTACATCAGATTTGAAGCCCACTTGCTTATATGGCTTTTCAGAGGTTAAGACTCTACTTTCCAAACATTAGCTACACAGCAGCAAAGTAACTCTTCCCCACACTACCCTAAGCCTGCACAGGTATTCATTCTGACCACAGACAGACATGGTATTTTTAAGTAAAGCAAAACCTTGCCTAATCATACTAAACACAGCACGTAATCCTTAATTAATTCAGTGTACTCAGAAGTTAAAATGAAATTCTTCTACAAAAATTAATGTTATGGTGTTGTATCTTAATTGCATATTTATGCATTCCCACTGTAGAACAGCATAGTGAACTAGTAGCAGCAAACAGCTACATGCAGGAATTTCATACAATAATTAGAGCAGTGGGAATTGACACGTTATCCAAACATTACATGAAAATTCTACTCAATCGTGAAAGGAAATCATCCACACTGAACAACTAATAATTACTGGAATATTGCCAGATTAGAAATACATTATCAAAATATTGTCAACCTTTTATATTGCTGTAACATTCAAATGTGGCTTTCACATGGGTCTTATGTTCAGTGCTGGCTGTGAATGATTTATTACATTCTTCTCACACTAAAATTAACACCAGTAATATATTATGTCTCATTTTAATACCTTATACATATATAGATACCTTATACATATATATATATAGAGAGAGAGATACAAAATAAGGACTCTGTGAAAGGTAGAACATTATTACTAATGACTGTTACTACCTTTTTCATTTAACATACTATATTTGAAAAGACAAGACAAAGCAGTCAAGATTCTAACTTCACTTGACAGATTAACATCCATGAAAATTTAGCAGCATTAAACTAAATAAATGGAACATAATTACATATGTAATTTGTTAATAAATGTACATTTGTAAATAAATAGGCATGCAGTTAGATTGCCTTGCACAGGATTGTAGAAAATACTTTTATTTTACCTGGAAGTTTGATATCTCCAATTCGGATAATGTGAGGCCAGTGCTGAAGTGTTTTAGCAAAAAAGGGATTTGTCACCCCTAGAATGACAGATGGTCTAGGAAAGTAATGACAATACAATTAAAATACAACAGCAAGAGCTTCTGCCTTAACAAATACAAAAAGTCAATTTAAATAAATTCTTAACTTGAAATTATTTTCCTTTGGTATTTAAGAGTTACATTGCAATTGCACATAAGACCAGAAATGTTTATCAAAGATTCAACATTTTAGAAAATAAGACAGAGACATCTTAAAGCACAAACAACAGTGAAGAATAAAAATGACATTATCTGCTTAGACTTGGCTAAATTCTGCTCACTTGCAACGGTGAGAACAGCACATTATCTGTTATTGGCGTTTTGTGATGTGTTGATTTTTCATTTGCTTTTATTTTTATGAGTAGGAATCTGACCATTTTGAAAGACAAACTGTTATTTTTCAAGGTTTGATTATAACAAACTCTCAGTACTTAAATGTGCATGTTAAGAAAATGAGACACTTAATTTCCCACTTGCTTATTTAAGCAGCAGTTACCAAGTGAAGCAGCACAAGCACATTAAGAGCACTGTGCCCCAGCTCACACTCAGCCAGATTTTTCTGTCTGCTCTGTGCCTGGTATCTGGCTTGGGAGGTGCACAGGCACATTCAGGGAACAAGAGGCAGAAAGAGCACAGTGCTGCTGCTACAGCATAGGCCTGCAAAATTTGGGATTTATAGCACTGATATGATGAAATGGACATATTTTTCAATATAGTGGTTGCCATCCATTTTACAGTCAAACATCAGCTAAGGAATTCAGCAATAAGCCTCAATGAAACTGCCATCTTAGAAATAGGTTATCATCATTTTGTTAGACTGGTCTTAAAAAAATCCCAAAATTTAACACTTTCTGTACACTTCCTGTAAGTTTCCCTGCTCCCCTCTTACTAAGATAATAAAATACACAGAATCAGCATCATTTGGATTCTTCACCTTCTTAGAACCGTGGTTTAAAAAACCTATTTCTAATCTTTCCAACTTTTTGTTTTCTATAAGAAAGTCAGGGCAATTTCAGCTCTATTTCAACTACTAATCCATGCAGTGACCAACTTTTCTATTTTGCTACAGAGGAGCAGATGGAATTTTGAAACATAGGTTACTAAAGTTTAACCAAATTCTTCCTGGAATTATTTTTAGAAACTAAATTACATACTGCATAATCATTCCCATGGAACACAATCTAAAACATATTGCCTATATTTATGTGTTTCTCCACCGTTTCATCTCTGGCAATAAATCTATTGAGAGGAAAATCACAGTAAAAAAACCAACAAAGCAAACAAAATATCCAAATCAACAACCTCTGCCTCTTCTAACATTAAGAAATTTACTTATTAAAAGATAAGTAAATCTAACACATGCACCGAATTCCCAAATCAACCTGCATTTAAATAACAATATTAAGAAATACTGGAGGTGTATGCTCTCAAAATAAGATCAGGATTAAAAAAAAATAAAGGGGAGGGAAAATGTGTCCTTAAAGCAGTTTCAAATACCACTGGTTTTGGACATTCACACTGTTAAAAAATAAGCTTAATTTTTGACCTACTTACATTAATAACTTAATAAATGTAGTGGAGAGATACTGGATTTTTAAATTGTCTCAACTAGGACACAAACTGACTTAGCTTCACACAATAGCTGTATGGATGTTGAATTCTTCAAGTAACTTTGTTTAGCAGTTAATTAATAATTAAAACAATTACAGCAGAAATTTCCCAGGGAGCTGCTCTGGAACTGGTGTTGCACAGACAAACCCTTATGGAAAATCAAGAACTTTTCTTGATTTTTCACTTGCAGTTTGACTTATTCTGTAGATAAATACCCTATGAAACACAAGCCTAGTTTAATTATGGCATTTTTTCATAACTTCTTTGTTCGGGCTAACTGGAATGAAAACTTAAATCAGCTAATTACTGCACTCTGCAAGATAAATCTTACCAAAACCTAATTCCCTAATGATAGAAATCCAGAATAGTTAAAGAGTATTTTAATACAAATTTATGGTTACAAGTATGGTTACCATCTTCTCCAGACAGTTTGATTTACTTACGGGGCTTGTGTGCGAGTTGTGTATTCTTTGAATTCACTGTCGTGGATGGTGAAATATGGCCTGAAATCACTGCAGTACTTCAGTGGTGAAATACAGCTGCAAGGTACAAGAAGGATGAGCTTGGTTTATGTATTCAGTGCAAACTTTCATGAAAGACGCAGGCATATCTAAAATTTGTAATGCTTTGTCATTCTCAGATCAAATGAAGGGCCACTCAGCTGGAATCTTACACCAACTTCCTTAGTCACGGTTAGAAAACTCTTCTACGCTTACCTAACAAGGGCCAACACAGTTTCTGAAGACTCTGCTGGTGATGGTGCCATCACAACAAGTGGTTCTCCCAGCAGCACCAGCTCCCAAAGCATCTGAATGTGAAAGAACACTGGACAGAAACACCTAAGAACAGATTGAGGTATTTTAATACATTTTACATCATAAGATACATATTTCTTCTGGTTAATAAAGACATAAAAAAGAAGTTTACAGTAATAGTTTAATAGTGACTTGAAAATTATAAAGTACTCTTGTAAAATGGAACATTTAATGAACTTGCTTATTTATTGCAGTTTCAGCCTGCATATTGTCCAAACTGTGTTTTAGCAAACGTTACAGAAAAAGAATATTAAAATCAACTTGTAAGCTAACATAGATAAATGTTATCTTACAAGCCATGTGACATGTTAAGGAATTGTCATACATCAATAAACATGTGGGAGTTCCCACCTAAGACTTAATCAGTCCAAACTCCTACCTGAAAAGATCTACTTCATGAACAGTTGGTAAAGCCATGGAGATCTGAGCATCTGCCTAAAAGACATCGCAATGCTTGGTTTTTAGTCATCAGAACACCTAGGTATTAAATGAAATGGTTTCCCTTAAATGTTTACAGACAGTAGATAGTATATAGTCTAATTATTTATGTCTTGCTCCACAATGTAGGACATTATCTCTTCAACTATGTAGTACATTATCTCTTCAACAACTTTTGTGTTCCATGAGCAAGACCTCTCCTAAGACACACACACACCCCCCCACTTACAGGCATGTGGCTTTCAATCCAGAAAATGGATAAAATACTGAAGCTGTTTCGAGCAATTGCACATGAAGACACAGACTTGTTTTATAAACATCTTCTATGGCTAAAGACTTAATTCTGGATTCATCCTCAAAAAACCCAAACTATCCAAACATTAAAAGGATGTTCAGGTTAGTAATTTTGTAAGCCAGCTATCTGCTTCTGGGACTTGGATATGCCTCCCTGCTCATGGTAACTGGTTTAGAATATCCTGCCTATGAAGAATCCAAATCTGGACTACTCCATTCAAAGTTTCAAAGACTGTGGATTTCATTATTATCACAGCATATGACTATTTGCTACCAATCTTTTCTAACAAGTTTAAAGAATGAAAGCAGATCTCTAGCTTTGTCTGGGGCTATATACAGTATCAGTATCTAATCACTACCTGGTGCATATTCTGTACTATCGGTGTTGTTCCAGGCTTGTCACGATATGTTGGAATCCGCAACTTGGAAAGAAAAAGAAAGGTTTATTTTCCCTTGTACTGAATCCAGCAGACACTTAAAATGCTGACTTAAGAGACAATCTGTAATACTTTGAGAGGATATACTGCAGCATGATCCTTATTTACTCTACACAACTTCCACCTACAGAATTTCCAATTGCAAACTGAGTAATAGAAAATACTCCAGTTTAAAGAGACTATTGGTAAAGTAAGTCAAAACTGTTATTGTAATTTCAATAAAAGTGCCTCTAAATGTTGGAAAGAATGATTTGAAATATGGTCTTGGGGGTTTAAGATAGTACAGAATTACTTTAAGAAAAAATTCTCTCCTAAAACATCAAGATGTTCTGGCGAGCGAGACAGAATCCAAACAGTGTGAACATAAGTATTACTTCTCTGGCCTCACAATTTGCATCTGTAAGTCTCCAGTACAACGAATTTAATCATACTGGAAGCTGGTATGCACAAATGGATGTCATTTACACAAGACACTTTAAAATGCCTAAGCAGTGTAAAAAACCAGGGACAGCATCACTGGACAGTAATTAGGGCTTTACTCAGTTCAGGAATGCAATTTCAGTTCTCATGGTCAAGAATTAACCATGGAAAAGACTTTCTGATTGATGAGATAAATGCAGGCAATACCCTAACAAGACATATCTGACACTCCTCATGACCCAGCAGTGTTTTATTAAATTTCTACTTTTAGGACAGCTTCAGAAATGTCTTTCTCTCCCTGGTGATGCACACATGTCTTTCCATAAACTTGAGAGTATCTGCTGAGAAGGTACTTCTGGCTGTAACCTCCTATTTCATCAAATCCATTTAATTGTATTTCACATGGATTATAAAATTAATGAGACTCCCAGAGGCCCAGATCTTAACCACAATTTAAAGTCCACAGTTCTTCCCTATGTACTAGATACAACTTCTTTAATAGCTTTCTTCAGACATGTTTCACTGCCATTGAAAAATATAAACAGCACAAGCAATTATTTCTGGTCTGTGGGACAAAAAATATTTTTACTTATCAACTTTGAGGAATAAGAATGACTTTCATCAATATATTTATTTGCCGGATTAGAATTTAACTCTCAGTATTTTCAGCTGCTACTTTATATTTGACTTGATAGATATAATTAGCACTAAAATCTCCTAGAATGTAAATTCCAGAGAGATAGTACATACTACAATTATAGTAGTGTAGTATATAATATATAGTACAGGCACTGCAGTTCTATTGAAACACCACTTTTTAGAAGCTACTAAAATTAAATATTAACCTAAGCACTATAAAAGATCCTCCCCTCCTCCCTCCAATCAAAGCACCTAATCAAGATCTCCCAGACCTTCACTCTTGAGTGCTGTAAACATCTACTGCTGTTTGGAAGAATAGGACAATGAAAACATGGCACAAGGCAGTGAGGAACTGTACAGTAAAAGATGGGGAAAACACAACAGAGAAGAACAAGTGCAGGAGTCCTTACCTTCATTATAACACCCATAATGGGCAACTGCAGAACTTTCCCTGGAACTGGTGGTGGCCAACGATCAATGTCACTACAAACTGAAAGAAAAATACAACAGTTTCTGCAAGCTATAAACCATGATCACAGAGTCACCTTTGTGCATACTACAACTTTAAATTATTGCTAATAGTCCACAGCAGTTCCACTTGGCTCTCAATCACACCAAACCAGTTTTACAGCCTTTTAGACATTATGTATTATTCCATTAGAACTATAAAGATTTTAATTTCAAGAAAACAGCATTCTCTGGTCTTCCATTTTTTGTAGCAATAAGACTTACAATTAGTTGAAGAAACGTTATCTGAGAAACCATGGAAGTACATACTAAAAAATTTGCAAAGAACATCCCCATTTATGTATATTGGCTTCTGCAGAACCAATAAACACCAGCAGTTAAGGAAAAAGCTAGTTTGTAGCTTGACTAGAAAGTTCTCCAGCATCTTCTTGTAAGCCATTACTACTATAATCCATAATTCTCATCGTTTCTGCAGAGCTTTTTTGCTTATCATACAACCTCTCAAGAAAACAGGTGATTGAAAAATGCAATTCTTTCATGGTTTACACAAATTGTTGCTCAGTGAAAACACAAAAAACCATAAAAACTGTATGGAGGGGGTGCAGTACACAAAACACAAAATAACTTTTGCTATTTGTCCTTCTCCAGCTCTTTCAGCTCTGCAGTAAGCCTGAGGCACCTGCTACCAGTGCTGCTCTGTTGCTTTTTCCATTTGGTCAAAAAACAAACAAATCACACACAAAAAAAACCCCAAACCTCGAGCAAGATAACATTTATACAGTTACTCAGCAAAAGTTGTCAGACTGCCCAAAAGGACTTGGGTTGTGAAGAGTGCAAACTAAGGATTGCCATCAGTTCCTTGTGCTCAACAGCTGGACCTGAGACAGATACAACCCTAGATGTGTTTCAGGAGGGAACTCCAAATCTCCCAGGGAAGATCCCGAATTCAATTAGCTCTGTTCAATGATCAAGAAGTTCAAGCAATTTTGCTAAAATTTCAACCCTCTATGCTGCAAGAAGACAAAACCACAAACTAGAACATGACAGTGTTGTTTATTTCTCCAGAAGAACATTATAGGACCACTACCTGCTTCCAGGAAAGCTTTACTTTTTTCAAAATATTCTGGTGCTATTTGTTTAAGCATGGTACGGAAGAGATGGACATAAGGCAGCTTGCTGATGAGGACCAGTGACTGGAACAAAGAGTAACAAAACAGAATTTCAAGTCAACACTTTCCCTCAGTTCAACTGCACCTGTTACCCTCAGACAACACCAAGTGGGACTTTTCCCACACATCTGACTACAGGCAAGCTGCAAACAATTCCCAAAACTTCCCAACTTTTTGTTTTTAAACACAGACACAAAACTATCTCTTCTGACTATCACTTCCAGCAGAGCTGGAACATAGCATAGCTGATGTAAAATTAGACCAGTTTACTATAAATGAACAACTAATTTTAGTTAGAGAGCAAGACAGTTTTCCTGTTCTTCTGCAATCACTGAAAAATAATTATTTTCCAAATTAATACTTTGCTGAAAGAACTGAAATTACCTTCTGGAAATAGCCTCTTTTTAATGATTTGTCTCGAACTTGTCTGAAATACACATAGCCATAGTAATATGCTGAATCTTTCTGCAAAAGAAAGGAAGTAATTCAATACAAACACCTGCTACTGCCCTCCTTTTGGAGGCATTCAACATACAGTTTAAAAGTCTATTCCCCTGCGAGCTCCAAAGTTGATTTGACACAATGACCTAGAAGGATTACATTATCTTTTTTAGTAAGTACTTCAAAGAGAAGACATCAGCATGGGGAAACAGTTGTTTCAGAAAAGCTTTCTGGCTTTTCTGGTTTTATATCTATATTCTCATGACACACTGTGAAACAAAAAATAGAAATAATTTCTTGAGGAATAAATCAACTTTTATAATTCTGCAAAGTAGCATTAAGAAGATTTTAGCAGTTAAAAACCTTAAAGCCCTGACTTGAATAGATAAAACCTAGTCTTTCAATGTGTTAGTTTTACAAAAGATTCTTGGAATATTAAGGAAGTAGGCTCTCAGATTTCAAAGACAAGACATCAGCTTCATCCTTCCTACAAACAGGAATTAAAGTATTTTCCACATAAACAGAACTAAATTGAGTTTGAGAATCCAGCTCCCAGAGGCCTCAATATTCCCTATGGACATGATGAGAACAACTTTTGGTCACTACCTCTTTTAGGTAACTGCTCCATCTTCAAAAAGTCAAGAGTGGAAACTGAGATAGCCCCAGCTGCTTGGAATTTTTAAAATTAAATTATAAAGCACTTCATATTTCCACAACAGTAATGGCTCTTACAATTTGATCTACAGGTTTCTAGTGAATAATGAAATAGATCTAGGCTTCAATTTAATTCCTTGTAATCCAAAATCCATACTAACAAAACAAATAGTTAATTAAACTAATTACTATTATAATTATAGTAACATGCTACAACAAACATGAGTTTTGACTTTCTGGATACCCAGTTCAGAGATCTTTTATTTTCAAGTGTTATATTTAAAGGTGAAGACCCACAAATTAACAATACCCAAAAGGAATTTAACTTCATTTTTTCTCATTTCCAACCTTTAAGTAAACTGGTAGATCTTTATCCAATTGGTCCGGAAAACAACACAGTGAGACACTCCTTCCAGGAGACCGTCGGAATCTAAAACAAAATTGTGTGTCCCCATGACAACCTACATGGGGGAGAGATAAACAACAAACAGACAGTAGAGTTTGAGCCTTGTTTAACATGAGCAGTTGCTTACAGCCAAAGAGGTATCAGAGTTTTGGTTCATTTATCCTGCATAGCTCTTGTGAACATTTATAAATTTATAATTTTATAGGTGAAAAGTTTGGCATCTTTGGCAACAGTAAATATACTGTCTGCAACAAGGAAAAAGAATTCACTGTTCTCCTACTGGCATTACCCATGTCATTGGCATGCCTGTGTAGGTTTGATCATATTAGCCATGTCATTTCTCTGCTACATGGATGTACTCTGCCTCTTTTTCTGACACCACACAGTTCATAGAAAAGTCACACTGTAGGAGTGCATTATGCTGACCTGTAAATCCACAGGTGGGTATAGGATTCATAATTTTGAAAGCGGCAAACTAATTCATGAAAACTGAATGAAACTGAGTATGTTATTCCCAGTAATATCCCCAAGGAGAGAAGTTTTCCTTCATTTCTAGCAAAATGAACTTCTTAAATAAAAATGTAACCAATTCTCCAGAGAACTGTTTCGCCAGATTGAAACTTCCATTTCATTTTCTCTTTCACTCACACACATTCTGCTACAGCAAGCACAGACAGCCCAACCCCTCAGTCAGCTGCACAGGCTGTGCAGAGTAATACTGACATGCCCAGAGCACGCAAGTTTGAGTCTCAGAATCCCTCCAAGAGAGAGTCTCAAGCCCTAAATGCACCAAGACAAAACTAAAAGTAGCAAAACATGGTGAGATAGGACCTAGGACCACTCAATTCAAACAGTGCTCAGCAATAGGGATGCAATGATAAGAAAAAAGCACAGCACATTCCAGTAACACAGCACTAAATACTTGCTTCAGCTTTTCAAAGCTCATTCCCTTCATCTAAAAATGCTCACAAACTATTATGAAAACCTACACACAGAAGATTTAAATTACCCTTAATCAGTAACATGCTGAAATGTCATTCAGAATATGATGTCTTTTTATTTAACAAGCTCTTCCAGAACAGATTGGTAAATGTGTATTCTTCTTCAATTATCCATGCAGGCAAAGTAAAAGCATTATTTTGAAGATAACTGCATTGCAAAACTCAGCTTAAAACCACTACAAGTGTTGTGATCTAGTTGATTAAATCAATTTTCTCTAAATTCATAGCCACAAGTACTGGAATAACATCTCTTTGTAACTATGAAAGAAGAAAGTTGAATGAACCTTTTGAACCATGAAAACCTGGGATGGACTGACCTCAAATTTAGCTGCAAGCTAATTACTTCCTTCACTGCTGTATTACATAAAAATTTTCTTTTTATGTTAATGCCTATGATGAAAAAATAAATCCTAACACACAGGATACACTTACAGCCTTGTGGAAGACAGGTTTTACACAGGTTACTCCCTCTATATAATTTGAAACTTAAGAACCAAGAATGATCAAGAACCAACAGTTCTTAATAGGAACATTATAAAAAGTAAAAAAGTAGAATTTTTCCCTGCTGAAAGTAAAACCTCTTTACATATACCTATTATGCCTGAAGCAACTTCACTATACTCTTATTTGAAAAAAGTTTTAAGAAAGCAACCTTTGTTCTTACCACATAATTTCATACCTTCAAGATACCTTTTAAAGACTGAAGATATTTATTACCATTAACAATGAGAGTAATTAGAAGATACAGTTAACTCCTATTTCAGTAACAGAAAGAAGCTGTGCCTCTATTTACATACAGAACAGCAAAAATGGAGAAAATATCTTAATTTTAGTGACATTTAGTCAAAGAGGAAAAACTAGCCAAAATACTTTGTAGAATTACATAACAGAAAGCTCACACACATTAAAAGCACACATCTGCATCATCATCCTGTATTTGACCTGTCATACTGCAGAGCATCCAAAAAGCACAGAGTCACTGCAGTTACAGGCACAATGCTGCTCCTGCATGTTTTGACTACTGTATAGAAAAATGTGAAAGGAAGTGTCTGAACTTCTGCCATTTCTTTTTGCAGGTGTTCCAACCCATCAGCCACATGTCCCAGTTTCTCTTTGGCAGCAGAAGAGCAGAAGTTTAGATTCAAGAATAATTTAACAAGCAGGACTACACACAGCTAGAGGCACAGCAAGAATGAAGAAGATAGCTGAGATTTTCCCTTCACAGCTGAGATTTTCCCTTCACAACTGTTCTTTCTAAAAGCTTTTGAATTTAAAAGTCCGTTTCACTGTTATGAACTTAGAAAATATAAATTTAGTCCTTTATGAGAAGAGAGTTCCATATACTTCCATTTGCTTTATTAAATCCTTCAAATTCCATGCCTACTTTCCTCTCTACAGTAACAATACTATTATTTTGTTTAAAGAGCATGATTAAGATGCTTATTCTTTACTTGCCAAGTATTCTGAAAGGTCTGCACAAATGTCATCTGGAAGGTCTTACACACTTACATAAATCAGAGAAGAATCCTCAGACCTTACTGCAATGCAGACAGTTGCAGTTTTATATTTAACCTTAGCAGAAACATTTCTATATTGCAATATTAAGATATATAAATACATATTTGAGCTAAAGCCCAGAATACATCCTGTCAAATTATTTTTTAACACAATTTAATCCAATAACAGGCAACTACAGAGTGAAGAAAGCACTTACCTGAATTAGAATCTGGAAAAGACAAATAGCAAATATTGGTTTTCTAAAGGGTAGGGAAAAGAAAAGAAAGCTGTTATATTTCCTGAGATATAATATATTTATATATATCCTAATCTAAAACCAAATGATATACAGCAACTATGACTTACCTCTTTATCTGTGAGTTTGGAATGTGGAGGATATATCACCTACAGAAAAAAACCAGTATTATTTTATTTGAAAATAAGCTGGGTGTAAGCAGTATTTCTCCATCAAATATTTTAACAATACAACCCTCTAACACCTTCCTAGCTTTAGGACATTTTCAATTGTACACTACTAATATTATGTCTCAGTTTTTATCTTCATATGCTTTTAAGCTTTCTTGATCACCCATGTTTACAAGGTATTTTGGATGCCAGTTAGAGACCACACACATTCATTTAAAAAGGTATATTCAGAGTGTACATTCAGAGTACTCAGGATTTTTGGTGCAAAAGGTCTCAAAGGAGAGCAAGATTACATCTTTAGATTTAACTTGTACATGCAAAATGCAGTAGATGATTACATTTAAAGCAAACATGCATTATTGTCTGAAATCTGTTGCAATCAAAAGTTAGGCTGGAGTAATCAAAATTCAACCACAAAACATGACCTATATGATTACCAGCTCTTGGAGGATGAATACTAGCTCCTAATTACAACTGTGAAAGCTCAAGGAACAAACTCAAAGTTTAAAAAAAAAATCTTTTTGCACTTACAGAAAAGAATAGTTCATTAAGTAAGTTTTCACAACACAGAAATCAAAAATGGTGCAACACAATGGAAGATGTGGAAGTACCATTATTTCAAAAAAGAAAGCATGTATGAAATCAGTGATTATGCAAGCAAGTGGGAATAGAATATACAGGCAAGAGGACAAAAATCAGACACCTAAATTACACCAAAAAAGGTCCTCAAACCAACCCACTCCAAAACTACTGAAATGGGTGGCTAGCTTGTAAGAAGAAGAAATTTGACATCAATTCCAGGATTGCGTTTCAGAGAATATTTCATCAAGGCTTCCAAAGATTGGACCTACCTAGTTAAGAGCAGAAGTTCAATGCAGGTTCTACTAAAGGTAAGTAAATCTATCTCCTGGTAAGATAACACTATGCTACTCTAGAGAAAACTAGCTGATATACCCACTGGCTGATCTCTGACTAAGCACATTTCTGTCCTCCAGCTATAAAATCTTCAGTGCAGTTTTTCCCCCTCAGTCTCCTATTGAATGATGTCCAGCTGTGTGAGACATTATTAGCACAACTGAAGCTGAAAGCAGACAAAAGTGGAATACCTGCATTCTGCATGTAGTAAACCCATTACCTCCTTTGCTCTCTTATGCTAAGCAGCTGTACTTAAAGTGTAACTCTTTCATTAGCTGAATGATGCTGAAATTATCCACATTAATCAGAAGACTGGCATACAGACTTGAATTCATACTTGTTCTCTTCACTAGCAGGTGTTTCTTCCCAGAATTCCCATAGAAACTGGAACTAATCATTCTTCCTGCAGCTGCATACTGCAGAAAAAAACCAAACCAAACCAACAAAAAAAAAAAAGGACCTAAGTTGTGTAGACATTTTAAGTCTCATTTTATGCATGCATTTTATGCTCACATTAAATTAACATGACTGTCAAACCAGGGAGCCAAGACCAAGGCTATGCTTCCCTCAGCCACTGAGCACAACATCTGCCCAAGTCACAGGTTATACAGAAAAGCCTGTCTTTGTTGCTAACTACCTTATATCATCAAGGGAAGAGAATTGAGATAATTAGTACAATATGCAGGGGGTTTATCTGCATTTCTCTGTGACCAACAGTTAGGATTTTTACATATTATAATGGCTGGATTGGTTGAATTTTAGGCCAGTCTGCCATGCACTTATGCTGGCAGCTCTTTGACGCAAGAGAAGGAAAAAGACACTTTCGCTGAAGACCAAGAGTTTGCTGCACAGTCACATGGCGAACAGGGTGAAACGGGATGTGAAAGTGATCCGAACGGTAATTCTTCGCTCCATTTCCCAGCACTGGGAGCTCCCTGTGCCCTCCCGAAGCAGTGCCACAGCTGTCCCTGCCCCAGCACTCCCGAAGCAGTGCCACAGCTGTCCCTGCCCCAGCACTCCCGAAGCAGTGCCACAGCTGTCCCTGCCCCAGCACTCCCGAAGCAGTGCCACAGCTGTCCCTGCCCCAGCACTCCCGAAGCAGTGCCACAGCTGTCCCTGCCCCAGCACTCCCGAAGCAGTGCCACAGCTGTCCCTGCCCCAGCACTCCCGAAGCAGTGCCACAGCTGTCCCTGCCTGTTGCACAGAGAGCACAGCTGGAAGTCGCAGCCGTAGCTGTGACACTGCCACGGGCCGGCATCCACCTTGTGCAGAAGGAGAACGCTTCAAACCCGTAGAGAACCTTTCCGCACACCTCAGCGACCTGGAGAACGCTGCTCATTATGAAGACCATTCACATTCTTCGTATTATCACACTTTTTAAGACCTAGATGCCATAGAAATCAGCGCTCTTTGTATGTAAATAAAGCCGACGATGTACTTCATACAAATCTCAGGACACCACTCCAACCATATAAAAGCGCCGACTGACAGCACAAGCAGCACTATGAGAAACGCTGCCCGAAAATCACCAGCCCCACCCAGGACAGCCGAGCCGGTTCCCCAGGGCGCTGCCTCGCTTGCTGTTCTGGGGCTCCACACAACCACGTTTCCTCAAGCACGGCCAAGCTTCCCCCGCCTCTGTGCAACACCGGGGCCAGAGGAAGCGCCCGATTCCGGCAGGGCCCAGCCGCAGCCCGCAGGCCGCGGGGCGAGCGGTGCCCCCCGCCCGCCGCCGCACGTACCTCCACGGCCTGGCCCAGCTCCAGGTCGAAGCCCACCACGCACACGCAGTGCAGCCAGGCTGAGAAGCGGTCCCAAGGCAGCAGCGACAGGCACTGGTCGGGACTCTCTGGCTCCGCAGGCTCTGCAGACTCTGCATCCTCCGCAGCCGCCTCAGCTCCGCCCGGCTCCAGCTCCGGGCCCGGCTCCCGGCACGACATGGCCCCGACCCCGGCCCCGCCGCGCGGAGTCAGGTGACTCGCGCCGCCCCGCCCGCTCCCCCCGGAGCCGCTCCGAGTGGGAGGGGCCAAGCTGGCACTGAGGGGAGACCAAACCATTTCTGAGGGGGGGGTAGCTGTGGTAGGGAGGGAGCGCCACCCAGCGGCCCGCCGGGGAGGGGCCGCGGTGCTTTCGGCCCGGCCCGGCGCCTCCGAACGGGCAGCGGGCGGGTGGAGCTGGGCGGGCAGGGAAAGCGGCTCCTCTGTCGGGGCTGCAGACGCCGCGCCGGCCCCGGGGTGCTCACGAGGGCAGCTCGGCAGGCGGCGGATCAATCAGCTTTCTTTTCCGCCGAGTAATTGTCAGTCGTGTCTCCATCGTGCCCTGTGCACCGCTGAGCACGGCAGAGGAGGGAGCTGGAAATACCCCTGAGGCTGACGGCTGGACAGCTTCACCCTCACAGGAAACTGGGATAATAAAAAAAACATCCAAATCTCTTAAACTCTCTTAGTGCCTTAGCCAAAGCCCAAGCTCTTAAATAATGTAAGAGCTTTCAAATATTCTTTTAGCACAGTCAAGCAGCTATTTATATTTAATTATGAAACATTTTGTAGAGTTAGAAGTGCTAAATAGCTACTTTATTTAACAAGAAAAAAAATAGAAAAAGAAAATATCACACATGCAATCCCCCAAAAGTCCTGCCCTCTTTTAATTTTTCACATTAGACTTTTGGTTGACTTCTAGTACAACAGCTTCAGCAGCAGGTGTAGATAGGCTGCTACCTGAATCACTACCTGCCATTTTTCTCCAGAACAGGAGTTGCAAATATTAAAACCAAGATAATACATCTATACATACTTAAAATGTATGACTCCTTAGATGCAGTTTCCTTAAGGCCCATTAACAACATTTGTTTATTTATCAAAAGCAAACTGCTATAAATTAAAGTACGCTTTGATCAATGGAGTATTTATGGACAAAAGATGAACA
The DNA here is from genome assembly GCA_013399455.1 of Anthoscopus minutus. Taxonomy (NCBI): domain Eukaryota; kingdom Metazoa; phylum Chordata; class Aves; order Passeriformes; family Paridae; genus Anthoscopus; species Anthoscopus minutus. The sequence goes on from VWYI01044205.1 coordinate 58,072, forward strand.
AACATAAATCAGACAAAATCATAACACACAAAATTATCATGGTAATAATTTGAGATACAGAGGCCTTCAGTTACCACAAATCATTAGCAGCAAAGTGACTGTCAGATACAAACTGAGATAGGAATGGGGTTCTGCAGTGTGCAGCCTTGGGCAGGGCTCTATGGGAAGCTTCTCACTGTCTCCAGATGCTTCAGGTATTTTTACAGTGATACCATGCCAAGACTCACAGATTTTTCAAACAGTTAACTCCTGAATTCTGTAGAAGATTATTCTCCACAAAAAGACATAACTTAGACTGAGCTTAATCAAGTTCAGCTCAGTGTAATGAATCGCAGTGGCATTTCATTTGCTGTTTCCATTTAAGAACTAAAATCGACTGGCCAAAAGCTTTTATCACTTGGTTTAAGAAAAGATTTCATGTCACTGCTTCTGGTAAGCCTTCCCTTCTTGCTGTCATGGGCAAACCAAAATTTTTAGCCATTATCATCGTGCATGTCCTTCTAGATTTTTCCCTATTTTTATGTTTTCATGTGAATAAAAAGTATATCTATGTGAAATAATAAGAATGAAGTACTTAGTAAGAGTGATATACTCTGCTCATTTTATTAAACAGTAAATTAATCCCACTTAACCAATGCTTAACAAATATTAACTTTTAGCAGGATAAAGTTAGAGAATAGACACGTGATCTCTGATAAAAAAGTACAGGTGAAAGGATTCTTACTTAGTGGAGACATTCCCAATAACTAGGGAAACACTGCTTCAGAAAGATTTTCACTTAGCCATTTAAAATACATTTCAGTTTTGATAAAATGTGATTATCTTCTTCACCTAAGAAAGAAAAATATTTCCACATGTATTATAACATTTAGAAACATCTGAGAGTACTTTTTTCTTCAAGAAGCATCAATGCGGGACAGAAGACAAATTTTAGAGCTGGGAACCTACTAACTGAGACCATTTTGCTACAATTTGCAATAAAGCCTCATAAAACACTAGGGCCCTGCATATGGAATATGCCCTTACAAATCTCCAGGAACTCTGCCTTGTTCTGCAGAAATACGGCCATCTGTTAATATCTGGAAGGGTTTGGACAAGAGAGATTCGTAGAAAACACATGCCCTGTGATCTCAGTTGCTGGAATAAAAATGAAAAAAGACCTATGTGGGACAGCTGGGTTCTAAAGATCCACAACTGTTCAGTGTTTGAGCCTGCCTTGCTTTTCTTCCATGCTCTATCTTGCTCCTACAGCTGTGATCTCCATGGCTCTGTCCTGCATCCCTGTGCAGGATGGTTTCTATCAAGTAGCAGCAAATGTTGTGTTGGCTGTTGGCTGGCCAGGTTCCATCAGCTTCAGCAGGGAGTGACTGTGCAGACTGCTCACATCCACAGAGTAACACCAAAGAACTGCATAAACATCATCTGCTCATCTCACCTTCCTCTCCATCCCCTACCTCAAGATTTCAGTTAAAAGCAGTATTTTACTTCTATTTGAAAATTAGATTTAGTCCAATAAATACATTCAGTTAAAACAAATAAACACACACACAAGAAGTCATAATTATTTTTAAAGCATCTTTTCCATTTTCCAAACAGCCACAGAAAACATCAAATATTTCAAAAAGTCAATATTTATATTGACAATTATAAGTAGAAAAGCAAATAAGAGGTGGTCACATGATGACTGTGTTCTGCTAAAATGATAAAAAAGCAGTGAAAATGCCAGATATTTCAACTTGCCTGATTTAATTTGAAATGAAAAAACGTGGCATGTAAAATTAGCTTTATATTAGCATAACAGGCATTAATGTTATGCATGTTACATTATACTTATGTATATACACCAAATACATGTATTATCAACATACTAAGCACAGTACATTGTATATATAAACAGGATATATATAGCACATAAATAATACATTTTAAGTCATTGAAAAACATTCATATTTATTACACAATGTAAATTGAATAGTACATTCAGTATATGCTCACTACATATATTACATTAATGTAAATGCTATGTTGGTAAGACACTCATTTGTATACTGGATACAAGTATCTTTTTTTAATTGTAAACCAGACAGAGGAGCAGGGAAGGATCTGAAATAAAATGGAATAAATGGAGAATCTACCTGACAAGGGAGGATTAAACTGGTAGAGTTGCTTATTTTTGCAAAAGTAATGCTGAAAGATAATACAATTATTCTTTATATAACCAGTCAGAGAGTGAAAAGGTACAAACAGAAAATAAGTCTGAAACTAAAGAACAATAATAGCAGTAAAATAAAAAAGTGTAACCCCATTACTAAATCTGGGGTGATAATTAGAATCAATCTTTTTAACACTGGAGAAAATTTCTCTGAAACAATTCCTTACTTTTTGACAGCTTGGTTCAAAATGTTTTAGAAGCTACTTCTGAGGCGAGTTTGTTTGGCAAAAGATACAAAAGGATGTAAGGAACAGTTCAGAGTTTGCTTTACATTTCCACACTGCTCTATACAGCAATAAATGCCTTCTTAGACTGTCATTTTTTAAGTGTGGAATGTCAATTATACATAGAATTTGTTGTATTTCCAAAAATCAGTACAAAACTGATTGGATAAATTGTTGATGAATGAGTTTCAGGGATGAGGAAACTTTTTCTACTTTTTCAGTAGAAAACTGCATCTCCAACTTTCTCCTTCCCTGTTTATTCTGCTTTTATTATCAGATTGCATCTTAATTTTGACACTAGAAACTGAACTTTTGCTGTACAGCATGCCTCAGTCATTTTAAATGTAACCATTTCTCTGGAAGCACCACCAAAGCAACTGGTTCATACCTCTGCACTGAAAACTCAGTCTGATATATATTAAATATTTTGGAAGCCTTTTAAATCATCACTGCACAGTAGTCAGAAATCTGGCACTGAGTTGCCTATAATGCTGCTTGGTGCTTTACTTTCTGAGTTAGTTACAGTTCAGAATTCATGATAGGCTTCCTTCAGCAAAAGATCTCATTTTTCATCAGTCATTAAGACTTTGACACACTCAAGCCAAAACCCAGATATTTTTCTGGTATGCACATGAACTATCTCAGCTGCATTTCATTCTCCTGAATCAGACACCAGCTCTTTAGGGGACACATGTGGCAGTGACAGTGTCCTCCGTTCCCTTTCCCTTATCCAAGATGGCTATGGAGCAGGCTTTCTGCCCTCAGCTATGATGGCTATCATAACATTTCCACGGACTTCCTGCCCAGAAAAAGGATGGACACTGCGGGCTCCTGCTGCCCTTACCGAACATGGCTGCGCGGTGCTCTGCTGACGCTTCCTCCCTCCTCCTCCTCCTCTGAGCGCAGCACAGCGGTCACGCACTTCACACCCAGCTTCTCACCCACCTGCTGCTTTCCACAGTTCTGGGATGGACACTTTCTGGTAAGCAGCAGACACCTCACAAAATACCCATACAATAATTGTATTCTCACTTCAGAATACAACTGCTTTCTGTATTTTCATGTTAACCTGTAACTCTACCCCTGATAACTTCTGAAATCATCGGGCAATTTGAAACAGGAGTTTAAAAGTCTGAGGGATAACTACACCCACGCAGCTCCACTGAGAGCTGGCACTCATGCAGAGAAGGGTGGGTCAAATTAAATGTCCTGGATGAGCAGTGGGTACAGCTCAGTTGTTACATGAGTCATTTGGCAGCACCAAAGAGAATTAGAAAGGCAGCTGGCACATACCATTGCTTCCCCATGAGTCTGTCAGAGTGGGATTTCTCCAGGGGATGAAGAAGGGTTCAGGAAAATATAATATGCCAGTTTAAATGACACAGTTATATTATATTATTCTTATGTTATACATACTTAGAACATCACAAAAAGGTATCACTGCTCAGTTTATTTTACCTGATTTTCTTAGCTCCTATACATGGCAATGGATCTTTTTAATCTCTAACTTTACTTTCAGTCTTCCTCCTCCATTAAGCATGCACACAAAAATATAAAAAATGCTCTCAGAAACAATATTTTCATTCTAACATCTGTAGTACCCTTTGTCCTCAATTTTTACACTTTGAAATTCCAAAGTGCTCTCAATTATTTCTACTTTTGCAATTCATTCCCTCAAATATAACTCAAAGTGGACCTAAATTTATTCTCACTTTCTCCATCTTCCTTCTATGCCTTTCCTTCTCCCTTTCATTACTTGTGGCACCTTGTTTGCTATAAGCCACACTGAATTTCCACTTACTAAAAAAATTAGTGAAAGCAAATTATGATTATATTTATCAGAGCAGTGCAATGATAAAAAGCTGATGAAAGCCATGAAGTGATGTGCCAGGTATTTTTTTTTCCCTGTCATGAGAATTAAAACTATGGGTAAACCATTCTAAAGGATCCACCTACCAGTTGTTTATTTTTGTCTTCACAAAATCAGATGTGTCTTTAATCTTGGATTTCATTTCTCTGTTTCAAACACAGATGCTACAGCCTGGTTTTGCAGTCTTTTTCTCACTGGACTGAAGAAAACTAGTCTGTTATGAATCGATCTCCCCTCCCCAAATCACAGCGCAGTCAAAAAGAAAAGGAAAAAAATGAAGACAGCCCTGAGAATTTACTGCACTACAACTTAGAATGCATCAGTCATGCTTTGACTCATACTCTGCACTACCTTACCTTGATCACTGCTTTTCCCCTCATCCACTGCTGAAGTGCCTGGCCCAACTCCACTCCTGTGCTCCACAGCTGTCAGCTCTTTCTGCCGTCTCCCATATCCCTAATCCTAACACCCTGTCACAGAGTAATTATAGTGCTGGCATGACCCCAACATCTATCTTATATCAACAAATTCCACTTGTTTGCTTTACAGGGAATGATGGAATTAAAAATGTATTTGGACTGGACAGACTTGTTCAGCACCAGCCTACCATACGACCTTGATGAGTGACCTTTCCTTGGCTTCTAGGAAACAGGCATTAGTATGACCTCGATGATGCTCCGTGCCATACTGAGGGAAGCCACAGCACCAGTGGCTCCATCTCAGTTCTGTCCCTGCAGCCACTGCTCCAAGAGTCCCCCTGCTCCAGCTGCCAATCTGCAACAAGACATAGCAGACACGGCCATCATTCCTCCCGCCCCAGGATATATCAGACCACACTGTGGCTCCCTAGGCTTTTCATCTGGGATCATAAAAGGGCCAGACGCGCACAGGGAAAGCAGGAAGATGTTCAGGAGACTCCTGCAGTTTCTCATGAAAGCTCTACTGAGAACGTGTCACCTCAGCTCCTCCTCTGAGCTGCGCACTTTCACAGAATCACAGAATCTTCTGAGCTGCAATCAGATCATCGAGTCCAACTCCTGGCCCTGCACTGGGAGCCCCAAGAATCGCACCGTGTGCCCGAGAGCGCTGTCCGAAAGGTTTGGGAACGGGCAGTCGTGGGGACATGACCACTTCCCTGGGGAGCCTATTCCAGGCCTCGACCATCCTCTGGGTGAATAGCCTTCTCCTAAAATCCCACCTAAACCTCCCCTGACACAACTTCAGGCCATTCCCTCCCCCTTATTTATAAGGGCTGACACGGCCCGCTCGCCTCCTCCCTCCCAGAGCTGAGAACAGCGACGGCAAAGCGACGGCACGGAGCCGAAGCTCACTCACCTCAGCGATCTGCCCCACGCTAACACGTCCCAGTCGTGCTCTTCCAGAAGGAGTAGCAACCCCTG
>VWYI01044205.1:63944-101061 GCA_013399455.1 Anthoscopus minutus
GGCAGAGCGACCGAGCAGGAGCGCCCGGGCCCGGCCGCCAGGCCTCTCCCGGCTCCGGGGCAGCGGAGCCGCGCTGGGCGGGCGGAGAGCGCGGGGGTGCGCAGCGGGCCCACCTCATGCGCAGCCACCTGCGGAGGGGCTGAGCGGAGCCGCCGCCGCCGCGCCCCGAGCCGGGGGCTCCTGGCGGGGACTTCCCGGGGCAGCCCCCGCTTCCCGCCCCTGCGGAGCCGCCGCCGAGGGATTCACACCGACCCTGCCGCCAGCCAGAGCCATCACCGGGGAGCGACCTGTCAGGGCATCTCAGAGGCCGGCCCCAAGAACCCTTCCCACGCGTTGGTTTGTCCCCGGGAGAAGGAGAGTTGGGAGCCTCTCCATGCCTTATCAAGTTCCTTATCTGAGCGGCTCCCAGAAGCTGTAGAGCAGTTCAGCTTTATCTGGTGTTGGGGAGAAAAACAGTGTAGCTCTCGCACTCCATCCTAAATCGAGGACCACCTATTCTGCTGGGGTTTAACACACGAAGATGGTGAAGTGCGGATTGCTGGGTGAACTAGTAGGTCCCTGTTGTGGAGCGAGGGCTTTGTATTCACCTTCCAGTTCCTGATCTGTGCCGTGTGTGAGAGGACGCTAATCTTTCTCCTTCATCCCCCTTCCCTAAACCTTTCCTTGTTTCCATTTTGCATTGGTCAGACTTTTGGTCAGTGTTGTTTACGGAAGGGGGGGAAAGAAGGCAGTTGAGGTTACAAACAAAAGTACTTGTATGACTCATCTACTTGGATTTAAGACATTGTATCCTTCTTTCACGGGGCCTTTGCTTCTCTCTGAAGGAATCAGATGCTTATTCCTATTCTTCCAGAGAAGGATGGATTGAAAGTTGTACGTTTTAGACTTTTTTGGGCCACTGCTGATATTAAAAGACATAATGGGACTTTTTCACTGGGTTATTGCCAGAATTAGTTTACACACTGAAACAATGAGTTGTTAGGCCTCTCATACATTAATATTTGTCCTGCTTTAATATAAAGTTGCTGTGGAGGTGTTATAAAAAATTGTGGAGGACAGTCTGCATCAGAAGAGGCTCTCATCATCTCTGGTTGGTGTGACAACCACAATCTGTCCTCGATGCCTTCAGCCTTGGCCATCTTCACTTGCCGCCCGAACTCCCACCCGTTTCAGGAGCGTCATGTCTACCTGGACGAGCCTGTCAAGATCGGCCGCTCCGTGGCTCGCTGCCGGCCAGCCCAGAACAATGCCACATTTGACTGCAAGGTGCTGTCCAGGAACCATGCTCTTGTCTGGTTTGATCACAAGACAGGCAAGGTAAGATGTTTATTTAAAAACACTGAAACTGCACGTTTGTTTTAGCAAGTCTCTGTAGATGGCGGATCACTCTGGTTTTGCTGTAATAAATACGGTTGCATAGGACAGGAGTAAGATTTATTTCAAAGTGGTAACTTTCCAGGTAAGTCGGTAATTTCTTACTAAGCAGAAACTTTAAATATTATGAAAAGTGTATAAAGTTAACAGTTGAAAATGGTTAGAGTACTGAAAGGCTTTTGTGTGTCTTGTTACTGGAAGTAGGTGATTTTAAGGTGAGTCATGCAAATGTGAAAGCACATTGTATCAATATAGTGGTATAATAGAATATTTTTCAAATGCAGGGAAATTATTGTATTATTGATGTATGAAAATTGATCATGAGGAGCATTGAAAAACAGATTTTAAAAAGATGCTGTGCAGGTTTGGCACTCTTCCTACTCACCCTTTTGAAATTTTGTGGAGTATTTTGTTTGGTTCCGATAGAAGGTTTATTACTGGCAACAGGAGTGTAATGGGTGACACTCATGATATAGTCTTATTGCTAGTGAAAATGGTTTTAAAATACGTCCTGTGTTCTTAACTGTTCTCTCACAAGTCTGGCAGTCTTGTTAGGCAAAATTGAGGGGTCCTGTAGTGCATATTTTGTCCACTAGGGATTGAACTGGGACAAGTAAAGTTGTTTTACTTAATGACTTGTCTAGTTAATTTTAAATATCCAGTGAAAAATTAACAAAGGGCGGACTACAGTTGCTCAGCACTGTATTTTTTTTTTCAAATATATTGATGTTTTGCCCTAGAACTTAACATGTTCTAAGTCAGTCGATTTTTAGCTTCACACCAAGTCCTTCTATGAGATGCAGTCAGTGTAGCTCTGGATTTTAAGTATAATATGATCTGCAATTCATGCAGATTTTTTCAGTAGTATGACACAGCAAGAGGAGCAGTACAACACAGTCAAAGTTCTTAAACCTTCCATTGTTAACTATCCATGTTATGCAATACTTGGACATGATGGGACAAGACAAGCATTTAATTTCTTAAGGCTGGATTATGGCATGGCTTTCAAGTTAGCTACAGGTAATTGTGCAAACTGCTATCTGTATGAAATGTTTCATTAAGCATCTTGCTTTGGATCTATTGTGCATGTGATGTGCATTCTTGGATTCTAGAAAACTTAAGTGATTGAAATACTTTCAGTTTTAGTCTTTAACATTTCTTGTTTGACTCAGTGAATTAAAATGTTCCAATTTATTGTGCTGTTTTAAAATTGGAAAGTATTATGCATATAGCTTTTTATCAACACTTCTTAGGACTTTTTATAAAGATTTTAAGACCCCCATGTGCTCTATTCTAGTTACAAATAGTCTGTCATATTCAAGATGATTAATGACAAAGCACTGAGTGTTAAGCAAGTCTGCTAACTGATAGACAAACTTCAAAAACCATCAGCTATGGAATTTTTGTTTGTTTTTAAATTTCACTTAGCTGTGGCTTCTGTAATATGGGTAAAAATGTATATGCCTACTCATTTCATTTATCTGTTTTAAAATAGCAACTTAGTAGTAGGAAATAAGAGGATTGTATTTGGTAGTTCTTGAGAAAAAAAAATCATGTGAAGATTTGACAGAGGTTTGATAAAAATTGCCAAGGTGGGCATCTGTAGCCATGGTAAACAACTAAAGAATGGGTTTGGGATCACACCCTGGAATCCCCTCCTATTGCATGTTAGATGTGGTCTTGTAAAAGTTTAAGGCATGGGTATAGCAGTGTGGAGAATTGCAGATTCTGTGCTTGTTTGTTGGCTATATGGACTGGCTTTTCACCTGGTTGAGTATCTGAATGGTAAATTGTGAGACGGTGGGGAGGGGGAAAAAGCACCATTAGAGATAACAGATATCAAATGCTGTTCTGAAAAGGCAGGTAGAACATAACTCATAAACATAGGCTTAATCTTGAATCCCAAGAACTACTTAAAATTCTGTGGTGTTTTCAAAACACAAACGAAAACATAAAACTATGCCAGAACATTTACATGCAGGAACATCTATTATTATTGTTTACATAACTGCTAATAAGCACATCTCATTTAGGAAATTGTCATTATCCTATCAATGACCTATATTTAAACCTGCGCAAATTCTCTATGTCAGGATATTTGTAAACATTTCTTAGAAGCTTGTATATAGGACATAGATCAATTCTGGGTTTTTCAAAAGATAAAAGACCTTGAAATGTTAATTTTGTAATGAGGAAAACCTTCAGGTATTTCAAAATAGTTCATGAATGATCCGGGACTACAGTTTCATAAGTTGTGGACTTTGGCAGTACCAGTTTCAGGAATTACCAGTCGCTCAGCCCAGTCTCTGTGCTGCCTCTTGAGCTGCCTTTCAGTTATACTCTAATACTCTTTTTTTCCCTGAGGGCTTGGAGTTTTATTTTGTTTAGTGAATCATGTGAGTGATCCTGTTTACTACATAGTCTGTAAACAATTTTGTCAGTATTACCTGTAAATAGGGGTAGGACCTGAGGAGAGGGAGCATCAGTAAGCAATGCCAAGGAAAGTAGTACAGAATTTTTTTCCTAAGGCAGAGTCAAGTATAAGCTGAATTGTATCACTTAAGTAGACCAAGCTGAAGATAACATGTTACTTACAGTTGAAAGATGCGAATGTTTACTTTGTATAAAGGCACTTTAATTATGCATGGAAAAAGTTATTTGCCCTGGGAGATAATGTCTATGTAACACCAGCATTATTAAGGATGAAAATAGAATGAGTTTTCAACATCACCAATCCATAGCAATTAAAAGAAAGTACTTAAAGTTGGATTTGCTTTTTGAAATATTTAAAACATAATATATAAGCCTAAATATGTTTATCATGAAGGTGGTGGGATTATCTGTACTTGGACTTTTTCTGTGCATAGTAATATTTCTATAGACAACTGGTGCAATGCCTCTTCCTGCCTGTATTTGTAGCTACAGCATAATAACTCTAGTTAACTAGTGGATTTTTCATGCAGTGATAACATTAGAATATTATAATTAGAATTAATTTTGATTTTATTTTTTTTAGTAATTACAAGTTAATGAATCTGGGTTTTTTTGAGGTGACTGAAAAAGTGACTCACTAGATATGTAGGAAGTAGATGTGCTGAGCATGGAGTGTTCCAAAAAGTGTGAATCAAAGCAAAAGAAAAAGTGGGCTGTAGTTCAGAAAATCTAAATGTTTTTGTTCAGCTCAAATCATTGCATGTGGAAACCAACTCTTAAAAATTGTGTAGCTCAAATAATCTTAAACTTGGTTTTTTGGGTTTTGTTTTCATTTCTAAAAATAAGCAAGTGGAAGACCTTTGAGAATTTGTATGTGACTTCCAGGCTGAAATGCTTCTGACAGATGTCGTAGAAGCTTTTAGTAAAAACCTGAAGCTTACGACAAATATCCAGACTTGCAAAATGTGGAATTATTTAGTGCCTGAGATTGTTGTGAGTTGCTATTATAAGTACCTTTTATAGGGAATTCATTGCCACAGTTTACCAAAGGCTCTGAGAAACTGTGAAAACCAAAGTATTTTCTTAGATCAAAAGCACTCCAAAGAACTTGTCATTTTTAATACCTGAAAAAAGTGTAGGCACAAGTTGATGTAATAATGCTAGCTAATGCTATTGTTTTCATTTAATTCAAAGTGGATATGAATTTAATTGAGCACATTCATATCTTGGTGATGAAAATGCTAACTATTATATTGAAATCCATAGTCCTCGTAATAGTAAATGAAATTCATTAAAGCTGTGCATTATGGCTTCTAGACTTAAGTATATGTGAGATAAAAATACTACAAAATACTTCCTCCAGGAAGTATTCCCTCTTTAAAGAAAACAAACACAAAACAGATTCCCCTCCCAAATAAAGCCTTCAAAAACCAAACCACAAAAGAGCTAACCAAAAATCCAACAAGCAATCATACCAAACCCCAGCAACTCAAGACAACCAGCCCAAAGGTACAGGCAGTTTAACGTGATCTGAAGGACATGATCATGTTTGGGATGACAACAAGGCTTTTGGTGTATTGTACTAGGGAAAAGTAAATTGATATGATAGAAAGCAAACAAAATTTGTAAAGAGGAAACATGTAACTTGCTTAACATTACATAAAATGTTTTGTGGCTATTGAGAACTTGGCATGATTCAGGGAAGTACAGAACCTTTTCTTTGGACATTCTGTTTGTTCAGAAGTATGCTAGGGAATTCATCTGAAAAAATTAAGTGTGATATGAAAAATGGAATTTGGAATTTCTGTGAGGGTTTTTCTGGGAGATTTTTTTCCTGCTGTTTCCAGTAGAGAATCCTGTGTGATACCCTGGCCTATTAGTGTTGATCTATATAAAGGATGTTTAGTTTCCCATGTATCAGTAGCACTTATTTTGATAAGACTGTTATTTGGTTTTATCTCTATTATATCTTTTCAATTTTCTGTTAGGATTGTTGTCCGAGAGATGAGCAGATGTTTTCTTTTTCAGTACACTTGATATTGCTGTATGCTTACAGTCTGCAGTGGAGACACTCTCTTCCAAACACTGAATGTTCCAAGTGCCCTGGGGGACTGACCTGGGGATTTGCTGTAATGCACTAAGGTGAAACTCCAGTGCTTAGGTGCTTCTGGTAAGAGGGTGATGTCAGGCAGCCCTTACATACACCTGTTAATATTTTTATGTAAGTGCTTTTCACCCTGAATGAACCATCCAATTTTATACTGATAAGATCATGAGAATAGTATGGGGCAGGGAGCTCTTGCTTTTGACAAACTTCAGAACCATGGTTTTAGGAGCCGGTGTAGAAGTGTGGGTGGCCATTTATAGTAGAGGTAGGTCAGTGCTGACAAGGATTTCCCTGCAGAGATACCATCTAGAGCCACTGCTGCAGAGTTAATACTGTAATTCTTGGAACTGGTCCATTGCAGTCATGATGCATCTATCCTGAGCCAGGAACACCAACACATTGATTAGGCTTTAAAAACAAACAAAAATCCCTTTTGTATTTGCAATGAATTTTACAAACCTCAAATGAATCAGGTTACTTAGCCAGAATGAAGGCCAGTAAATGTGTTTTCCTTTGATCTTTTATGGGATGGTTTGATTTTGCTTCTGGTCCTAGGCTTATAAATGCAAAACCTTGCTTCCCTGCACTTTGATTATATAAAGTTGTTTTTTATTTTTAATTTTTTGTATGTTAGTTGGGCAATCCAGTGATAGGTTGCAGGTGGATTTACACGGCACTTTCATTTGGCTTTATCTTCTCATTTTTCTTAATAAAAGTGACAGCTTCATTTGCTTATTTATCAAATGAAAGTAATTTATGTATGCTGTAAAGGGCCATGTGGATGAGGAGTGTCTGTGTCACTGTACTATTTTGGTTGTGTTGATTTGAGTCTGATCTAGCTAGAGTTCTGCAAAATGTGTCAATACATGCTCAGCTGTTTTGTTGCATTTTGAGTTTTGTAATTTCTTTTAATAGATAACATGAAGTGAAAATTATTAGTGTTTGTGGAACCAGGACAGTGAAAAGGAAAGAAGAATGCTGTCTCCATCCCTATAGCTAGCAATTTGACAGTCTATTGCCTCTAGATTGTACAATAATTTGTTGCTGGATTTTCTTTTGAATCACATCAGTACTTGCTTCCTGTTAATTTTGCTCACTTGCTGAGAGTTTGGATTATCCAAGATCTCTGAATTATGTTAGATCTTGCTGTGACCATGCATTAATGTTCCAAACTTCTCTGTCATTCCAGAAACATTTCTGCTTCTGGCAGAATTGTTGGAAGAAGGCTCAGCATTGTCACATTTTTGTTGAATATAGGCAAGTGTTTTTTCAGTCTGCTCTAGGAGTGGGAACATCAGGCAGAGATGGTTGGACTGTACCATCTTGCAAGAAGACATATTTCTCTGCCAGTGGCCCAGAACAGTTTCCTCATTGAAAAGGAAAATCATTGTACTGGAGCCAGACAATTAATTGGATACAGTTTTCCTGTTGTGTTATACCAGACTTGTGAGTGATTGAGCAATGCCTTAGAGTTTATTTCAGTCTTGAGAAAGTATAAATAAATAATGAACTTCCAGCAGGCTTATAATAGAAAGTCTAAAATCCTGTAGTAACACTGTTGTTGAGTGGAAAAACACTGAAAGTGGTAGCAGGAGGTTGATTTTTGTTTTAAACTTTTGTAAAAAATAAACATAAAAAGTACAGGGAATAGTCAAGGGTAGTTTAGGGCATGATGAATTTATAAGATCTTTGCAGAGCTAAGGAGCATTACAGTATTGATAGTTGAACTGTGGTGTTTATTGAAGGGAAAGATAAAGTATTCATGCAACTTTTAGATTATAAAATAACATTAACCATCCATTGGAAAGACTGAAGAATTGACAGTAAGATCGGCTCAACTGCAAATGTCCTAACAGTGTAAAACAGGAGAACTTGTAACTAAATACAAAAAATACTGACAGTATTGTGCTGCTATTCAAGTAAGTTTTTCCCAGGCAGGAATATCTTGTTTAGTTTTAGTTTTCACATGATAATTCAAATGTGTTGAAGATAGTTATTACAGAAAATCTTCAATGCAGAAAGCATACAATATTTCATACATGAATAAAAACTGTATACGAACAGAAGGGTGATCTTTTGCTCTTATGTTAAGAGAATATTGAATAGAAACCTAAGAATTAAGTTATTAGTGCTGCATATTCTCATAATTGCACTTACTTTATTTCTTCCATAAAAATAAAATAAAAGCAAGAGCTTGAGATAGAAAAGTTATGGATGCTTGTAACCACATATTGAGTAATACTTTCCCTTTTTAAGGGAAGGAATAGAAATGTTATGTTTCAAATCCAGAATGAAAAGCTCTGTAATGGGCCAGATAGATATTTGTACAGCAAGTTCTTTTGAAGACATTTGGTACTGGCTGCTGCTATCTGCATATGTCATTAGTCTTATCTGATATGGAAGTTTCTGCTCTTAAATGGAACTTTTCCAAAATTGTTCCTTTTTTGGAAGTTGAGTGAGATGAAGTTTAAACCTTGATTTGTTTAAAACTTGGTCTTTGCCATCGTATTGATGTTCTGTGGGTATTTTTTTGCTTGTTTAACCCCACCCCAGCAGAGTCTGATGATTATGCCTTGCTTTTTGTTCTTTTTAAAATTTATTTTCTTGAAGTGTAGTGCTTAATTATACAGGTTAGAAGCCAGATCTCTTGGTTCTGCAAAGCCGAGCATTTAGCCTGCCTACCTTTTTGCCTTTTAATATCCTGCTGACCTTTCCCAGTAATTCGTGGCACAATTAACTGTCATTCTCTCTTTTTTTTTCGTTGTTAGCTGTGATAGCTTTGCCAGAACTTACCAGCAACAGAATTGCAAATCAGTTTCTGTAGTATTACTTGTGATTTTATCCTGGCATTGCTGGGTTTTGCACTTGCACCTACTGTTTCCAGGTGCTTGAAGAATCTGAAAGCCTTCAGGAGGCATAGTGAATTATTTGTAATTCTTCATGTTTTGAACTTTGTTATTAAAAAAATAAGCTTTGTTTTTATATCTGACTGTGAAAGAATCCATCCTGCAGCCAAGTTATTTTTGCAGGTCTATGATCTCTGTAGGTAACTCCCTGTTGTTTTCTTATCATTACAAGGATTCCTCTTGCTGGATGCCAGAGGATTTTTAAGGTTATGTCAATATTAACGCATGCTTTTAAGAGACAAAGAATAAGTGTGATGAAGTTTCTTTTGTTTCTATAGATTCCAGAACTTTAGGTCATTGAGTAGTTAGGGTGGTATCTACTTTGAGGGAAGTTATAATACTGTGAACAAGGACAGCAAACCTGTGACGTGGATGAACTTGCAGAGGATACCTAAGGTTGATTTGTGCTTCAGGAGATTGTCCAGTCCAATCTGCTGGTCCACATCAGGTCTAATGAGTTGAGGTTGCTTTGGAGTTGGTAGAGGATTTTGTGTACAGAATTAATCCCTACCAGGAAATAAGCTTCTGAGGTCAATGTCAGGCGTATTAGCTGGTGGATTAGCCTGGGTTGCTGTTGTCTTATGTTTGTAACTTCCAGTGTATGTATGTATAGTTAGAATTCAGTATTATGCTTAGCTGGAGTACTTCTTTTATAGTGTAACTTAAAATTACTGCCAAAAAGTGTCAGGTAAATTTTAAAAGAATTTATGGAGGAAAAGAAGTACTAAATGAATGATACAAGAATGTTCCTAGTTCCACTCCTAATTCCATATGGGTGAAAATAATGCAACACTTTCACTTAGAGCTGTCAACCACTACTTCCTTTTTAAGAACTCAAAGGGGAAATTATTTTTTTTTCCAGTCTTCCTCTTTGAGGACTTTTCATAGACTGCATATTCCAGCACTTGCAAGAGAAAGCCAGGAATACAAATTGTCATGGAAAGAGTGTATTTGTTTTTGCAATCTCTGTGGCTATTTGATGTTAGGTAAAGCTGCTGATTGTGCTGCTTAAGCAGAGCTTTGGTAGGTATATAAGTATTGTCAATGACAGTGAAGGCCAGTGATTTGGTCTGTGAACAGAACCCTTCCTATGTAATTAAGGGAAGAACTGATAGGCTGCTATTTATATTAATAACATGTTACCTATAACACAGAAAGGCATGTGGATGTTCTAAGTCTATTTGAATGCTCTTTACCCATGGCGTCATTCTGATCTTTGGTTACATTTATGAATGACTCTTAATTAGAAAGTTAAAAGTATGTGTGCTGTGTTTAGGTAATTTCTGACTTCAACGTGAAGAGAGAAGAAAATGTTTTCTGGAGGTTTTTGTACTTGAACAAATGCATTGCATCAGCACACAAGGACAGCCTTCCTTTCAAAATGCGTGTTTTGATTTTGAATCTCTGTACACATGCTGCCTCACTGCCTGAGATCGGCACAGATTGTACATCTGTCCTGTTGCAGTATTTTGCTTCCTGATCAATTTAATGCAGATCTACATTTTCACTGCAGATTGACCTTCCCTGACCCCGTGTTCCAGAAGTGGGCTTGGGAAGGGTTAGATTGGGAAAACACTGCGCCAACACAGTTGTCCTTTCTCTGAGCCACTCTGGGACATCCAGATTGCATTCCTGGGGGCTCCTTAGGTCACCTTTCCCTGGGGTTTTGCCTGGTTCATGGGTCAGTGTAAATGTGCCTGCAGTTGAACAATTTTATGTGCAGATGTGCGGGTAAGAGGGGTTTTTCCAGTCTCCCCTGATTATCAAATGTGTGCTCATTTTCCTTCCATTCCCACACGGCTTAATGTTGAGCCTTCCCAGGATAATTGTTGCTGGATAAATTTTAGATGATGATATGGGTTTTATAAACTGATATTAAAGGATCTTACTGACTACTCTTTATTTTGAGATCTGTAACTTGTACTCTCTTTGATGTGTGTTATGGTTTAAACTTGCTGTATGCATCTTCTTTTATAATTGCTGCTTTGTAAATAATTGCTTTGTAATATCCTTTAAAGCCTTTTATGAAGATGTAGTTTTGAGTCTAATGTTGGAGTACCTGTAATCTTGTAACATCATTTCAGTGAGTAGATCTGCTTGCTGGTGTTACGCCTCAAATCTAGGAAGTATGTTAAACTATTCTGCTTTCAATACTGCTTCAGACAGTTGTAACACAGGTGAGCAAAGCTCCGTGGAGACTATTCTGTCTTGTCCAGACCAAAACTTTTCAGACAATAGAAGGATTTAAGAAATAATAAGTGCTTGGTTATACTTGTAGACATTTGGAAGAGGTAAATTTTTTTCAACTACACTCATGCTGTGGTGTCCCAAGTACTCTTTTTCATGGAACAGTTGTAGTGGCAAGATTTTAAAATGGGAATTTGTGATCATATATGGACAGGTAGGTTTTAACCTTGAAGTTTGTGTTTACAGACACAGTCAACATGCATTTTTATTTCAGAACTGGTTATATTTAATATATTAAAATATGTTTAATATTTTTATTTAATGAGTGAGATAGTGGAGACAAAAAAAGAAAGACAAATCAACTTTCTAGGTACAGTCTTCTATCTGAAAAAAAGTTATGACTTTTGGAAAGTTCTGTTTGAATTTACAAATATGTTAAAAAATCACAAACAAACAAATTTTAGAACATAGGAAGGGGCCAACTTCTTTTTTATTTTAATATTAGCAGTGACAATGTAATTGCTAGGACATGAAGAAGGACTTAGTGAATGTTTTGAGTCAAATTAGAGAAATGGGACAATTCAGTCTTTTGTTATTTTTGACCCATATAACTCCTGCTCTGGTTTTCTTTCTATAAAGCTAGAGATGATGGACAGGACCAAGCTGCTGCTGATGAGAGGATCACAGAATGGTTTGGGTTGGAAGGGACCTTAAAGATAATCTAATTGCAACACCCTTGCTATGGGCAGAGACACCACCCAATAGACCAGGTTGCTCAGAGTGCCATCCAGCGTGGCCTTGAACAGTTCCAGGGATGGAGCATCTTCCAGTTGTTTGGGTTTTTTTTCCCCATCATTGTTCCTTTCTTAGTATTTTTTAACTTCATTGTGCTCTTTAAGTATTAGCATAGTAATAATAGTAGTAGTAGTAGTAATTATTATTATTATTACTATTGTAATAGTAATTCCAAAGCAGAAGAATTTCTGTCAGTGCTTTTAATAATTTTTGATGAAATTATCCCATTTCAGAAGAAGAAAAGCACATCAGCAATAAATGACTACAAAATCAGGTAGGTGTTAGGTACACTACATTTCCTCAAACAGCTTTCAGGAGTGCACTTCTATCAGCTGTGTCAGAGCAGGTCTGAGGGCCATCTTAGCAGGGTTCTTTTGGTTTATCCATATGCTGTGTAGACTTTGGCTGGTGGAGGTGAGCTCCTTATTTCCCTTATGCGTTGTATCTCTGAGCATTTGGAAGTGCATGAGCTGTACTTGCCTTTTTAATGCAGCCTCTGAAGTATGAGCATTGTTCACTGGCATCTCAAAAGAGGGAGGAGAAAGTTCATCTGCTTTGTTAAACAAGCCTTTGGAAAGAGCTCTATGATCTTGCTTGAAGAAGGGTTAAGACGAGAGGAGTGTCTTGTATGTTTATTTTGTACAGTTGCAAGTTGTAAATTCAGTTAAATGTGGCTTGTTTACAGTGTCAAACACTTAGATACCTGCCTACACTTGAGGCATAGTAAAGGTTTTATCATTTAAATGTCTGAAT
Source organism: Anthoscopus minutus (assembly GCA_013399455.1). Taxonomy (NCBI): domain Eukaryota; kingdom Metazoa; phylum Chordata; class Aves; order Passeriformes; family Paridae; genus Anthoscopus; species Anthoscopus minutus. Next base: position 76,500 of record VWYI01044205.1, read on the forward strand.
TACGATAATTTCCATACTTGTTTAACATGCTAGCAGTGTATGAAACCAAACTTAAAGATTTTGAGAACATTATCATTTAAATAACTTGAGTTGTTTCGTTTTTTTCAAGTATTGGAGTGTTAAGTTCTGGAGGATAGACATAGATGACTGTTCTTTAAAAGGTGTTAACAGCTGTTCTCTGCTTGGGTAGACCTGTTAAAGATGTCCCATAGCAGAAATTTTGCCTGTATGTTTTGCATCTTTCCCCACTGCTAGTGAGAAATTACATTTTGAAAACTGTGGTGGAATATATTTGATATTTGCTGCAAAACTCAGAGCTTCGATTCAGCAAGAACTCCTGATTTTCTGTTTCAGTTCTACCCTTTTACAGGGTTTTGTTCCAATTCAAAAGGGAGTTTTTCCACTATTGATTTGTGTTCTTCTGTGCTTTCTTACTACCTTTTGCAGAACAACTAAAACAAATAGCATAGAACAAAATCTTGTCAGCTTACATTGTGCAGTGAAAATCGAAGGTCAGTCAATCTAATGTGATTTTAGAAAATTGAAGGTCACTGAACCTACATTATTTCTAAAAGTGTTGGTGGTAGCACTTAGACCATGATGCTCTTGCCACCATTGGGGTAATATCTAATAGAACAGGAATAGTGAAATGGAATAGGCAGCAAAAAACCACAGTAAGCCCCAACATCAGAGTAGGGTGTTCCTTGTTTCAATTAGCTGATTCTCTTTAGACCTAAAGCCTCTGTAGCAGGGAGTTCCTCTCTATATTGTGTTTTTGTCAATTGCTAGGCAGCAACTTCATTTTTAATATATGTAGCTTACCATTAGAAAATATGATACTTCAGGTTGGAATTAAATTTCCCTTTATTTTTTCTAGTTGAGAAGGTGAAAAATGTATAAAAACTGATTCTTAGGAAGGTATTTGACAAAACTGAAGAAATAAGAACAAATCTATGGCAGAAAAGGTTATGGGTGCACAGAATAATTCTAAACCAGTTGTCAAATGCCAGGTAAGCCTTTCTGCATAACTGGTCCATCTTTTATTCACTGCTTCTCATGTTGATTATCACACTTGGGCCATTCTTAAAACAACTGAACTTAGACTTCAGCTATCTTTTCTGTCCTCTGTAATGTTGGTGTGGTCTTTCCGGTCTTTGGGGTGAAAAAGATTGCAGATTTTTAAGAGTTACATGTTTTTCACAATGCTTCCCCACTGGAGTCTGTAAGTAATCCCAACTGCTGCCTTCCTCTTTCTACAAAAGTGCAAACAACAGTGGTGAAATTCCAGCTTCGTGCTCCTTGCCTTCCTCCCATGTCCAAGTGGCTTTGAGTACGTAAGGTGATGGAGCAGCCAGACATAAGTCGATTTAGGGGCTGGAGCGAGGAAAATCAGGGGAAAGAGGAGTGCAATAAAAGGCTGGAAGAAACTTCTCTGCTTCTGTTTCTTATTCTTTCTAAATACAAGCAGCCAGGTCTCAGGTCACTTTCTGTGGTTTGAGCCTGGTAGCCATGGAAGGTGGCCTTCAGGTGCTCAGATGCTGTGAGGTCAGGAAGCACATCTGTACAGTCAGTTTGGAGAACTGTTGAGGTGAATCTCATACCAGCACTGAGGCTGTGCTGGGGATAAACAGTTAGGGTGAGAAGAGCACTGAAGATACTAGGGAGTTTGCACAGGAAATGCTACAAGGATGGTTTAGAGACAAGGGGATCAGTGTTTCAAGTGACCAGGTGATGCAGGAGAGAATATTGAAACTGAAGAGCAATGCAAGTCACAATTGCGCATTCTAGATTGCAAGTTGCCCTTCAAAAAAAAAAAACAACAACAAAAAACCACCCACCCAAACGAAAAAAGCCAACAGGAAACATGTATTGCTACTTCTCCTTTTTAAATTTACTTGCACCATTAAGCACAGGTGCCCATAGAGCGGACTTTTGTGCTGTTGAAAATGATCATAAATGTTACAATTATCATTTAAGGTAACAAAGCTTTTTATTGGCAATTTTCTGTGTTATGCTGTTTGAGTATTTAATTTTAAAAAATGCTTACTTCTCTCAGTTTAATTTGTCAGATTCTATTAAAATATTCTTAGCATGTTGAAAAGAGCCATTGTTACGAGCAGTGCAGGAGTGGCAGTTCTAAGGAGCTGTATTTGTAGTGAGGTAAAGTATTTCCAGAGCAGACAGATACTTCTATTTTTTTTATTGAACTAGTAATGTAGTTGGAAGATGTGTCCTCTTCCATGAGAGCTTTTAGGAAAAATAGTTTCAGCTTTTTTTATAAGACTGTTCTTAGTGAGGAGTGTGCTGTCTCTGCCATATTTGAGACATTTTTTGTTGAGCACTTCACCTGTTTTTGATTGTGACTTGCTAATTTGAGAGAATTCCCTATTAGAGTTCACTAGTGTTTTTAGTGTTTTTAGTTTAAGTTGAAATAGCAGCATGGAAATACTTGTCATTTATGTGCTGTCACAGCTAAAATAGTCTGTTTCATACTTACTGTAGTTTTGAATATGTTGCTTCATGAAGAATTCTACTAATTCAGTTTAGATTTTAGCTGATGCTGAGTAGGGATGAATGTTTTTATCCTTGAACTGACAATGATAACTTCATATCTGCAGAATGTAAAAGCTCTAGTAATTTTCCTTTAAAGTTAATGGTAATTGTTTTTTTCTTTATTGAGTTCATTATTTGGTCGAATAAAATGATTTGGTAATTTCTTCTTGTAGGATTTTTGTTTGTTTTGGTTTTTGCTTTTTGAATTTTTATTTCTGTGGGTGGGGTTTTTTTTGGTTTTTTGGTTTTGGGGTTTTTTTGTTTTCTTTTTTGGAGGTTTGGGGTGTTTTTAAAATGTTATTTTTTATTTTCATGGCTTAGATACTGAATCCTTCTAATACACATTGAATTTTTAGTTGAAATTATGCAGCATATAAATCTGAGAGAAGACAACCAGTAATTTATTGCAGTTAAGTGATACTGATGTTCCAGGGAATTCATTGATTCACCATAGACACACTTCTTTCTGAGTCACTGACCAAAGTCTTTGTCAATCACAGATTGACAGAGACTGAAGATTGAACTTATTCTTTGAGATTTTCAAAAGTTTAATGAGGGATAAAGAGGGACAAATATTCAGTGCTGGGGTGTTTGCAATGATTGGCAAAAAACATACCTTAGCTTAAAAAAATGTTCTCTATATACTGTTACAGGAGGTACATGCATATTCATGGTAGTTTATAAATCATACAAACATTCTTAGGAGTTTAGATGTTCCAGGAATTCTCTTGCTTGGTTTCAACCAAGCCATCCTGTAGATTAATTCAATATATTTCTTGGTTTTTTTTTCTCATGATTCCATCCTGATTTTATGCTCCCTGATAACAGTCAATAATTTCTTCTCTTGCTGTTCTGTTTTTTGTCACTGTTATCCTTCAGATAAAATAGTCCACAAATATGAGGAACCACCTAATTATCTTACCCATTCTCTGAGGTAGTTACATGAGTAAAAGTATTTTAACATTACATAGTCTCTATTTTAATATTATGCTATGGCAATATATGTATCTCACAATACTATTTATACAAGCTATACAGTGCATACATAAACTGACAGATTATACTATACCAAAAATGTGTAAAAGTATAATATATCAAAAGTTCCACTACAAGAATACTTCTGTTGTAATTTATTGTGGAATATTACTGTCAAGTGACTTACTTCCTGTAAATGATTATTAATTTTCTCTTAAAGTAATAAATGAAAAATAGATTAATAATTTGCACATTGATTATTGTATATGAGTAACTGATAAAATCCTGAAGGACCTTCTGAAGTTTAAAGAATTTATATTTGAAAATTAGTTTATTCAAAATATTTAGGTATTCATAGAATAGTTAGGAATCGAGATTGAACTTCAGCTGGTTTTAAATGCCTACCTTTTTTGCTTTTAGAATAATAGCTGTGTGAGTTCTCTTGATATTTTTCTTATTCCGAACTATTGATGTGGTTTGTACAGTTTTGTTTACTAGTTTGCTGTTTCTGGTATTTAACTTTTCAAGCTAAACCTTTCAAAGGGAAGTGAAGAGAACATCAGTGTTCCTGATGTGCCTGTTAAGAAACGCTGAGGTTGAGAAACAGGTGGCAGAAGGCTGCTGGGTGGTGGCTGATGATTGTGTGTCATGCTTTGCATTTGTTCTGCTTGGCACTGGGTGAGTGGATGGTGTTGGAAGTCTGGAGCTGCTGAGTCTGGAATTTGGCGAGTCTATCCAGTTTATGTAAGGAGGTAGATAAGCTGCTCAAGTTGTCCAGTTTTGAATTAAGTGTGAGAAGTATAATGTAACAAGGTAAACGAGGCACCTTTGTTAAGAGCATGTTTATTTTATCTGACTTGAACTAATTTTAAGAGACAGAGATAAACGTACTAAAATTGGACTTTGTCCCATGAGAGCTTGTTAAAAATTAAATAATATACTTTAAGCTCAGAAGTTTAGCACACCTTTGTTTTTAAGGTATGTTGTTGTGTGTTGAAAGAGTACAGGATATTCTGTGAAGTTTTTTCAGTCCCTTACGTGCTTTGCACCTGTTGCTGTTGTGTGCTGGGAGGGAACTGGTCTACACTCGGTTCCACCATGTGTCTGTGAGGCTTTTGTCTATTCCAAAAGAAACCAGAATGCAGAAGCAGGGAGGAGGCTGGAGGTGTCCTGTGGGGCAGCTCTGGAAGCGGATGTTAGGGAGAGCACAGCAGCTGTGCACTGCTCAGGCTGTGTCCAGAGCTGCTGTGAGATGTTACTGCTCCCAGCCCAGACCTGGTGTGAATGGGGAAACTTGGTGGGATGAAAACTATTTGAAATACAGAGAGAAGGAAGCAGAGAGCTGACTCCTGACACTTGCCTGGAAACCTAGATGGGAGATTCTGAGTGCAGTCCAGGAAAGTGCTGTGCAGTGAAGCCAAGAGGCTTGAGGTTGTGCATGTGGAGCTTTCCTGCTGCCGTCTGTCCTTTAAGTCTCTAAAATACAGCAGCTTCCTCAGCCCTGCGGAGCTCCTGTCAGGTGGCAGCAGAGGCAGGAGGTAATTTTAAGATCAAGTAGGAGAAGGACTAGCTTACTTCTTTCTAAGTCTGTGGCAGACAGACTAATTCCTGCCTAGTAACCAGAGCACTGTGGAAAGGTACTTCCATGAGAGAGCCTTGCCCTTTACTTGCTTCCTGTATCTCTTAGATTTTGTAGCTTCATATTAATTTGTGTATAAGCAATCAGGAAAGCTGTTACTGATGTACATACAAATTTCATATTCTGTTTCTGTTGTAACAATAACATCTTAATTGTTTTAAGGCTGGCTAGGCAATCTTGTTAAGTGTTTTTCTGGTAAACACTTGAAAATTCATCTAATGAAAGTGTCACAGATTTGTTTGGGATTTTGAAAACGTTTTCTTTTATGAAATGGTGCAAAGCTGTAATAATCCAATGAAACATTCTACCAACCTGCATCATGTATTGTTTGATATATGTAGTATTTGTTTAAGTATACTAAGTATACTATTTGGCTGGAGGAGAAGTTTTTCCAAAATATTCGAAAGAAGAAATAGGATGTATGTTTATCCTAAACTTGTATTTAACTGTGTTGCTCTTAATGCTGCCAATTCCCAGTGGCCCAACCTATTTTCCTTTGAAAAAAGCTTTGGATAGCATCTAATTCTAATTAAAGTTTATTAAAACTTTGTACTAATAGTAGACTAATTATAGGTAGTGTAAAAGTCTTGCTGATTTTCCTTTAATCAAAGTGCAATCTTGTCTACAGCTGTATTAAATTTAAGCTTGGATTACAAACCTCTTGGTATGTCAAAGCTTATTACTTAACAGCAAACATGTTTTTTGTGGGAAGGCTGTGTTGGTACTGGGAGTGCAGTTTGAATGTTGTATGAACTTAATTTGAGGGCTCATCTGTTACAGATGCTTTTTTTTCCATGGAGTAGATGGGCCAGTGTAGATGGGACTGATTTCATGCACAGCACCAGTGCATTGCCACTATTATTAAGTGTCATCATTTTTAATGACAAGCTTGCTGAGCTTTCTTCCGTGTTCTGTTTGGACTATAGGTTTTGAAACAGTTCTTTAAATGTTTTTGGTTTGAGCTTCTAGGCTATGTCCTTCTGGCAGTTGAGTTTTTTTTCTTTTAGTAAATGACTCAGTCTCCTGGTTTGCTTTAGTTTCTGGACCTCGTTTTCTGTTCTTCTAAGAGCACAGATAGTGAATTGTAGCAGAATTTAATATATTAAATGTCAAGAATACATTTCAACAAAGGGCTAACTGAAAAAGCCTAACTGTTCTCAGAACAATATATTTTTTTTAAAATGCTGATTAGACACAGAAAAAAGCTGTGTGCTAATTCCAGTTCTTTTGCAGCATATAGCCAATTTCTAGCTAGATACTTTTTACCATTGATTAGGAAGTTCTGTTTCTATATTTAATGGTAAAAGCCTTTAACAGCATTCTGGTCTTTACCTATGCTTGGTTATCCTGGGTAGAATTCCTGTAATTTGCTACCAGTAATTTCAGTATCAGTAACACTAAAGTTGAGAAAGCTAATTTTAAAGTTTGAGAAGCATGAGAATTGTTACTGTGGATGTTGAAGTGTAGAAGTAGTTTGTCTGGGAGGCTTTAGACTGTAAAGGTGGAATTCATATTTTAGGCAATCCACAGAATATGTGGGTATATTCCTATAATTACTGGGAAACTCAGTATTTAAAAAAACCTTGAACAACCAAATCATAATATAAACAGTCTTCAGCTGTAGTTTCTGCTCTGCTTTTTGTGGCATTGATTTTGCATTACCCAGCCTGGGCAATGTGTTGTGTATTGTGGCCTTGCCCTCTAGTGGCTGCAACTCAACTTTAAATAGTGAACGGAAAAGGTATTTTCCTGCTTAGGGAAGGGATTTGGAAGATTTTTTTATGGTGGTTTAATGAATTAAATCATCAGGGCAGACTGTGTCTTCTTAGATTGACAATCTAGAACCTCTGACGCTAGAAAGGTGTTCTTTTTGTGCTTTGAAATTTTTTGTCTGTGTTCTAGCGGGAAATATGGCACATTTAGTACAAAAAACTGTAAGGCTCGATAATGCCTTTGAGAGGTGTGGACAACCACTCCCTCGGGCTTTTCAGCTGAAAGGCGTGGGATTGCCAGCAGTACTTTGCAGTTTCCCTGCTCCTAATGCCCAGAGGCAGATTGGTCACAGGCACTGATGTGTTCTGGGTGCATTTCCTTTGACAAAGAGATTTGAGTTATTGGTTGTTTTGTGTGTGTGCATTTTTTATTTTTCACTTGTCTGAAGAATTGCATTCATGGGTGCAGGTGTAGCAACCTTGATGACTCTGATGGAAAATAACTAGGAAAACTGCCAGCAAAATACTTCTGTCGGTGTAGAAATCTGTACTTTGGCAAATTTTGCCATATTAGCAACCCGTCTAATCTGTAAATCCAAGGTACCTTGTATGTGATTTCTGCCCTTAACTGAGATGTGTGAATCATGAGTCACCATGTTTGGTACTGTAATTGATCCAGATCCTTGGATACCTTGTCTGCCCTCTACCCATTCCTCTGCTGGGACAGTTCTGGTGTGAACCTGTGAGAAGGTTGCCCCTTGTTTTGAAGCTAATAGGACACAGCTAAACAAATGACTGATTAATATTCTGTAAGATTGCCTTCCAAAAAGCAGATCATACATTCTCTCTCATTGCTGGCTGACCCATCTCCATATGTTGATTTCTTAAGTCTAAAATAAATCATATTTTTCTTTATTGTGAAATTGTTGATCTCAAAGGAGCACCAGAATAAATCAACCTTTGTTCATGAATACCAGTATTTAATTACTACTTGCTTTGAAAGTCTTGGTCCAGGAATGCACTGCAAATAAATACAGCCTCCTCTCAGGGAGGCTTTCAGTTTGTTGGAGGTATGGCTTGGCAGTGCCTTGAGTACAAGTATTAAACTCCCAATTGTCAGATTTCTCCTCTGTGCTGGAAAATGAATTTTCCATCTTTGGATGGAGCCGCACCCTTCTCTTCTGGTGTTTGGTTTCCAGTTAATTGCATTTGCTCTCTGCATGGAATGCTGAAGTTCAAAACACAGAATGAAAATAAATTAAGTTTAGTGATTTTTTTAAAATATTTGGTCTGTCTATGATGCAGAGAAGTCTTCAGAAAAGCAAGAAGGAAAGTATTGCTCTGGTGACCTGGTGTTTTGATTATGAGGAACTGTGTAGTGAACTCTCACTACACTCTACTTGGGTAATATTTGTGGTTTGGACCCCTTACAAAAATGTCTTGTTTGACACGATTAAAGTTAGTGCAGTGTCATTTGTACTAAGGCAGTTCCCTTCTGTTAGGACTTGTACTTCTATATCTTTATTGGCTGCCTTGAATTTATATCACAGCAGCTTTAAATTTGTCCTCAGTATGGACATTTTAGCTGTAGTTAAGCAATGTGCTGAACATTATTTTCCTTGTGACACTTGTGCTCTGTGAATTAATAGTTCAGGAGCAGATGATGGCAGAAAGGAAGCAAACATTGCTTTATGCAAAGGAGAGGTGAATTGAATAGGCCTGCTGCAGATTTGTTTAAAAAAATAAAAATACCGTAGTGATATTAGACAAATCCTAGATTGAATGTGTCCCTTAATAAACGGAAGGGAGAAACTTTCCTAAATTTTTCAGGATTTTTGGAGAGTTTTTACATATATAGAGATAATACCAAACCACTGCTGCATTGCATTTGGAGTTATCTGTGAAATCTGATGAGGGTTTTTTTTCTTTATCTGAGTATGTGATCGTTGGGAGTTTTCTCTGCCATAAACCAGCAGTAGTATGGAATTAACGACAGTAGGTAAACACAGTGCCTTGTGTGGAAGGAGTAGAAATGAGAAATAGCTTGAAATAGTTTCAACAACTCCCTCTACTCTCTAAGCAGCTGAAAAGTCAGCAAGTGAGAAGAGATTCTTCTGTGCTGGGAGTAGAGGAGCTTTGATGTAATGATTAACTAATTTAGCAACTTAGCAGTGAGTAGAAATACAATTAAGAAGCTTTTGCAGTTCTGCACCTGCCTTAAAATGTGTGGGGTTATGTTGGGAGTTGGAGTTTCCTGATAAACTAAGAGCTGCCTCATAACCTTTTGGTTTCATATAAGTAGTTCTTCTCTTCTGGTGGAGTATCTGGTAATCTTGGCTTCTGTTGTGGTTTTTCTTCAATTTGCTTGCAAATGAAAATGTAATTGTTTACTGATACAAGTTCAGTAGTGCAATCTTCTTAAGGAAAATTTCCCTTTCAATTAGTTATATAGTTACCTTGTTACCTCAAGATCTTTGAGGAAGCAGAAATAATGTTGGTGTTGGATTTCTCATTCTGACTATTTACTGACAGATGTTGATATTATCTCAAGATTGTTTTTAAAAAAACATTTGTTTTTCATTTGGTTTCTTCATTTTCCTGTCATTTCTGGCTATTCAATGTTTTGCTGTAAAAACAATTCATTTTGTTTCTTTAGTAGGTGTTAGAGAAATTTGATTTTAGTTTTTGTTTCTGCAAGGTTCTAATAAGATAAAATCTAAAGACCAAGGGAGATTTATGCCTTACATTTGCTCTTAAATTAGGGCAAAGCTCTGTCCAAACATGACAAAACTCTCTTTATGTCATAGTTTCATTGCAGTAGTTGAAGACAAAACCATACTTTATTTTGGTCTTGCGCTTCTTTAGGTTGCCTAAAGAATGTTAACTATCAAGTTTAACCATTTTTTTGATTGTGAATTTAAGATTATTCAGGAAAGAAAAATTTTTATTCTTGGTGTTCTTCACTAGTGCAGAATATTTATGAGTGCTTTTGCCTCCTAAAGGTAAGAGTAAATTGCAATAATACATTACAAACCTTTAGAAACATGTATGAAACATGTATTTGAAAATAAATTAAGATTGTGTATGAAAACCTGCTCCTTGCAGAGTGTATTTATTTTATCTGGGTACATGTGTCCTACAAATAGTCTTTGGGAATTTGTACATGTTGAGAGCAAGTTTACTTACTGCAAAGTTTAAGTCTGCCATGTTGCCAAACTTTAATTACATTTATTAGAGTAAATAATAATGTTTAACTTTCAGACTAGTTTTTTAGGAAAGTATTCCTATAAGGGCATCAGGATTGATGAGTATTTCAGCAATATTTTACACTTGGAAGTAATTAGCCTGAAGAAGCCTAGATTTCTGGGTAATGGCTTATTAGGGTGATTTATTTCTTTCTTTTAAAGCTGCATTAAGTTGCAGTATATTTCTGTAATTGATTACAGAGAACACAGTAGCATTAAGTGAAACCTCGGGGAGTCACCTTGGCTGTATGTTTTCCCCAGGGTCCGTGTTTGATGTGATGATAGAAGTTGAGACAAATTGTACTAAGTAATCACTGGAGTCACAGTGATATACGATATGTAGCTGTACAAATGTCTTGTGTAACAAGAGGCTGAGCTGCTTTAATGAAATAAAGCAGAAAACTTCTTTGCAAGAAGTACAATTTTCTTCTAGAAACCTGTTTTTACCTCTCTTTTACTGGTTTTATGAGTACATTGCACAAGTCAGCATTTTAATATGGAACAGGAAAAGTTCTTTCGAAGTCTATGGATGTTTTGTAAGATATTGTCATCTATGACAGCCGTAAGACAAAATAAGTCTCTTCTTTATATTGTTTTAGTATTCTAATGAGTCAGTTTGAGCATCTTGGGATGATGTGTGAGTAATCATTTTGTGGAAAGCTTTCTGTTGATTGCACTTTATTATTAATGTATTTTAGCTTTGCAGTTAAAGCAGTGAGGTACCTTAAAATTCTCTCAACGTTTTCAAGATGGAATTAAAATAGTGCTTGAGTACTACTTGAGCACAATTTCCTCAAAAATATTGTATATAACTAATTAGTATATAACTAATTTTTTTTGTGGTACACTTCTGTGCTTTGTCGGTATTCAGAATGGAGTTGCATCTTTTCTGAAAGTGTTAAATATCCTTCATCTCTTTTGTGATTCATGTACAGAAGTTTTAAAGCATGATGTATGTGAAGGGACAGACTTCCATTCTGCCTAGAAGAGAATAAATATAAAATTCTTCTAGTTATTCTGAAACTATCCAGCACTTGTAGCAGAAGGCTAATACTCAGAAATTTTTGTGAACTGTGAGGACAAAAGTTAAGTAAAAGACACATTCTAAAGAGTAGTAATTAGTAACTATGGTGACAGATGTCTCACTGTAGCAAGTCAGTTGGCTATATATAAACCAAATTACTTGTAAATTAGAACTCTTCCTCTACATCTCTTCTTTTTAAAAATAGCTTTTTGCATCAAAGCTAGTGACACTGATGTGTATAGAGTCATCTATTTTTGTATGGTGATGTCGCATTTTGTGGTAAAACATTTAATCTTGAAGTTTTTGGTGAGTATCTATCTTGTCAATCCTCTCCTTTTGACAGTGAATGCCTTTTTGGATTGTTTGAATAATCTAGCAATAGATTGGCACTCAGGTACATAAGCAGCTTCTACCTTTTGCAGTCACTTTATTCCATAACTTGTATTTATTTCCTGCAGAAAATTTTATTTAGAAGAGGAATGAATAAACTGTATCATGCCTAAGATTGCTTCTGCTTGCATCCTTCATCATGAATCTTCTACCAGAGTGTACTTACTACAGAATTTTGAGGAGGCCTTACAGCATAATATGGAGTGTCCAGGATTTTTTCTTCTGTGACTCGGTGTTGTGCTACATTTTTCCACTATGGAATGTGATTGCTGGGAAGTGTTAATTTCACAACTGTCAAGTTAGGCTTGAAATGCTTGTTTCTAGAAAATAGTTTGTGTGTTACTTGGATGCTATCACTTCTGCTGAAGGAGGATGAAGGCAAGTAGGTTAGCAAGGGGAGCCATCCTTTGTGATAATGTTTCCATTCACATAGGTTGTGCTCAGTCATAGTGCACAATCATCCAGTAAAAGCCTTGTTTTCACTTTAATGTTACTTCTGTATTGGTGTATATGATATATTTATCATCTTATGTGGAGGATTCTTTTCCTGTATAAATTGCTATCACCGTAACACTACTGGGATTTTTTTCCAGATATTTTCTTGTATTACATGTTTGGAGCATTGGTAGTTCCATTCAAAACTGAAGTAAATAAAGGCAATCTGCAAGTGAGTTAGTGCTGTTCATACAGTTCTGCACTGACTGATGTTGAAGGATTCAGGAATTGTAATGCAATTTCTTTACTTACTTATATTTTCACAGAATGATTCCAATTGGAAGGGACCAGTGGGTCATCTAGTCCAGTCTCCCTGATCAAGCAGGGTCATCTGAGAGCATGCAGCACAGGATTGCCCAGATAGTTCTGGAATATCTCCAGTGAGGGAGACTCCACAGCCTCTCTGGGCAACCTGCTCCAGTGTGCAGTTACTGTAAAGAAGTTTTTCCTTATATTCAGGTGGAACTTCCTGGGCATCAGTTTCTGTCCATTGCCTCATGTCCCATTGCTTGGTAGCACAGTTTAGAGCCCAGCTCTATCCTCTGACTCCTCTCAGCAGAAACTGATAGACATTGGTGAGATCCCTTCTTGAGGCAGAACAGCACCAGCTCCCTCAGCCTGTCCTGATAAGAGGCATGCTCCAGTCCCTTAATTGTCTTTGTAACCCTTGCTGGACCTGCTCCAGAGGTGTTATGTCTCTCCTGGACTGAGGAACCCAGAACTACATTTTATGAAAAAACATGTATTTCATAAAAGCAGGAATAATGTAGGTCATGGTTTTTTTAATTTTCTTAATTTACCTTGAGATAGTTGTCTCCTAATACAGAGAACTTAAGATTCTGGTTGTGAACTGTACTTATAAGTACTTATGTACTTTATGTACTGATTCTGACATATTACAATTGACAGAAGTCAGGTGGTTGACATTGTAAATGCAGCCTGCTCACTGCCATTCTGTTCTTGACTGATGCTGCTGCTGTGGGAGGTGTGAGAATGTGGCTTAGGAACCAGCTTCTGAAGTTTGCTCATTTTTAGCTCAGGTCATTGTTACATACCAACCAATTTAAGCAAACTGAAAGTGACAGGAGTTCTGAAACTGCACTGAATTTTCAGCTGTCCCTGCCTTCAATCCAACTTTGCTGCTTTCTCTGATGGCTGAAGAGCAGACAGCTCACCACCATCCTAGTCCAGCTGCCCCATTCCTTTTGTCTATGTGAGTTGAAGAAACCAGTCTGAAATAGTGTAGTGGTTGTGTAGGGGACTGTGGGTGAAAGTTGACGGCAGCAGTGCATAATCACACAAACTTTTGGACACAAGCAATAGAGACTTTTCTCCTCATTTTCATATACATGCACAAATTTTGAATTGTGTGTATGAGTTTTTGCTTTTGTTTTAAACTAGAAAACTTGGATTGTGATATAGTTTGAGGTCCTACAAGTAAGCTTTTAGCCATCTTCTGTAATTCTCCTAAGTATGAATTACTTAGAAAAATGCAACAATACTGCTTGAGAATTATATTTGATAAAAATAGCTCAAACCATTTAAATAGCATATTTTTAGGCTCCATGTAGCTAGTTGTAAAACTGAATAATTAGAAAGAATTGCTTTTTTAGTAGCCTTTTTGTTAATAAAGACTGCTTTCTAATACAAATCAAAAATCATTGTAAAATAAATGTCTGATAGCCTCTTTTCTGAATTTTTGGATTATCTGTAGATAATTTGAAGAACAGTGTAGAGCTAATGCCTAACTGTAACCTTGTGTCCTGAGCTTTTCACCTTCAGACAAGTAAACTGAGTTGCAATTACTAGCAAACGTTGGAGTAGTGATTTAGAAAGTAAATGCAATGCTTAAATGGTCACAACACATAGGAGGTGGCATTAAGTCTGCAAACATACTTTTTTGTTTTTCTTATTTGTTAATGCTTTTAATATGCCAGAATTTGAAGTTCTGATAAGTGTATCTGTAGAAGTCAGCAGTTAAAGTAAGCATTGCAAAATCATATGTCAAAAAAGGTCTGTGCTGAAATGTTCGCAGGTACAGCTTGAATGTGTTTGCTTTGTTGAGAAAGGTGACATTTTGCTACTGAGGAAGGCACTAGAGCAACTCAGGGTTGTAGCCGAACATGTTTTATGCACAGTTAATCTGTTGGTGCCTCAGTCCTGGGCATTGCCTTTCTGCCACCAAAGGTGCTTCTTCCTCCCCACAAGTCTATCCATCTTCCCTTCCCTGTCATAGTCACTATGTCCTTTTCAGGCAAAGTCTGCTGACCACTCCCGTAGAAAGTTAAACTGAGTGACAGGGCCTATAGTGAACTTGAAAGCACTTGAACAACCAGGACATGGCAAGGAACACAGGGATTAATATTTTATAGCACCTCAAATAATGTGTCTAGAAAGGCCAAACTGTGTTTATACCCAGGCTCAGTTATGCTGGCACAAAGCTGCTTTTAATGGCACAGTTTACTTTGCTTGACAACAGGTATGAGCAACCAGCAGGGTTGTCCTGGCAGTACAGACAACACAACTTCAAGGTGTAAACAGATGTAGGAACGACCTGGTCAGCAGAAGAGCATATTCCCTGCTGTCCTTTCCCCTCTACACCTTGGAACTACTGGCAGGTTTGGAAGGATAGCATTGGATTCCTGGGGAATAGCTGGAGATTTTAACCTTTTCTTACCAGTGTAGCTGGATTTACATTAAGCTTACACTTGGAGTTTAAAACACTGACTTTTCTATCCATTGCTATATCAAAGAATGTTAATTTCTTTATCCTTTTTCTTTAATTACTGCATAGAAAAAGTGTTAAAGTTTATTATTTTTTAGAAGAGTTACTGAAAACTACTAGGAAGTTTTGCTTCACTTGAGAAACCCAATACTTATAGTCCCTGAAAAGCCAACTGCCTATCCTTCACTCTGTTCAATCTGACTGGAAAATCCCTTTCTTCACAGCTGGTTGCATTTAGTTTGATAGTGAGTGCCTGCCTAGGGTAGTTAGAATCATCTTAAAAAGGAGTTTTCATAAGAACTCAAAAGTTAATGCACTAGTTTTGTTTCTGAGTTGAAGGAGCAGGGGTTTAGTAAGCAAAGAGCTATTAGATCGATGTGTTTGAGAAACAGAAAACTAAATAGTAGAGCAATTTTGCTTGATGTACCCCACCCTGTGAATTGTGTTTGCTTATGGAGACAAATACTTGCACTTCCGTGATAGGAGGGTGGAGTTAGGCAAGTTAGAGGAAAGGAATTTAGGATCTGTCTAAGCAGACCAGAATGAGGAACTCAATCAATTTTATCTGGAGATAATTTAGCATTTGAACTTCTCTAACAGCCAGAGGACTGACCTGGAACTCAGTATGGTTTGCGCAGTGCACGCTGCTAGCAGAGCGCTGCTCCCAAAATGAGAAAATTGGTTAAGACTACAAATAAGATAAAATAATCTTGTAACAATGTAAGAGAAAAAATTTCTAGCCACAGTGTGACAAATGTTGACCATGTTGGTTTGACCCTGGTATATGTTGTTTTAAAGTCTCTGGCTTTGCACAGCTGGACTTGGGCAGAGTGTTCTTGGCTTCCTGGTACAACTCTCAGCATGCAATGAGTAAATGAACTCGGTTGCATTACTGCTTAGTGAAGTATTTCTCCCGGTCAAGTATTCCAATTTCTAGATCCCTATTTACTTGCTGCTTTTGAGTATTAGCTTTAGTACTCAGGGAGTCCATTTATAATGCCTGCATTAATTGTTCAATGATTATGTAGTGTGAGTAGGGGAAGAATCTTTCATCATTAACTGCAGCATTTTGTGGTTTAACTGCTCTGGCTGACAGCCTTGCTGCCCCTTTGTGGCAATAACCATGGCAAAAATGAAGCTGCCATCTCCTTACTGGTTATCATTCATAATTTGACAAAATAATGTAGATCTTTCTGGTTCAAGCTAAAGCCACAGAGCTATAACAGGACCCTGAAGCTCATGGGAGTTGTGTATACTTCTTTCACAAAGGAAATAAGAGGTGAGAAAAAGAATAATAAACTAGGAGATTCTAAAATTGGGATTCTTTTTCTACAATAGTTGTTTAGGCAGTGAAAATTTATTTAATAAATAAAATATATTAATTTTCGACTTTATGTAAAAGGCAATAACCTACATTTTGGTATTTATTTACTTAATTATTAATTCAGCTATGGAATGAAGCTGAAATAGGTTTAATTATATGTGATGGTTTCTTCTTCCTACGTTTTTTGATGTCGAAGTTGTTCCTCTCAAATGCTGAATCTCACATCTCTGTGGACAAACTGCCTCAGTTTTCCAGCAGTTCTCCTCACCGTAGTTCTCAGAATAATTGCTGTGAACTGCTGTTTCAGGCTGGGTTAGGTGGAGTAGCAGTAATGTCCTCTTAAAATGACAAAGGATGGCTGTACATAGTAATAGCAACTATTAGAAGTGTTAAAAAGCTGGTCAGTTGTTTGTTCCTGTGGTTCTACTGTAATTAAATCCAAGTAATCAAGTCACTGAAGAAGTGTGCTACTTCCTTTTCTAGATTTTTTGTACACCTCTGAGCTCATTTTGTCTTCTCTGAGATCCTTCAGAAGTGTATCAGGCCGGCATATGGCTTGGGAAAGAAAACACTTCATGGCTTTCTCACTTGTCAGGGTAATTAAGGAAAGAGTTCTCCTCAGCCTGCCTCCTGGAAGATGTTACAATAGTGATCATTTAACAGAATGAGTTTGTTATTGCTAGTTGGCTTTATTACTTTGAAGAAAAGAGTTTACCTACATTTCGTAAGTTAGGTTAAACTCTGTCCTCATGAAGCATAGCAATTTACAACTTCCTAATATCAGTTAGAATTAACATATTTATGTGCTTAATTTTGATGTATTATGGTTTGAGATCACTACAGAAGAATCTTCTATTTCTCTAATCAGAAAATATTAGGAGTTTGTTATGGGGGAAAATCATAGTGGTATCTGTGTTATGAAAATAACACATGAACTGATTTAGCAGGTTGTTGATGCTCTTCTGAGTCATTGACCTAGAACAAGGAATTTTTATGCACCATAGGTCAGAGCAGAGGAGGTACATTTGTTCCACTTGCAAAACTAACAGTAACTTGAAATACTACAAATCCTAAATTAGTGAAATAAGTACATAATTCCTTGCAAAACTGGGAAACAAAAAGGAGTTTTTTTTAAACTTCTATAATACAGTTTCTAAGGAAGATGGACTGTACTGGAGAAGTCTGTGTGTACTGATGAACTGCAAGTTTTAGTTTAGAATAAAATCTTCACAACTTTTGTGGAGGCAGCTTGGTAAGGTGGTTGTTAACACACCTAATGGTTTATAGGTGGGAGAAGGTATAAACAATAAATTACTAAAGAGAAAATACAGGCTAGGATTTTTTTGGCTGAGCTGTTATGATAATGGAGTGTAAGTTTCTTGAATATTTTGTGGTCTACCTCGTATTTTTTAAGAAAGGAGGGGAAACCAGCACTTGAGCAATATACACAGCTATCCCATGAATTAAGGATGGTCGTAATACTTTAAGAGTCCTCAAGCTGAGTTGTTTTGAATGTATGTGAGCTCTCTGCTCTGCGTTGGACTTGTTAATATGAGGTACAAAAGACTTTTCTCTGGAGAGTGAATTATAAAAGCAAGTATAATTAGGCCAAGTATATGCTGCCATTTTTTCTGGCAGTACCGGCTTAAGCACCTCCTTGTGTGCCTTGCATCAGCTCAAAACTGGTTTGCAGTGACTAAACAAGCATTTGAGCCAATCCAAGTGAGGAGGGGGTGGCACATCTCAGCAATGAGAGCTGGGAAGGGCAGGATTCATCGGCAGTGAGAGCTGGGAAGGGCAGGATTCATCGGCAGTGAGAGCTGGGAAGGGCAGGATTCATCGGCAGTGAGAGCTGGGAAGGGCAGGATTCATCGGCAGTGAGAGCTGGGAAGGGCAGGATTCATCGGCAGTGAGAGCTGGGAAGGGCAGGATTCATCGGCAGTGAGAGCTGGGAAGGGCAGGATTCATCGGCAGTGAGAGCTGGGAAGGGCAGGATTCATCGGCAGTGAGAGCTGGGAAGGGCAGGATTCATCGGCAGTGAGAGCTGGGAAGGGCAGGATTCATCGGCAGTGAGAGCTGGGAAGGGCAGGATTCATCGGCAGTGAGAGCTGGGAAGGGCAGGATTCATCGGCAGTGAGAGCTGGGAAGGGCAGGATTCATCGGCAGTGAGAGCTGGGAAGGGCAGGATTCATCGGCAGTGAGAGCTGGGAAGGGCAGGATTCATCGGCAGTGAGAGCTGGGAAGGGCAGGATTCATCGGCAGTGAGAGCTGGGAAGGGCAGGATTCATCGGCAGTGAGAGCTGGGAAGGGCAGGATTCATCGGCAGTGAGAGCTGGGAAGGGCAGGATTCATCGCTGCTCTCTGAGCTGGCGCTGCTGCCTGAGCTCGGGCTGCACTGGAAGCAGGAAGGACAAATGGTGTTGGATGCACAGAAAGTGCTGTGTTACACAGCTGCTGTGTAAAAGGTGTTGGTTTGGGAATCAGAGAACTCTCTGTGCTTACTGCATAATTAAATAGTGCATTAAAAACCAGTATACTGCCACAAGTGCTAGTTAATATATAGACACATTTGTTTCAGGGCTTGTACTTGATTTTATTTCCTGAAGATAGCTTTAGTAATTATGGAAACGGGATGGAGAGATTGACCTTTGAGAAAGATCATTTGAACTAGTGAAAACCAGCATGGAAGTAACATTTGAATTTGCTACCTGAAAGGGACTGGCTCAGTGGGTTCCTGAGGAATGGCAACATTAAAGATGACTGAATCCTTTATAGCAAGATCTGAAGTCAGTCTGTTTTCCCTTCCTTTGACATCACCATTAACATGCGGCTGGTATTGTTTCTTTACTAGATGCAGGAAGAAGAGTATTTACAAACAGGATGAAAAGACTTGAAGAGCATCACTTTTCTAAAATTTATGTAATACAATTCAGTAGTATGCACTTAAGCAGACATCATTTACATAATATGAAATGTAATGTGTATTTTCTGTGGACATTTGGTTACAAATATCCTTTTACAGTTTGAATTTTGTGTCTGCTGATGTTTTATAAGTTTTGTATGGCTGATGCTCTATTACACTTCTTTTCCTGTGGTCACTGTCCTGTATTTCCTTGTTCTATCTTGCCTGAGTCTCATTTGCAGATTCTGCAAAAATGTGGCTACAAGGTGCGATGATTAATCAAAGCATCAGGAGGGATAAAAGGCAGATATGCACAGAGAAGTAAAGGGTGGGGAAGAGCAAATAAGTAGAAGCATGTTTGTTTCTCCTTGCCTGTGACTCACTTTTTCATAACAGAAGAATTTTCAAATTAAGAAGAAAGCTAATTCAAGACAAACAGGAAGCAAGAAATAATTACCTCTGCACTGAACCATCAGACAGTTCAGTACTATTAGACTATTAAATTAACTAGCTAATTAATTTGATTGGCTTCTAAGCATATAACTTATAAAAGCTATATTATATACTATTATGTTAATAGATAGTATTTCATAATATGGAGAGTATTATTTAGAGTAGAGTGGGTTTGATTATTAATATAGTGAATGCAGTCATCATTTCTTGATCTATCCATAATTTATCAGCTTATGACTGTTTACTGTTTTCCTTCAGCTGAAGATCTAAGGCGTATCTGTTGGGGGGAGGGAAGTCTTTTACATACTACTTTTCAATCTTTTCACATACTGCATTTCATTTCAAACACCTACCTGAGTTTTCCTGTGCTGGCATTCCCCTTGATTACTGAGTCCCGTGTGCTGGATGCAATGGAATTCCAGTTCTGTGCTTAGGGCCACTGTGTTATGCCATGTAAGATCCATATCATACACTTGGTGTCATTTTCCAATACAAGATCTGAGGAGCCCTGGTGCTGTGCTCTTACTCCATTCAGAACTCATCTTTCCCCTTGCTGCTGTGGTTTTGAACTATGTATCAGGGGTTTTGGGGCCTGCAATAATAGAGGCAATTAAAAGCATGGAAAATTTTGCATGCAATGCTGAAAAAAAAAAAGTCAGTTGCTTTTAGAAGAAAAAGATGGGAATACATCCTTTTCTCTGTACACAACATCTTTTCCCCCAGCCTTATGCTTGCTTTGGGACTCAATGAGATTCTTTTGAGTGCAGTGATTTCTGCCATTCCAGCAGGTTCCTGTAGTAGCTATTGTTATCTCTGAGTAGGGAGTTTGATTCATTCCAGTAGTTACACCTGGTTGACAGTAACATTCTGGTCCCCTCTTTTGTTCTGTCACTGCTCAGGTCATAGCCAGTCACCTGCTCTTCTGCTAGGTGATTCATTTGTAACCTCTTCTCAGATGCAGCAGTTTTGACTGCAAGTCTTGTGTCATAAAAGCAGTTTCAGATCCAACAAGTTGCTATTAACATTTCATTAACTCTGCAGAGGGGTATTTACAAAAGTACTTGAAATCTTGAAATTAAATTAATCGTGTGAACTAGTATTGCTGAGAAGTAAAAGCATCCTTAGTTTCACCGTGGTCTTTTACTGCAATTCCTGAATTCTATCTTCTGCCAGAACTTTTCCTTGTGCCTTCAATACTAGCCTTCCCTGCAGCATGTTTGGTATGCAATACTGTTACCTTAACTATATGAGCAGTTAGAATTTTTGTATGTTGACCAACTTAAATATGAATTGTTATATGTATATGTGGCAAAAGGTGTTGTTGCTAATGACATGATCCTCTATTGCAGGCAGTAGTTCAGGCATGCTTTGTAGCAATTATTTGCATAGTGTATGTGCTAGAATTCAGTAATACGTTAACTCAAAATCAAATACAAATACTTCTTGATAATGGGAAGATGAGGATGCATTCTGATGAGAGTGTTTTGTTATCTTCTAGAAATAAATTTTATATAAATAAAATTTTACTTGTGCTTGTGCTTCTTGTCTTACTTTTCCCAGATATTTTACTGTTCTTTTTGTTTGTTTTTTTAACAGTTCTATCTTCAAGACACTAAAAGTAGTAATGGTACCTTTATTAATAGTCAGAGACTGAGTAGAGGATCTGAGGAAAGCCCACCATGTGAAATTATGTCAGGTGACATCATCCAGTTTGGTGTAGATGTGACAGAGAACACCCGGAAAGGTAAGGGTATGGATCATTTTTTGGTTTCTTTTCAAGTGTATTTATTTACAACATCTTATTGCAATCCAGTCTTTAAAACTAAATGGCATTCCCATTGTAAGAAAATAGATTTGTTTGGTTTTTTGTTACTTCTTCCCTCCTTTGTGTTGGCAGTGAGCCCTGTGCCCCCATGTGGTACCTGAATCAAGAAACTTACATGCTGAAAACACAGATTTTATTTCTACCCCCATGCCCCTCGATGGACTTTACTGGGTTGTTTCCATGGTCTGCCTTCTTCCCTGGCTGTGTGGCTGCTGCTGTGTGCAGGGGAAGTGTAGGTCTGGAAAAGGAGGCTCAGCTGGGGCCACATGTTCATCTGTTGCCTCACTTAAATTGACAGCAGCAATTTTAAAAGTGCAACACAAGCGTGTGTGTTGTACTATATTGGGCTTTTTGTATTTGGATTTTATTATTATGATTGTAATTACCTTTTTTTCAAGCCCTTGAACCCTGAGGTTTCAGCTGATAGTGTGGCAGAAGTGTAAACTTGAATTTCTTGGGCAAGTAGTCACCGTAGGTTTGAAACAGGCTGACTTAATTCTTTCCAGGATACCCACTGTTTCTTTGTGACAGCTACTGGTTTTGATTTCTGCAGGTGCTTTAAAATGACAGTAGAGAAAAGTGCTAGCTGACAAATGAGGTGATGGCATTTTTGTTTGGTTTGTTTTTCTTGCTGTCTTCTTCCCAGTATGCAAGCTCAGGAAATCTTGTATTATGGCAGTAGCTCTGTATCTGTGTTAATTAAAATGCAGCCTCTATCTCTTTTCTTTTGAAATTACATAGTATTTCAGGAAGCATTTCTTTTATCTTTCTGGAGGCTGGTCTGTATGGGGATTATAAGATTGTAATCAGTTTTGTCAAAGAAACTTTTTAAAATTCCCTGATGGGTCTGCTGCTTTCTGTAGTCATTGAACTTCTGGCCATGTTCTGTGGAATCCTACCTACTCAAAAACACAGAGATTTGGCAATAAAATGTCAAATGCCATCACCCAGTTACTGCTTCTCTGAACAACACCTTCATAGAACTTACCCTTAGAAACAGAAGTGTATTAGAGAAGAATGAAAGAATAATATTAAATTGGAAGGCTGATGATAAAGTTTTTTAAAACAAGCAAATAAATGAAACGTCTGTCGAAGCAATCCTCTCGCAAACCACTCCCCCCAAAGCCCAACAAACCAAACCATAGTACAACAGGAGACTTTCTTAAAGTGCATGAACTAAACATAAAGATGTCACCTGCTCTTTCACTCATGAATTTTGTCTATAGCCAGAGGGGGCTGTAATTCTCAGATCTGAAGTATCAGAGGAAGATTATTGAATATCTTTAAAGAAAACATTGTTAAGTAATGGTGGTGGCGATATTTTGTGATGGACAGCTTTTGGAGTTGTAGGATTTTTGAGTAAGTCATTGTAGAAAAGGTCTCATCACATGGTTTTGCTCTTCTCAAAAATGATGTTGCAAAGATTCAGCTCCAGGATGCCTAGCTGGAATTACCTGGGAGTTATATTAAATGTTTCCATGTGAAGTGATTGCAAACATTTATGAATACTAGCAGTATACATGGAAGAAATCAGAGGAATACACTGCATCTAATGAACTTGGAGCTATTAATTTGATGAGATGCTGTCCTTGCTAAGAGAAGCTGAATTTCTTCAAATGTATTTATTTTTATTATAAGATTTAGTTGGAAGAAAAATTGAACTTGACTTGTTTTTATCAGCACATTGCAGTTAGTTCATGGAAACATTTGTGGAAAGTTCATAGTAAGCAAATTCTTGCCATGAATTTTTGCCAGTAGTAGTTATTTGCTGTGGGTTTATTTTAGTTTTACAAAGCACGATACATTATACAAATGCTGGTGACCTGGCACTTGTGTAATGAGTGATTAGATTATGCAGCCTTCCTTGCCCTTTTCTCTGGCTTTGAACATGGAAGCTGTGCTCATGTTACTCATGAATG
This sequence comes from Anthoscopus minutus, assembly GCA_013399455.1. NCBI lineage: Eukaryota > Metazoa > Chordata > Aves > Passeriformes > Paridae > Anthoscopus > Anthoscopus minutus. The sequence continues at coordinate 99,681 of VWYI01044205.1, forward strand.
TGTTGTGTTCGCTAATGAGGAAGAGGATACAAGTTTGCTTTCTTCCCTTTCTGCTCTTCAAAGCAGAGAATGAAGATTGTATCATCACAAGGTGTTTGCCTGTGAATGCAGTTGGAATGCATGTAAACATGGGGTTTTCACCAGTTCACTTCAGTAATCTTAGATGCTACTGTTAATCTAATCTAGTCATGAAACAGACGGGAAAGTAGTTTTTAAATTGGTGATTCCCTCTAAAAGGACTTTGCACTCTGGTATTTGCATAATGCCTTACTTGCACAAGACATTTCAGCAATCTGCTGTGTGCAATTATAAGGTAATGACAGGACAGAACAAGTGTGGTTGCCCATGTAAATTCTGAATTCTGCCAGTATTGCTAGAATACACTTATTTTATTGTTCAGGCTGTGTTTTAGTAAGTAATTTCCTTGCAAATGTGATCTGGATTTGGTTCGTTAAAGTAGTGGCATGTTCAGTATGTGATTTTTCAGGCTATCAGATATGAGCACCAATTCCTCAGTTTCCTGCTGCTGAGCCAAAGTCAGTAATAGGTCCTGGAGAAGTGTTTGCGTTCCTCCTGCTTCCTTATTTATCCACTTGCTGTACTGCTGACAAGCACAGAGGCCTGACCATTTCCTCCTCATTAATACAGCACTTACCTTTCTCTGTGTTAATGTGTTTTATATTCTTTAAGCACTTTCTAAATTTCCTACTTGGTGCCAGAGCATTCCAAGTTAACTGATGATACTTACCTGCATGGAAATGAGCAGCAGTATTGCGAAGCAGTGTCAAGTAATACCAACGTGATTTAATTCAAATACAGTTCATGCACGTTTTTCTAGTCCAGTTTGGAGCTCTCGTACATCTGTTGTGGATGTTTGAGGGAGGTCGTGCAACTGGGGATCCCAGTGTGTGCTCCAGGGCAGGGCACAGACCCCCCGAGTGGTGTGAGGGGCTTTTCCAGGCTGGGTACCACGTTAATGAGTGAAAATAAAAATGAGAGCATCATTGGGAAATTGTCTCTCTAGGAAGTGAAAACTGAGACAAACAGGAATGATTTCTGTGTTCCCATTGTGCTCTAGTGAAGCAGAACCTGTCGAGGTTCAGGACAAGTTCTGAGGGTTTTGGAGCTGTGAAATGTGGGGCAGCTCCGTGTTTTGGAGAGGACCAACAAGTTCGTGACTGCAGTATGGAGCAGGAAGAGGGTTTTACTTCATGGAGAGAGCTCTGGCAGCTTTTTCATGCCCTGGAGAGAGCAGTGGATGTGAAGGGAGCAGTGCATGTAGAGTGGCTGTTTGACGCCATGAAGGGAGCAGTGAATGTGCAGGGAGCAATGGATGTGAACAGAGCTCGGGGGGGAGGGGGGCAGTGGACGAGCTCGGGGC
>VWYI01044205.1:101114-121140 GCA_013399455.1 Anthoscopus minutus
GGGGCGGGAGCGGCGGCCCCGCGGAGCGCCCGGAGGTGAGTGGGATGGAGAGGGGGGTGAGATACGGGAACAGGGGGTGCCTCAGCTCCTTTGGGAAACCAGGAGTTGCTTTACTGCCTCTTCTTGTTGATTCCTCAGAAGGAATGCTATAGATCTGAGTTTAAACCATTGCTGCTGTTCCATGCAGTCGGTACAGTGTTTGTGTTTTCTGTGTTGTTTTACCTCAGGTTTTCACCTTATTTTTTTCAAGTACAATGAACTGGTAGCTGAAAGTCAGACTGCAGAGTTTTGATATTTTTTCCTTTCTTACTATTTTAAGTTTTTAAGTTTGTCAAAATGCTTGCTATCTTTTTCCAGTCATTGTCTATTTGAGACCTTTTGCTAGATGCCCATTATATCTTAATTTGACACAAATAAAGCTCCTGCAGATTTTAGATTTTTGTCAGTCTAGCTGTTGACAGAAAAACTTCGGAATTATATAATCTTACAGCAGACCTACCCAGTATGTGACCCAAAGGTAAAGCTGTCTATTGGTATTTGATGTCAGGTATCCCAATGTTTTTGTATTAAAATCACTGATTTCCTCTTAAAGTAAGAATTCTGTGTCATGAAAGCTATGAATTACAGCTAATATTGCTAATGTGTTTTTAAAATATTTTTGCAAACTGGTTTTATTCCATTATAAATAAAGACCCCAAACCCTCTGTTCTGCCCTGGCATATAAATTTAATACTTTACCAGGTCAGCTTGAAAAAACAAGATGCTCTAGCCAGGAGAAAACGTTTATAAAGCATTAGCTAAATAAAGGTTAAAACCAACTTGTCTTGGTTGGATCATTTCTCCTGTATTTTTAGATTCTATTGAGGTAGCTTCCTTAAAGACTTGTCTCGTTTCCCTGGAGTATTACCAGTGTCCTAAAATGCCCATTGCCCTTTTTTTTCAAAGCCAGATTAACTGTTTTGCTGATATTAATAACCAAGAAAGGAGAGCAGCTATTTGTCTTTGTATGTTAGTGGGTGCTGGAGGTATGATGGTACATGATAGGTGACCACACACTCATTTGTGTCTCACTTGTGGTAGTGTTTTGGGAACAATGTACAGCTATCTTTCTGTGTATCTGGAAATAATTTTTATTTACCAATTCATAGAACCACACAGGGAAAAAAATTCAACCAAGATGCATACATAATTTGACTGTTGCAAAGGCATTGAAAATGGTATTAGTAACATTTTCTTGAAACATTGTGTAGAAAGTTTAAACTTGATGTGAGAATTAAATATTGCATTTCCTCCTCTTATTCCTTAGTTGAAAGAATCTTGAATTTAGTCCTCAAGGAGCAAGTTTACCTCTTCTGAAATGAAAGGCTACTTGTCTAGGGCTATGCAGTAGATGTGCACTACAAGCACCCCAAAATAGAAGCGTATTTTCTTGAATAATGCTGCTTATGGTGTTCAAAAAGATGTACTACTCAGTGGTTCCTACACCCTTCCTATGCATTTCCTTTTCGATCCTTGTTTGTAAATAATAATTGCTTGGCAAGTTTCAGATCTTGAAATAAGTGTTTGTAAATCAGGTGTGTTACCTTTTAAGTCCCTGGATATGCTTGTCAGAATCTTGTCAAAAAGGCATCTCCTTATTTTGTTTATGCCTCTGCATTCCCATTAACTGGCACAGGTAAGATGCATTCCTCTTCACTCACTTTATGGTCAAAATATCCACCTTAATTACTGTAGTAAAGACAAGTTTCAGGTATTGCTGCACGTGGAGGAGCTGGAACTGGAACCACTCCCCAGCCAGGACTCAGTACACAGCATAACCTCTTTAAGTTTGTAATGATGAAGTTCCTGTGTCCAAAGGAGCTTTGAGAAGGCAGAACCAGGCACTGATGCTTGAAGGTGTTCGTGCCTCCTCCTCATTGCCTGTCTCAAGGTTTCTTAAAACAGTTTGCTTGGTTACTATAATATTAGGCACTGAACTTAAAATTAAGTAGCAAAGGATCATGATGACTTAGTATTTGTTTCTTTTCAGTTACCCATGGATGTATAGTCTCCACAATCAAACTGTTCCTTCCAGATGGAATGGAAGCTCGATTGCGATCAGAGTAAGAATATGTATTCACATGTACCAAAATTCAACCAGTGTATGATAAGGATTTAATGGATATTATCTTTAAAATCATCATGGGAGCAGTTTCTTTTCCTGTGACCCTGCAAACAGAGTAACTTAATACATGGTTCTTTTGCAGGCATTATGAGAAAAAAACCACTTCATTTGCTTGTTGTTTTTAGTAATTAAGACAACTATGAAGAATAAAGAACTTCTCTAAAAGAAGAAAAAATTCTTATGTAGTTGGGCTTTTCTGACTGTGGTTTACTTTGCTGAAATGGGTATTAGAAGAATATAGAGAAAAAGAAAGCAAAGAAGTAAATTCTCCTGCCCTCATTCTTTATTTGTGATTATTATTTTGGCTCTTTTAAATGCATGTAGACTTGACTAAAGTGAAGCTAATGGAAACTCAGATGTATATTGACAGCAATTTCTGTGTATGCCCATTTTTGAGAAATCTTCCCTGAGTAGTAGAAACCAAAAACTTTAACAGTTTGTTTGCAGTGAGTGCTAGTCACAAATTGCATAATTTTATTCATCTTTCATTATCAACAATTTGGTGGGGTTTATTGCTTATTTAAATATCCTTTTATCATTAGTATCCAGAAATACTTGTGTGAAGCTTTAGGGTGTCTGCTTGTTTGTGAGAAGAGAAGTAAAAGTAAATTACTATAGAAGATTTTTCGTATAATTTCATGTCCAAATAAGAAATAGTAAAAATATATAGTGTTATATTTTTAGTTTTGATGAGAATGTCCAAGTACAACACTTATGCATTTTGTGTCCACTTTTTTTTTATTTTTTAGTGTTATCCATGCTCCATTACCCAGTCCTGTTGACAAGGTAATTCAGTAATTTACTGGTTTATGCCTTGTTCAGACACATGCTATTTTCAGACTTGTTATAAAGATGAAGAAATAATGAAGAGTGTCCAGTAACATTTTTATATATTTTCCACTGACTGTTTTGATGTAGTTTAATATTTTGAGTGACATTTAAGGTAGAGAAGTAATGCAGATATTTGAAGGTAAATTGACCTTTACATCGTGGCACCTGAAACATGGCTTTGGAACAAAACATTGATGTTAAGATGGTTCATTTCCAGCTACACATTGACAGACTGGCAGGTTTTGCATAATTTAAAACTTGATGTTCTGTGGGACTCAAGAGTAGCTCATGATTTGGTGTTTGGATGAGGTCTGTTTTCTTTTTATCACGTTTTTTATGGAGGAGAAGCTGCACTGCAGAGTCTGGAAAGTGCTGTCACGTTCCCAAGACTGAGACCAAACCTCGCTGCCTCTCTTGTATAGCCAGAGTTGCTTCTGGTAGAGTCATGGAGTCAGTATTGTTTTGGTAATGTAGGGAACTTACAGAAAAGCTGTTTATGTATCCTTGAGAAAAGTGATCAGGAGTTGATTATTTCTCTGGTGTCTAAAAAGAAGGATTAACTTAAACAGATTCTAATCAGAGTTTGACACACAAAGAACAAAATTTCAAGAAACTGTGAAAACTTATTTGTGAAACCAGCGCCTGAGGAATTTATATACTGTGTTTAAGTTGAGATTTCAAAACACTGTTTGGCTTGAATCTAGGGCATGGGTAGAAATCCTGAGGAGGGACTGCAGGTATAACTGTGGGAAAACAATTAAATATTATTTCAGTTTAGGAAGCCTACAAGAATTAGTAAATAAACAGTTGGCTGAAATGAACCCACAGAACAACCCCCCATTACTCTCCAGGTGAAGAGCAGTTTGTTATTATTCAGAGATAATACAGATATTTCTTAATTCTGAAATAGATTCTTATAAAGGGAGATGATGATGATAACTTGTAGGTCAGCAGGAAATGTGCAATAGTAGTATGTGTGATGACGTCAAGTTGGAAGCCCACAATTTGTGTTTGTCCTTGGGTTGAATGGCTTCACCTTTGTGCCCTTTGTTTCTTTTTTGTCAGTTTAGTCTCAACTGCACGGTTCAAGAACATGTGCAGAAAAACATAGTGGGGCCTAAGTCCCAAGCTGGAAAATTCTGTGATATAAAAAAGCATAAGTAGTAACAGAAGAAGAAATAAAGCAAAATACTGTTGTTAGATAATCTGAAGTTTACCTTTGGCTAGATTTAAGTGAATTTGCATTATTTGTGTTTAATGAAAAATCCAAGCCATTCTGATTCTTACTTATCTTCTTTTTCAGGTTGCTGCTAACACTCCCAGTATGTATTCTCAGGAATTGTTTCAGCTTTCACAGTATTTACAAGTAAGTTTTAAGTGCATTTAGTTGGGCTGAATATTTTTGTTCAAAATGCACATCTTACCCTGTGGCTTGTATCTGTTGGAAACTACAAAGGAAGGGACAGTGCTGGAAACTCTTCTTCCTCACTGGCATCACCAGCTTTTCTGTGTCAGTTTAAAAGGTGTGTTTTTCCCAGGATGTCATGTCACAAAAGAATTAGAGTGCAGAATGGCAGCATGTTAAACTGTGTGCTGATAGATAAAAGTAAACTCTTTAGAAAGGATGATAAAATCAGCTTTCTGAGAAAAAAGTGAAAGCTCTTTTGCTGGTAAATTCTGTCCAGGGTTAACTGTATAAATTCTACTCATTTATTTTTCCTGGTTTTGTTTGATAATGGCAATTTTTATTTGTTCACATCAAGGCTTTTGAGATAGATACTATCTGTATATGTATTTGCTGACATAGCAGGAAGGAGCTCATGCAGATGCTCTTTCTTTGGAAGCCAAATACATATTCACTCACCAATCTGTTCACTCTCCATATCCTGGAGTTAATGAAGATGCTCTTCTATCTTCCTGTCATAAACCAAAAATCAAACCAAAATAGTAGTTCTTGCTTGGCATTTCTCTTTTGTGACCTCATTTGAGGATGAACAGCTCATTGCATGGGAGCTGCCAAGCTGTCTTTTGGTGTCTATAGTTTAGTTACTCAAATTATTGACAAAATGAAGTGCCTTCATGTCTTGGGAAGAATAACAGTGTGTCCTCAACATGTGCAGCATAGCATGAAAAATGAAGGGTTTAGGAACCTGAGCTTATAGGATAGTATTTTCCAATTAAACTATCAAAATAAATTTGTGGATGGATAAAATGGAATGGGCTTATTATGGTTTTGAGCAAGTTGACAGTGTTTGCTACTCGTGTTTCCCTTTTTTTTATGTATTTTGGGATCTCTTTGGTTGCTTCTGATTTCCTGAGTTGTTCTAGCTGAACACTGGTGCCCTGCTCTCTTCACAGGAAGCCTTACATCGGGAACAAATGTTGGAACAGAAGCTGGCAACCCTTCAGCGACTACTTGCTGTCACACAAGAGGCTTCAGATACTAGTTGGCAGGTATCTGCAGGCATCCTTTCCTTATGGACTGAACTGTGCACTGCCACATGAACTTTAGCTGTTAATGGGGGAAAAAGCAGTAGAAATAATAAAAATTTTATGGTGGTTCTCTAAAACTGTGCAAAAGACAATGTTGAATAATTTTAGTGGTTGTATACCTTTGAAATAGCTATTAGTAGTAAGTCCTCCAACAAAATTCAGATCTTTAAAGCAGAATTCTACTGGCGCTACATTAAGCATTTGGTAATTCTAAGGTGATACTTCTTCTAGGCTTTAATAGATGAAGACAGGCTGCTATCAAGACTAGAGGTTATGGGAAATCAATTACAGGCTTGTTCAAAGGTAAGTAGTTCACTTAAAGTCAAATAATTAGGGATGCTGAAAGGCAGCTCTTTTCAAGTGTTTTACAAGTAGCTAGTTGCTGGAAAGCATTTGGAACATAAACTTTCCAAAATGAGCCTACATAGCTTTAATAATCTGAGTAGCACAAAACCACATCTGCTCTGTATTTCAAGGCTTCTCAGTAAGTGGCTGTTGTTTTCATTGCCCATGTCCTGTCAGATATTCAGAGTTACAAATATGTGCTGCCTTGATTGTTGCTTAGGCCGCCTTCGCCTGCCTTGGATTTTAATTTTCATTGTAAGAACCTTTTCTGCAGGTCTTGTTTAAGGTCTTTCCCCTGGGACCTGGTTTCTCTAGTTCTATTTCTCCTAGGCCTGACATTGTCTTAGCAGTGCCCCAAAAAAGTGCCATAATTTTCCTGGAATCAAAACTGACCATTGAATGTGTGCTGCTGTATGTACACTTCAAAAAATAACTTATTTGTAGCCAGTCATGTCAAGAATCTTTGATCACTGATCTGTACATAACATTTTCTCATCTATCAAAGATTGCTAAACATTTTTTAATAGACCAGGCTTTGTCACAGTTTGATTTATTTAATGAGCAAAACAGTAATTATTCTATTCTTGAACTATTTTGTATGTGCAGAATCAAACAGAAGATAGTATACGAAAAGAGCTTATAGCATTACAGGAAGACAAACACAATTATGAGACAACTGCCAAAGAGTCCCTGAGGCGGGTCCTTCAGGAGAAAATTGAAGTGGTCAGAAAATTGTCTGAAGTGGAGGTACTGAAGTTTCATTCCTGGTCTTCTGGAAGTGCTGAAATAGTTTTAACTGCTGCTGTTTAGATATCTGCTTTGTTGCTGTAATGATTCAGTATCTGTTATACTCTGACACTTGCAAGATATTAAGTAGTATTGTTTATTTCTCCTATTGGATGAGATTAAGATTGTTAAACTGTTAATGAGAAACTGTTCTTTCAGCTCTTCCCTTTTCTCCCTGCTTTCAAAATTCATGGTGCTGTCTTGCAGAATTTACTGTGTGTGGGACATACCCAGGGAAAATGACATACATGCATTAAAAAAAATGCTGTAAGACCTTGTTTGAACTGCAGCATTTATGGAAACATACACTTAACCACTTAAAAAAAGTATGCTTTGAAAGGAGCTTTAACAATGAGCTCTTACAGTTAGGCACTCTTTGGAAGTAAAATTTCTACCCCTACAATATCTTGCATTATTCTCTTTTATTTTCTTTATTATTATTTGCTATATTCCCTTGGTCAAGAAGTCTCAAGAGACTAATTGGCATCATGTGCATATATACCACTTGTTAAAAAATAGATCATCTGCAGTGTTTGGTAGTTTATTGTCTGACTTTGGTTATTATTTATTGCCTAATAATTCTGTCTTACAGCGGAGTTTAAGTAATACAGAAGATGAATGTACACACCTGAAAGAAATGAATGAGCGGACTCAGGAAGAATTAAGGGAATTAGCTAATAAGTACAATGGAGCTGTAAATGAAATTAAAGATCTTTCTGACAAGCTAAAGGTAATGACAGAATTTCATCTGACCTAGGATAGAACTTTGATAAATGGAACAAATAAATACAGTTCTAATGCAGCAAACAAAAAAAGAAACTTGTTAAACAACAGTTAACAATAGAAAGATGCATTTCATCTACATATTCTCTAGGTTCTCTTTTAATGTAATAGAAACTCTCATTAGTTAAGTAACTTCCTAAAAAGGTTCCCTCTTCATTCTCTTTGAAAGCCCATATTTTTAGGGCTGAAATAGGGTAAAATGATTTGTAGTATAAAACTTTATATCCAGCTGCTTATATATGGACTAATAGTATTCAAGCTAAACATCTGAAAGGTAAGAGGAATAAAAACTAGAATTAGAAATAAATTTGCATTTCATGTTGCCTCTTCATGCAATTGCAACAAACCTAACTAGTCCACCACGTTGTAATAATATGGCTCATCTTCCATCTTGCTGTCAAGTTTGATATTAAACTAAATATCTAAGTATATGAATATTTAAGGTCCTTTATGCTGGAGAACAGAATAATCACTTTATGATAAAGATTCCAAGAATCTCTAGATAACTAGGAATTATGGAGGAGGAAGGTAATGGTGTTATTTCTGGAAACCCGTGACAGTTGTTGCATTTATCTTGGATAAATACTGGAATTGGAACCAAGATTCCTAGCACAGACCTCAGGCGAATTTTGTTTTCCAAATTAAAACATTAAATTGCTGGTCTTAATGCAGTTGGTTTCCCAGTAATGAGTTGATCACTGATGATGATTACAGGAAGACAAACACAAGTATGTGTTGTGATCCTTCCTCCAGAAGCATCAAACCTGAAACTTACTACCTTGTTTTGAAGGAGACTGTTTAAAGCGTATGTTCTTGAGATCCAGCAAGGAGAAAGATATGGCTTTCAATCAAAGTGTCTGTGCAGTGTGCATACAGTTCAAAAGGATTCTTGGGTTTTGATGGAATTAAGATGATGGACTTTGGGCATTTCTTAGTTCTAAGGCCCTTTACTGTTTTCATTTTCTTTATCTGATTAGCAAAGAAAGTTACTAATGTGCATTTAGTTACATAAAAATCAAGAAGATCTATTCTTTCACATGTTAATTTTTATTTTGGGGATATTTTAAAAATCTTTTTGAGCAGGTAGCAGAAGGAAGACAAGAAGAAATCCAACAAAAAGGACTGGCTGAGAAAAAGGAATTGCAGCATAAAATAGATGAAATGGAAGAAAGAGAGCAAGAGCTTCAAGCAAAAATAGAAGCTTTGCAAGCTGATAATGACTTCACCAATGAGCGGCTGACTGCTTTGCAAGGTTAGTCAATAGCGGGGAAGAAACTTTGAATATTTGTTTTTCTTTTAATCTGTGAAATACCTTTTTCTTGGACTTCTGTTTACAGTACGGTTAGAACACCTTCAGGAGAAAACTCTTAAAGAACACAACAGCTTAGGTAGGTGCGATCCATTTCTTGTTTCAAGCTGGTTTCCGGGTTTGCTGGTCCGTGACTGTCGCGATAACCTCTAGTGGCGATGCGTGGTGGTTCCCGCTTAGCCCAGTGGGGGGCGCTCCCGCACTGGTGCGGCCGTGCCGGGGCAGCGCCGGCAGGGGGCGCTGCACTGCGGGTGTTCGCGCTGCGCCCGAGGCTTGGCGGGGCCTTCGAGGCGTTCTGTGTAAAATACTGATTTTTTACTATATATATATATATATGTATATATATACACACAGATATGTGTGTGTGTGTAATAGGCAGAAAATCTTCGGCGTTAATAACCTCTTAGATGCTTGAACAAACAGCAACGTGATCTGTGGTAGGAAACACATTGAACTTTGCCTGGTTTGTTTGATTAGGTACTTGTGAGGAGGTGATATGAAAAGCCAGGTACATTTCAAAATGCTGTGTCTATAAAGAAACAAAACCCAAAATATTTTTCTTATTTCCAAAAATAATGCCCTTTCTTAATCCTAGGCATACAAGTTGACGACTTCATACCTAAAATTAATGGGAGCACAGAGAAAGGTAGTGTATCTGAAGGCTACCTTTTATCTTACAGTTGATGTTTGAAAATGAACAAATTCAAAATGTTCTCTAAAGTTTTGTTTGGAATTTTTTCTCTTTGTAAATGAATTTGTCCACTCCTGACTAGCATTTCTTGTTTTTTTGCTTATAGTTCCAGTCACAGTGTTTTAGAAAGTTCTGTAAAATACAACAAAACCACTTGGAGGCAGTCTTTTTTTGATTGGGTTGCTTTTTTTTGTGATGGGCTGTCACTGGAATCACTAGGAGTCTACTGATTAAATGATGTCAGGGTTGTGACACAAGAAAGTAGAGAACTCATTGATTATTTTTCTTTTTAATTTTTCCTTGCAACACACAGACATACAGTGTTTTTCTAGTAAAGTTAGGTATGCTAAGTAAAGTCAGCAAAGCCTATTTTTTGTAACTTTAATATGAAAAATGTGAGTATATAAATTTTATAAACAATGGAAACTAACTTTTTAAAATTCAGAAGTATCTTCACGTAAAACAGGAACGAATACAGATTTAACTAGGTCATAGGATTTTTTAAAGGCTACTTAGTTAATACACTTTGTGAGGCTACCTGGAATAAAGGCTAGACAGAGGTAAGGGAATAAAGCAGATATTTATTAAAAGGCCTTCAGAGGATACACCCTGAGCAGTACAAGAGCTTGGCCATGGGCTCCACTCAAAATGGACCCCAAGTCAGGAGTCCTCACACCTTTATAAGTTTTGGTCCGTTTACATATTAGGGTTAATAGTCCAGTTACAGCTTCATGTTTTTTAAGTCCCATCCTCCCAGATTGCTCTCCTCAATTCGATGTTGTTTACCCTTCATGGGCCTGAAGCTGCAATGGTGTCCTTGGTTCTCAGGCTGGAAAAGGATTGTTTTGTCTGACTGATTCTTTTATCTGACTGTGTTAGCAAGAGAACTTGCTAACACTTTATACATACAGTCACACACTAAGGCAGTACAGAATCTGGAAAATATGAAAGCTAAAACTTAAGGTATTAGTTAGAGCCAAATATTTTAGCTCTTGTGTCTTAACATACTCAAAGTTTTTTGAGTGAAATTTTCCAATATCACATATAGCAAAAAATATTCTAGCTTTGATTCTGAATTGTTTTATTGGCCAAGATATATTTGTCTGCTTATGTCAATTTAAATTTTTTCCTTAATATAGCTTGCTTCTAAAATCTGAGGAATGGTGCATTGGTTTGAAGGTTCAGGGACCTATATAGAGAACTCATAGTTTTAACCAATATTCACAGTGTTTAAGGATTCCTGTATTTATATTTTTGAAACAGAATTTTAAAGCTACATATGCTTGTAAGATAAGAGGTTCTTAACTAGGGAGACCAATAGTAAAATCAGAAGTTAATCATGACATAACCTCATGGCTGGTCCTTACTGGGAGGGGGAGGATCTGTTAAACACCTACAATAGCTGCACCAAAACCTCCCCCAAAGCTGAGAGTACTGAGAGCCCCTAAGTGGTGCATGCTGAGGTTACCAAGCAGAACATTCAGTGTTTGTTCCCACTTCTCTACATAGTCATGAGCTTTTATTTTTATATAGATTCCTCCATCTTGCTGATGCATAATTCTATGTTGGTAATAGCTTAATATTTGATAGAATGGTTAAGAAATAGATCTGCTTTTCTCTTTTTTAAACTAGAGCTTATTTGAAGCATTTAGTAAAAGCTGTTGAGCTCTGACGTAAAGTATAAATTATTTTATAAAGGGATAAATTATGACATCATACGAGATTTGACTTTTTTTAAAGAAACACTTTTAGTTCATTTTAAAATTATTGGTAGGAATGTCATGTGAAATTTTTAAATACTGATAGCTTTTATGAGTCCAAAGTTTAAAATTGCCCATTTAAAAATCATTATGTGGTTATAACAAATACAATTATATCACTGAAACTCACTTTTTTGATCAAAGGTAAAGAAGCAATCCCTTTTGGACTTATTTTGGGTTGTACAAGAGTCAGTGTCATCTGAATTGATGCATGACAAGATAGATTCCTCCTATGAGTAACAGTAGAACTTGTGCTTAAACCTGGAAGTTCTAGGAAGCTGTTTGCCAGGTTATTTTTCTTTGAGTACAGACAACATATAACTGCTCATTCAAGTTCTCTTTCTTTGTGTTTATACAATCTATCACCTTTTTTGTCATGCACATACCATGCTATTTCATTATTCTGTACTTTAGCATAGTTTTTCACTATTGTCAGTTCTACATTTTTCTGCATGTCTGCCATACCTGATCCATCTTCATTTCTGTGGCATTTTACAGCTTGCTGCCCTGTGTTCTCTTCATGACAGTCTGTGCCTTTTTGCATCTTCCAGTCCCTTATGTAGCCCTTGTATAACAGATGGGCAGTTATTTGCTCTGCCAGATTTTGAATTTTGTTCTCTTAAAAGCAGCAGGAAGCAGTTACTGCTGGGTTTTTTGTTTGATTTTTTTTCTATGTAGTTTTGCATTATTTTAGAAGAGTTAAGAATTTAGTGTTTATAATGCAGATAGAGCAATTTTGGAAATGAAAGGGGAAAACTGTAAAACCCATGTAAAATCAGTATGCTTTTAAAAATTCCTTTTGTCTCTCTGTCCAAGTGTGTGCACAGGCACACTACCTGGCCATTGCAAGGATAATGGTTTTGCATTGCTTTTTTCTGTGGCTGTAGCAGTCAAGGGCTATATTCAGAGTAGAGGGACTAAGAACTCACAGCCTCTACAGTGGCTTTTAATAAAAAAAGTGTATTAGAGGATGGTGGTTGGGCATTTTTTTCTCTCATTGCACATACAGAAAAGCTAGTGCAGAAAAGATGAATTTGTTTGTACATCAAGGCCCTGAGAAAAGCTGTGTAGAAGTAAATTGTTTCAAAGAGTGGTATTTTTCTCAATGTGTTGCACCACACCTGGCTTTCTTCTGTAAATTTTGTGAGCCATATATTACGTAAAGAAAGATAAGAGCAATTTGTATACAGTCACTTAGAGGACCAGGTGAAAATGAAAAGGAAAAGAAAAGAAGTTTAAATATGAAAAATAAATTTTACAGCCATGCTGTATTAAAAACATGCAGTTTTTTAATAGCTCTGTCCTTGTGGGTTTAAAAAAGTTTACTTTTTTAAGTAATCTTTATTTATTTTTGAAATATAGTAAAGCTTAGTATTATAGTTGAGCTTCTGATGTCAGAGCTAATGAACATTTGGTTAGAAGTTACCACATTCTGCAGGTTTGTACTAATGACAGCCTTTTCCCACTGCTGGACTTTTGGTCAAAGGATTTTTGTGTCTTGAAGAGATGCAGGATTCTGATGAAACTGGGAGCTGAACAAGGACTTGAGTAAACCTGGGAATGGAGCCCAGTTTTAGGAACTCTGCTGCAGAACTGTCTTTTCAAAGTGAACCAGTTTAAAAAGTATAGGCATATATTAAACAACACTTAAAATAGAGGGTGTTAGATATGAAGAATTGTCATGAAGATTAATGAAAAACTTTGAAAATGTCCTTTTAAAACTCATGAAAATGCTGAAGAATATAGGTTAAAATGTGTTTCTTTTGATAATGCAGTTGAAATACTTCCTTCTGAACAGTTCAAAAGAGTAATATCTATTTCTTAGTATCACTCAGACATCATTTTGATTTCATGTCTTGTCTCCTTGCATATCAACTCAGATTTGATTCAAAAGTCCTTTGTAAATACACTGACAACTATTGTTAATATGCCTTTCAAATTTTTTATTGCATCAAATTGAAAATGATAAGAAGATGTAAACTGAAGTGTTTCTTTCTCTACTAGAGCACTTTCTTTCAAAGAGTGGAGGGGACTGCACTTTTATTCATCAGTTCATAGAATGTCAGAGTGAGTACAAGAGTGTTCACATTTGCTTTAAAAACAACAGAAAACACAGAAAAGGTGGATGAAACCTTGTCACTACTATTCAATATTTCTGTAGTAGCAGAAATTTTCTAAGCATAGAGTTATGGCATTGTGATATTAAGCAGATGTCTGGTAGAGCAGTAACAGGGTATCTCTGCTCTTGAAAAGTGATGGTCACATTGTTTCTTCTCAGTCATCCATTATTGTGCCCTGACCAACATATGGGTGGTGATATTGCCATGTGGTGTTTAAAACCGAGTTTTAATAATTTTTCACCTGTTACAAATTAAGTTGAAACCTGTCAGTTTAAGCAAACATCACAGGTAGCAGGACAGAGAATGAAGTGCCTTTCTACATATCTGTAATTTATCTGATGATTAAAGGCCTTACACCTTCTCCAAATTAGTTGTAACAAAAGAACAAAAGGGAAATTTAAGAGACTGTTTCAAGAAAACTGCAATGCCAGTCTTTAGAAAGATGTGTTATTCTGGAATGTGAAGCATGTTTTTCAAAGCAAATGCTTTTGAAAATGAGTAATGAAACAGTGCTGTCTACACATCTATAGTGAAGGAAAAACTGAAGATGTTGCCTACTGAAAGAAAAATACCATTAGAATGAAGAGAAGTGCTATTAAACTTCAAGAAAATCTGCTTTTTTATTTTTACGTCAGAGTTTATAGAAATTTTGTATCTAAAATTGAGCAGAGAAGCATTTAGAAGCAGAAAGAAGACAGGAAAATTTTTTATATAATGCCATTGGACTCTTTCCTCTCAAATTTTCATGAGGAAGTATAGCAGACTTGTTTGATTTTACTGCTTGTGATCCAGATTGCAGTGCCATAAACCAAATGACGTGATACTGCTAATGTTTGTCTAAGGAAATTTAAACTTTATTTATTTGAAAAATGTTTATTTAAAAAAAAATTAATGACTGGTAGCTGTCTTCCATCAGGCTTGAGTTGAAAATAATTCTAAATTTTGCAAAGATCTTGTATGAATCTTCTTTTTTTAGTACATAAAAATGGAGTTAATTGCTTGAGTAAACATTTTTTTGTCTAGAGCATGAAGAGCACACAGTGTGATATTCAAATAGAAATTGGTTGCCTGTTTTCTTTGTTTGGATGGTAGCCTAACACATTTTGGCAAAACTTAGGTTAATATCACTTCTGCAAATTAAATGTAACCAGTCCTGTCACTATTGAGAAGGAAAAGTGATCAACAGTATCTAGTAAAATATTCTAAGATGTGAAAGAAGTACTAATAAGAGTAAAATTAAGATCAGTGGATTTATGCCTACCCTTTCTCAAGACATTGAAAGCTACAGAGTGCAAGGCCCTGACTGCTTCACTTTTAAAGGAATGAATATGAGTTCAAAAGGGTCCAGTATTTTGCATTTTTTTATGACAGTCTAAGTTTTTACTCTCACATCAAGAAAAATTCCAAATATTGACTCTTTTATTTCTTCTTGGACTGAAAGTTTGCCTTTTCAACTTTCAAATATGTTTAGTCAGGCCTCACAATATCATGAGGTTAAAAACTGCAAACTGTAGGATCTATTCTTTTCCTTTTGTATGTAAATGCTACCCTTCAGTTCTACTCCTGTTCTTTGTCTGGGTACCATCAAGGGTTGGAGACTCCTGGGGGGAAAAATTACTGTTCTAGAGATTGTCAGGAAGTCAAGTTTTAAGGCTCACAGCAAATAGTGTAGAACAATATCATGAAGATTGGCAACACAGAGCAAGACGATATATAGTTCATCATGTGGTAGGTAGTATGTTGGGATTTTGACCAGAGATTTAACTACTGAGAGAGGAATAGGTTTATTACTTAAACAATAATGATATAATAAAAATCCCAGAAACCAGGTGGTTTGTAAAATCCAGCTTCTGTAGATTTTTAAAGATATTATGTAATTATTTTTATTTTTTGAGCACCATGCACTCACAATATCATCCAGTAATGTGTCCTGATCGCTAACATCTGTGGCATGTTATGAAATCTGGCTCTGAATGATCTGGGAAGTCTCTTACCTTCTGATCATTATATCCAGTTCACTTGTTGCTCATTCCATAGCTTTATTTAGTAGGCACTGGTGAAAATCAGTGATACCAAGAGCAGAAGTCATGGTGCTTCTTTTTGATCAGTACATGAAATGCATTATTAGCAAAAATGTGATGATGTATAGACCAAAGTGAGATCTGTTGCCCTGCTAGCTTCCTGTCTTTCACTCCAGTCTAACCCTTCTTTATTTGTATCCTTATTTTTTCCCTTACTTTATGGTTTTTGCATTTGTTTTTAAATGCAAGTCACCTTCTTTCTTTTCACCAAGCTGATGTTTGCAAATTTATTAATAGTCGTTTTTTGATGGATTGAATGGATATTTTTAACTTTTGCTTTGACCACCAGGTGTCAAGTAAAGTTAAAACTGTTTAGTATCACTTTTTTCAGATGGTTGGCAATTTGTGCATTGGGGGACAGGTTTTTATTTGTTTTCAAACCTGGCCTACTTCAAAGAGTATTTTGATGCCAAAATATAAATGTAGAGGGGACATGTTACTTAAGTGATACTTGTAATGTTAATAGATCTTTGTTACTATATTGCACATAGTGATAGGTGACCTAAATCTAAAATGGAGTTCTTAAATTTAAAAGATAGGAAATGCCTAAAAACCTAAAGGAAAGCTGGCTTTAAGCTGCAAAAGGAAGTATGAACTACCTTAAAACAAAAAAACCTTTCTGAAAGCTTTACTTCACAGCAGATTTTGTCAGTAAAAACATTGGTTATATGTATCTCTCTGCTTTCTTCTAGGTAGGGACTGGATAGCATGAAAGCAAAAGTTCTTTTGTGCCAGAAATTGAATCCTTACCCTAATTTATATTTTGGTAGCCAAGATTACATGTCTTGATTCAGAGAAAACACTAATTGATTTAAAAACAAATCAAGTTTGAGGTTTTCTAAAGTAAAATATTTAAAATTCAGAGATTTGAAAGAGGTTTTTTAAAGAAGACATCACTTTATCTTTTCTTTCTGATTGTTGTCTGGATTCTGCCATTTTTACTGACTAGGGTGGTAACAATGGAAAATAAGATTCTATGGAATTAGGTGATATCAACATCCAATTTTCTGTCTTTTGTCTGAATACCAGTGTGCTGAAATGAACTGTTTTTTTGTTGGCTTATGCCACATATTAACACTAGCATTCTTGAAACACAGAGAATGTTCACTTGTTCTGAAAGTTAGGAGAGGTGTCAGTCACCAAGTGCAAAACACTGGCTGTGCCAGCTTTGGGTCAGGCTGGACAGAAACTCGTGTGCTGCTGCTCAAGGTCTTGGCTGAAGAAACAGTGCCAAGGAGACACCTTTGTGCAAATGGTGAAATCAGTACTGCACACTAGAAAATGATAAGCCACCATGGAAATGAAAAAAAGCCAAAAAAACCCCATGCCTGCAGTTTCTTTTAGTCGTGGAAGCAGACTGTAAAGAACTGCTGCAGAAATTTCAGTTCGGAAAACATCTGTGACAGGAAGGGTAGCTTCTGTTTTGTATTGCAATTATTTGGAGTTTAGCAGTTACTGAATTGTGAAAGCTGAAAGATCCATCAATTCATAATGATAAATTTACCTCTGTAAGCTGATTACAGAAGCCTATTTTTAGCTAGCAGTTTAGCACTGTTGAGGTGTTACCCCTCCAGATCAAGCAGTTGAAAGCTGAGTCCTGGAATAATCCTATATGGAGCCTTCTGTTTAGATTTATTTTATTTCAAAATGGAAGAAGACTCATGATATCACTCGAACTCCTGGCTTGTGGCTGCCAGTAACTTGATTCCCTCCACAGTGCTTTGCTCAGTCTAGGCACAGTCGTTCTCACCAGCTCTGAGGAACTCGAGGCTGTTCTGAACTTGGAAGATGAGTGATCTCCTACAGTTGCTTGAGACCTAAAGCCAGTCTTGAAAATCCAGTCTCCTGTTCCATGTGCTTCTGAAGCAGTATTAGTAAAATGCTGCACTAATGCAGGATAACATTTGTAGAAAAAAGTAGGTGGAGGGAACATCTCTTTCAGACTGGTTTGTCTGTATCTGTTGGGGAGGGCAGAGTACAGGACAACCTTTTGGCCATGAAACCCTTTTTCAGATTTCAGGGCTTTTTGTCTGAAAGCTTGTCTACCATCTAGGGTTGTAAAAGACACCTCCTCCCAGATCTTATCCTGCATCTGTTCTTAGATTGTCAGAGTTACAGCAACACGCCATCAGAGGACTGGAGGGATGAGTAGATCTTCAGACATACTTGAAGCTGGAAATGCTGACTAAAGTTCTTTTATTTTTTAAATTATATATATACATATTTATTTTTTTTTAAATTTGTTTTTAATTTGAAGAGGTTTTTCTGTCATGCAGCTTCTTTAGTCTGAACTCTTCTGTATGTGCTGGTCATTCAGCCTTCTCTGTGTCTCAGTTAACTGTTGATGGCACATGGAATATCAAACAAACTGCATTCCTTCCCTGGTTTTCAGGGATCTGACAGGGAAAGCATGGAGGGGAGGCAGAAGCAGCTTCAAGCCTGATATTTCAGGGACTAACAGCTTTCAACATGGACTAAACTGCAAAACCTACTGCACAGAAATCGAGGATGTGATCTGTAAGATGGGGACCCTCAGTACTTCTGTGTTGGCATTGCTTCTTAAGGAATTAAAAATAATTAAATCTCATCTGAAAAAAGAAATGAATTATTAAATATTTTTTTAGTGTCTTTGATTAATCCAATCCTGTTCTTCCCTTGGTGTTCTTGTTTACCTTCATGTCCTAGTGGGGATTAGGATTAAGTTAGCAATCTAGTCTCAGATTCCATTTCTAAGATTTTTGTGCACCTCACATACATACATGAGTAGTCTTCCTTAAAGTAGACTTCGTATAAAAACTCCATTTTTCATGAACCTGAATGTAATGCATTCCTAGTTTTTTGGAGGTTTGTGCAGCTTTCTTGAAAGGTTTAAATGAAGAAAGGCTGTTTCTGTGTACCTTTCACAGGCACTGTTAAAAGCAATTGTGATATCGAGGGGCCTTCTTTATTGCTGTTTAATGTGGTGCATTTCTAGATTTCTACTGTGTTGGGTGGATATCTATTTCATGCAACCAGCTCTTCAAATTCCTGTTTTGATAACTGAACTTGAGAAGTGTGTTAATTATTTTTTGCTTCCAATTACATCTATTTATTTTTATTTTAAAGTACATCAAATTAATTTTTCTAAATTCTCATCAGTGAACTGCAGTATTATGTAAGTTAATAAGGAAAAATAATTATGCACTGTATCACGAAGTTCCAGTAGGCTTGTGTTCTCTGTTTCATTATTCTGTGCCAGTATAAAGTTTTTTTTCAAGCCTGAGAAGGAAGTAATATTATCAGCTTTTAATTTGGTCATGGAATGTACTCTACGTAGATGCATGCAGGGAAAATTTGAGCTTGGAAAGTAACCCTTATTTTGTTTGGCAGACAAGATCATAGATGAAGGACATCTAACCAAAGTGGAAGAAACAAAGCTTTTGAAAGGTTAGACTTCTGGATTATTTAACTGTTTTTGAAGCATGCTTTTTCTGTCACTCAGTGCATGTTCTGTGTTAAGCCAGCAGTTTGAGTTGTGCTTGAATACACATTTGAGGAGAAATTCAATAAAGGGGAGGGAAATTGTTTGCTGAGCTCTACTCCAAATACTATTGTAGGCTAAAAAGATTTAATGGAAACCATTTTTGAAGACTGAGTGCATGAAATGCTAGTCTCAGTATTGACTGAATTCCTACTTGAATATGCATTTAAAAAAAAAAAGTAACTTTTGTAAATTTAATTCAAGCTTTAGTGCCTGCATGAATTCCAAACAGGCTTTTGGTTTTATTATAGGGCTACTTAGAAATAATGTTTGGTGTAATTTTAGATTTTAAATAATAGTGTATTTTAATGTGACTATTTTCTGTCTTATACCCTCATAACTTCAAAGTAATTGACCTCCTAAATGTGTCTTTTCCAAGTAAAATATATCTGTGCCTCTTTAACTCTTTTCACTAATGTATAAAGCAAATTAAATTAAAGGACCTAATTAGAAAAGACTTGTCAAGGAACTGTCATCCTTACCTTACAATGCCGAGGTCAGGATTGCTTCCAAGTGTGCAGGTCAATATTTCTCTAGTGTCTAATAATCATGTTAGATTGTTTGGACTTTTAGGCTCACTCCTCTCGTGCAGCTTTTTATTGATGTCTGGACATACTACCTCAGTTCTTTACCCTCTGTCCTGCAAAATGTTTTTGTGTTGAATAAATGTTAGTTTGTTAAAAGGTCCAGTGTTTGAGAGACATTTTAATTTATCTCCTCTTCCCTTAGTGCCTGGAATGGCACCTTTGACTCCTTTCTGTATGTGAGGAAGCTATAGACAAGGTGCCATATTTGGCAAAAGAATGCATACAATAACTGTAACATAACACTTGCATGCCCCTTCCATTGCAAAGCTCTGAGCTATTTTTAGTGTTTGGTAATATATTCTAACTCATCAAGGATGATGTCAACACATTTTAATATACTTTATCACTTTAGCTATATATATTCAGCTCAGTTTTATTATGGGAAATAGGAACAACTGCTGTGATATAATACAGTGCAGTAAAGAGTTCTGTGCTTACGACTTGTTCCAGAATAGGAAGCAGGTTTCTAATAATTTGTCTGTCTTCTTCTGTTTCACATGTAGAACTGGTGCATCTTTCCTGTAGTGCCTCATCTTTTGTGCCTTGTTTCAGAGGA
>VWYI01044207.1:0-15000 GCA_013399455.1 Anthoscopus minutus
CAGCCCAGGGCTCTGTGCCTCACCTGGGCCGGACCTGCCCCCCGCTCGCCCTCTGCTGGCGCCGCCGCAGCAGCGCAGGCGCTCTTGGTCCCCCCGCGGGGCCCCGCGGCTGCACCGCGAGCGACAGAACCGGGGCAGGGCAGGGAACCGGAGAAGAGAGGCAGGTTCGACACTGGATAGAGCGGCTCTGCATTGAAGACAACTGCAGAACACCCGGAAAAGCGCGTTTCAAAGTTATCAGGGAGTTCATCAATCTGTGGGAGCTACTACAGCAGGAAAAACTCTGTGGTAACTACCTCAAAAGTAGGTTTCTAAGCAGTATTGGTTAAAACAGTCCAAGCAGTTCCCTGCTTGGGAATTGCCTCTCTGCTGGCCACAGGATAACCCCACTGCTACTGAACTCCAAGAGGCGCCTTGCTGTGCTCTGCATCCACAGGGAAAAGCGTCTGGGTCACTTCAAAGCTCAAGTTCAGACCCTGAGTTCTGGCCCTCAAGTACTGGGTCAGCTTCCAACTTTGCTTCCAGAGCACTACAGAAATTTCTTTAAACACTCTCTGAGAGAAATTTTTTTTTTCTGCTGTTCCTCCCCAATGACTAATCAAAACATGAGATGATTTTCTACCTCCAAACCATTTTACCATGGCCAGACCCATAAAATCCCTGATAAGTTTGTGAATATCATCTCTAGTAATAAACACCGTAACTTAGTACTTATACTGCTGTTAAGCATAGCAAGAAATACTTGAAGCTTGCTGCCATCCAATCTGTAATTTTAAAACAATTAAACAAACATTCTTTTCATCCCCATTGCTTTTACTTGTCATTCTCACATTTTTCAGCATGTTTTCCCCCACCTATTTTCCATGCACCATCCTTTAGTACATAAAGGACACTGAGAAGATTCACATCAATAATGGGAGCTGCAGTTCTGGGAATGGAAGAAGTGA
Organism: Anthoscopus minutus; assembly: GCA_013399455.1. Classification (NCBI taxonomy): domain Eukaryota; kingdom Metazoa; phylum Chordata; class Aves; order Passeriformes; family Paridae; genus Anthoscopus; species Anthoscopus minutus. The sequence goes on from VWYI01044207.1 coordinate 948, forward strand.
TTTCATGTACTGCTGATTTACGCTCTTTATAATCCTCTAAAACTTGCATAAACTTACATTAATGATGAACTTTCTTTTTCTCATCGGGGCACAGGAGAAAGAAGCAACAGGAAGGAAGTGAAGAGTCCCAATTCATCCACTGTGGTCGGTTTTTTTTTGGTTATGAGTTGAAGCAGAAGGCATTTAACTACAACAGAACTCCATTTCTTCTTGGCACTCACTCAACATAAGGGAGCTGACAGCATAAGAACTCCTATCCAGGAGGGATCAAGAAGGGACCCAGACTATTCCTCATTCAGATTTCTTTTTAAAACTGTATCTCTCCTTCTATTTGACATTAATCAGGCAAAGTTACCCTGTGTAAGCAGACACTGCCCACATGAGACTGAGGGAATCAGCACCCGACTGCACAGGGGAGCAGCTCAGTGGGAATAGCTGGGAAACACCTTCCTGCCTGCAGGATACAGTCCCTGCTGCTGGACTGCCAGAGCTGAAGTGTCTGCTAGAGCAAAGACAGAATGGAAGAAGATACTGAGCAAACACCTGTCACTTTGCCTCCCACTCAATTAATTTGGAATTTGGGTAGATCTCACAACAATTTCTACAAATATTAAGCTGCCATTCCATGTCATTGCTGTGGGCAGCCCCCTGCAACGAGAGGTGACCTCGTATTTTGCAATGTCCCCCCTGGAATGCTTCAGAGGGACACATCCACACCCACACAGCCAGGGTCCCACTCCCAGGTGCCCCACATGAACAAAGAGAAGCTCCTCTGTCCTCACCCTGGTTGTGTCCCATGCAAAGCCAGCCAGTGATGGCCCTGACAGACGTGTCCAGCTGCTCACAGAGCAGTGTCCTCATCTGGGAGGCTTCAGCCTCAGCTGTGCTGTCACCTCCCTGGCTGTCCTCAGTCACCTCTGTGCTGAATTTACCTGGACTGCTGTTCCTAAACTTCTAATTCCTTGTGAATACACAAAAAGCAGAAAGCAGAAGACTGGCAATTCTTAAATTTGTTTAAAATAAGACAGGACATTTGCCACATGTAAATCTTCAATCCATGGAAATTCTTAATGGAACTAAAATATCGGTAGACATCAAAATTGATTTTACTGGCATCATTTCCTGTGGCAAATATAAATAGAAAATACTGGACTGTATTCCAACATGGCTGTGGGAGGTTATCAAAAACTCCTCTGACAGAGCCTCTTGGTCCATTTTCTGTGAAATGCATAGTTCCAGCTTCCACTGACAGTCTTTATTATGCCAAATTTCACAAAATCCTCAGCAGGAAAGCACACACATACAAACTTTGGGGCTGTAGAGAGCATCAGTGACATTCTCTCAGTTACCAACAGATGTTTTGTAAATAAAACTAGTACAAATGTCCACAAAATGTCTTAACAAGATCAGTTCTGACAGCTAAAGATAACAGCTGCCATTATGCTATGTTATATCAAATTACTGCAAAGAGACTTTTTTCCACATTGTTAACTCCAGAACGTTGACTACAAACAAATACAGTTATCTACATAGGAACTCCAAGTGCAAGGGATTTTGCACCACTTGTGCAGGAGAGCAGTGACTTTGAGGACCAGATAGGGAAATAATTCTGAACAGCTGGAAATGGTAATTGCAGTGGAACTGCAAAGTCAAACACTGCAGTCAGCCAGAAGCCAGCCAGAAGCCAAACCACAGACCTACCTTAAGATACAGAAGCAGCTCTTGGCCCCCGAAGATAAGCGACAGAACCCAAACCTCTGCTTGCTGTCAATGTCTGTGAGCACAAAGGTGAAGTTCTGCCCAACTTGGTTGATGGCATGGCTGGAAACAGAGAGCAAGAGAGAATTACTGCTGAGCTAACTCTGTGTCAAGTATCACATCCAGGTCATTGAACCTATAACATTTCCTCTCTCAGCAGAGTTTTTTTTGAGAAACTAACAAAAAAGCATGTACCCTACAGAACCCTGAATATGCTTGGTGAGGGAGGAGTGGGGGGGTTGTGGGGTTTTTTTCCCATTTTTTAAAATGTGGGAGGATACTAATAATGAGTTTATCTTCAAAAGAAAATGGTTCTGACTATCAACCAGCAACCAACCCCATGTTCTCTCATATAATGCAAATTATTTCAAATTATAGGAAATTAAATTTTATTTCAGTTCATGTTCTAGGAGTTTTTTTAGGTTTTCTGAGAACTGAGAAATCTGACTTGCACTGACATGCAGCTTTGCAAGTTACTCCTACCAACTGCAACAAATACTTTGGTAAATTCAAGGCCATTTAACTAACAGTCACAGGCCTTAAAATATTCTCTTCTATGATGCCACATGTAAAAAACCAATTTTTGTGGGGGAGTACACACTCAGTGCCTAGAGGAAACAAAGGAAAAACACACTTGCAGAAATAAAAGCTGGATCCAAATGGGAAAGATGTCACTGCCCAGCTCAGAAAGAATCAGTGGATTCCAAACAGAGAAGGAAAAACATGCAGTGATGAAGATGAAAAAAAGGCAGATATTTAAAGCATTCCAGTGGTCTGAGAATTAGCTGGTGTAAATACTATCATCCTCCTGAAATCTAAATGTCAGCAAAGCAACTACTTCCATAAACCACACCGAGCTGCTGGGGATACCCAAAAATCCCTCACTGGTGGTGTGTTTTATCTGTAAAGCTTGGATGTAATGTTACTATGGTGATTTTAGTATGGTGTTTTAAAGGGGGATTATATGCTTAATTTTAACAAGGTTGAGAGGAGAGTGTGTGTGAGAAATAGCATTTGAGCTGACAATTAAAATTATGGAGCAGGGAGAAAAAACATGTTTCATTAGCAGCAGGGAGAAGTTTGTTTATTAAACAACTCAGACAAGCTGGAGAATTCCTCCAGAGAAAAACTAGAGAGTCCTGCACTCCTGTGACCTGGAGAAACCAAACCTTGCTGACAGGTTTCGCTCAAGTTTCGGTGCCAGTTCTTCACAGGGAAGGATAAACTTGCCAACATAAAAAGTGCTCTTCCTAAGATTTACTATCAACCTTTCAGATTCACAGCTCTGCTTTCAAATGGGCAGAAGGTCTATTTAGAGCCTCACAGGATGGAAGCAGCATAAATCTCATCCCTAACAGGGCACACAGAAGTTAGGGCTGGAGGAAAGGAGAGAGAGGAGGAGTGATTTCCATAAAATCCCCCCCAGCACCAACACCTGACTGACAAAATCCTGGCAGGGAGCAGGACCGAGGAGCAGCTCTGCACTCCTGCAGCTGGAGAAGAGCCTCTGCCTCATTCCACCAGCACAACAGCAGAAAGCTCCTGGTGCACTGCCTGAAGGAATGGCCAACCAGTCCCTGGGGTTCTGAGCAGTGGCCACAACACATGAACAGAATCCATGTAAAAAGAATGGAGTGTGTGTGCCACTGAGAGCCAGAGCCTTCAGCGCCAGCACCACGTGTTTTTTACATACAGAAGAGAAGGAGCACAAGCATCTCCTTCAGCTGCCACAGCCTTAGCCTGGGGCGTGCTCTGCCTGCTGCAGTGTGGGAAGTCCACTCTCAATATGAAATTATTAAGTATGTTCTGGGTGACAATGTCTCCTTTATGTTTAAACTGGTTGGCTTGAAGTCTTTCAGTGACAGTCTGTGATATTCAGACAAACAAGTGGATCCAGAAATGGGAATCACTTTTCATTATGTTCTCATTTGCACCCCATATGGGTTTTCAGTGTTCTATCTTTCAAAATGTTATATTGCTGAGGAAAACCAAAAACAACAAAACAAACAAAACCCCTAGGTACAATAAATCTACACACAGAAAGCATAAATATTTCTAGTAGAAACAAATACATGAGAAATATGTATATTTCCCTGCTTCCACCCCTTAGAAAATGAAAAGGATGAGCTGTAAAACAGGGATGCCAAATTCTAAAATGAGATAAAGATTTGCAGCAGTTTAATCACAGTAAAGGTCAATTCCCTCAATCCAAATCATTCTGTGTCTCAGCTGATGAAGAAAAGTCATTCTGACCAATTAAGTGATGCTCAGAGATGAGATGAGCACTGGTGCAGCCTTTCAAAATTTCAGTTGTTGGTCTTTTCATGAAACTATCAAGAATATCTCAAAGTAAACACAAAACTAAAATAGTTCTACAGTCTCCTAAATTACAGGAAATAAAAATTCTCAAATCTTCTCACATTCACTTTACAATTTCCTCCCAAAATCGGAAGTAATCTTAAGTAGCTGTCAAGTAAAGCATCAGCATTCCAGCAACATCAAGAGGCCTTTAAATGTAAAGCATTTCATTAATTGTTCCACCCAAATTTTGGCAATTAAGAAATAAAATGCACAAGCAGACAAAGCTTTGATATTAATATGCATACTTGACAATTCCTACCCAAGCATTTTCCATCCAAGCATTGTGCAGAAGCAAAACAAAATGCCCTCACAGTGCTGCCACTGAACAACTCCGACTTTTAAAACTTCTTTTTGTTTCATGGTGCCCATAAAAACCCCAGGAAAAAGTGATTCTGAGACTGTAATTTGCACTCAGGTGCTTTAAGTCCCAGTCACACAGACAGAACACTATGAATGGTATGGCTTTTATTTTCTACAGGGGTTTTATTGACAAGCTTATTTTCTTGTAAAGTTTGAAAAGCTAACAATACCTGTCCACATAGAAGGGGAAACAAAACTTGGTCAGAGTCTGTAGAACTTCCTGTAGAGAGAGAGAAAAAAAAAAAGAGATAATTTATACATCTGTGGGGACCAATAAATCTAATATTAACCACATCACACAATTTCACAACTTTGCCCTGAAGAAATAAAAGACAGATGAAGAAATATGGGCTTTATCAATTACATGGAAGTAGTACCAGGCAGTCAATCATGTGAAATAATAAACATGATCAAACTTCATTAAAAATGAAAAATTAATCAAGATTCACACATGGGCAGGCAGCAGGAGCCATCCAGCAATTCTCCAAAGGGGAGGAGGAGGTTGGGTTGTTGAGTGTTAACACCTCTCTGGGGACAGTCCCTACCCTGACCATATGGATCAGAGTGAATAACACCAAACCACATGGGCCTGGCCTGGCAGGACCACTTCTGCTGGCACAGCTTTTGGCTGTTACCTAGGAACAGAGGTCTGGGGGATTAGAGAATACTTCCTAACATCAGCAAGATAAATAACAAAAGATGAAGCCAATAGGTCTCATAGCAGGAATGTTTAATGTTGCCTACTGCTATTAGAAAGGAAATGTCAGAGTTAAAAGACTGACTAAAGTAATGTGTATTAAAATTGATATGGATTGTTTAACCTACAAAGCATTTTCTAGAAGTTGCAAAACAGCACCACAAACAAAAAAACATTTAATCATGAGAGCAAAGAAAAGGATGAACGTGAAAAGTAAAAACAGGATCAGCAGATAAATTAATAATTTTCAACTTTAAAACATTAATCAAAGACAGTCACTAAGGAGACAAAACCAGAAACATGTTAGTCCCAAAATAGTGTTCATGGACAAAAGGAAACCATTAGATCTTCAAAATTTGAATTCTGTAACCCACAAGACACCATAAAGGTCTCTCAGTTTGCAGGTCTTTCCTACAGCCAATTCATTGCTCATTCTGCTTCACACTTCAATATTTCAGGTCCTGAAGTGTAAATTTTATTTCTGCTTTCTGAACCCTGAACAAACAACAAACCCTCTGATAAAATCAACACTTTTCTGACCAATAGCAATAAATTATCATCAATAACTAAATAGATGCTTCTCGCTTCATTTATTTCTAAGCCAAATGCCATCATTCCCAAATAAACTCCATCAATCTAATAACCTCTCCAGTGAAGCACAAAACATATTGACTCCCTTGCAGGAACATGTTCCTCCTGCATAATTCAAACAAGCACAGCCCATCCTGAGCCATGGTTTCAGGCTCAACTGATCACACTCTTCTTCGGAGGTTTCTTGACAACTAAAATGTGGCAAGTTCTGAGGATTTCAGGCAAAAACAGATATGGAAACTTTGACTTCTTGACAGTTTATTGATAGATTATTTAACAACCTCCTGTTTTTAAAGAACAAGAAAGGATCTACTGAAGAATGCCATGTAGAGCAAAGATGTCTCCTCCTTTGAATTGCAGCAGGAAACTTGGAAAGGAGCAATGTAGATTGCAGAGTAAACTGCAGAAATCTCTATTTTGATACAAAATAATGCCTAGGTAGCAAAGGTCTCATTAATATGATTGGGTTCCCTCTGGTGCAGAATCTCACTGACTTTCACAAGCTGAACAACTCCAATTGCACAGGCACAAAAACTGCATCTGGACACATCTTAGCTATTACACAGCGGTGTTTTGCCACAACTGAAATCTTACAGTGCCAAATGCCAACAAACAAACAAACAAACAAACAAACCACAAAAGAATTCTAAAATTATGAAACTATAGTATCAGGAGAACAAAGTACCTGTATCTTTATTTGCCTTATCAATACACATTGTCCTCAAAATAATGACTTTAACTGTTTTTTTAGAAACAAAATCATATAGATACATAAAATTCTGAAATAAAATAGTGTTAGAAAACAAAGTCATCTGTCAGCTCAAAACGGCAGAATATATTCTCTCCATTATTTTGATGACTTGAATAATTCCTGTAACTGCAAGGAAAACCATTCACATAATAAAACATTCAGCATCTCATCAGCATTGTGTCACTGCAGAAGTGCATTACTCAGAACTTATTCTGCTCTTGTTACTTGACATTTACAGCTTCCTAAACACAGCAAAGGAAATGTTCATGTAAACAGGCCATATATTGGCTCTGTACTGCTCTAAATTGCCTCCTCTTTAAAAGAAAGATTTTTACAGTGATATTATTATCTGGCTTTTGCAATGTCATTGGATATAATTTGCCATTCATTATACACCAATTCTTATCTGGCTCAATTCACAACCAAGAAAACTGAGACTAGGACAGGTTAACTGCAGACTTATTCTTCAATGGTAACTAATAAAATAATATAAATACCATATATAGAATTAGTTTTTAATTAGCAAAACTGCTTATCTTTTACATGTAAGAAAAACAGTTACTGGAGAACGATCCTATTTTTGCTTGAGTTGCAAGCTCATTACTCTAAATATAATACTGCTTTTTTAAAAACTCCTTAAATACTCCTCAGTTTGATAGACAAGCAATACCTACATCATTCATATACAATGTCCTACCCAACCTCTATAGGTGGGTTATTACTTATGACCTAGAAAATTCTTCATTTCTTTTTAATTTCAGACAAAACAAAACAAAACCTAGAATCGCTTCATGTTAACATCTTATAATCTAGTTTTTTTTATCCAATATGAAGCACAGAGGAAGTATCAATAGTCTGTTTTCTTGTTTTATTCCCTTATGGCTATTTTCCTAAAGACAAACCTGCATAAATGCCTGTAAAGCAAAAGCCCCTAAAAAGAAGACCAGAACCCCCCCAGCAACCCAGGACAGGCAGCTGATCAGTGTAAATTACCCGGGAGCTGCCGCCGGGGTCTCCAGGGGAACACACGCCAGTTTTCTGGATCAATCCCCAAGTTCATATTTTCACAAATCTTTTTACATGCAGTTTGATTTTTAACATTTTAATGAGCAAAAAGTGCATCTCCAGCAGGCAGTCACCAGAGCTAAAGTGCAGGGCATGAACCGTGTCCCGGGGGATCCGGCGCAGCCGCGGCACCGGGGGCTGCAGCGCAGGCACCACCTGGCTCCCCATCCCAAGGTTCCAACTCTTTTCATAACCAAAACACTGCTGACATTAGAAACCCCACACGGCTTTTCTAAAATCCTTTCCAATCAATAATGTCAGTACATAACTTATCGGAGACAACACAGAGCTCATTGATTAAGTTTGTTTTCAGTAGCAAAGTTTTCAGAATAAATGAGGCAGTTTTCAGAATAAATGATAAAATGCTGCACTCTGCCCTTTTGTGTCACAGCCACCTCTGAAGGTGAGGCAGGCTCTGCAAGGCTTTCCTACACAGGCAGGACAGACTTGGAAAGCCAGGCTGGGAAATACAATACACACTGGGCTCGTGTCCCAAACCATTTCTCTGTTGCAACCAAACAAGAAAAAAAAGCTCAACAATGCTGAAGAAATGTGCACATCCACTTGTGAATTTAATATGCAAGCTGTAGCTGCAGTCTTTTTTATTTTTAAACCCTTCACCGTATGCTCCCTCTTCCAAATCAACAGAACAACTTCAGATTATCTTAAATACAGTGGGTTGCTTCACTTCTGCTCAAATGAACATCACTAACAAATATCCCACGTGCAGCTGCAATAACTGCAACTGATAAATGATGTGCAAATGCCTGGGCTAGAGAAGGGTCTGCTGCAAAGTATCTGCTCCTAGAAAGATGCACGAGACACCAGAGATGCAAAGGGGAACAAGAGAAGTTGGACAGAAAAGAAATTAAAATACCAGGAGATCTGTGAGAAATGCTAAAATTAAGGTGAGATACTTATATAGGAATGTGAGTCAGAGCAGGGAAACAACACACCATGCAAACCAACAGGCTGGGAACCTGTAATGGAAAACCTGAGGAAAATCTAGATGAAACTGGAAGGACCCCCAGAGCAGAGACTGGACCTTTAGCTGTGGATCCTGGAGGGGAGGGGGAAAGGAAGGAACCCAAAACCCCCACAGGTATATGTCACAGGAGAATGGAGCATGGCCAGTGAGAGGAGTTTTCCATGGAGAAGGGATGACTAACGAAATAGGTGGATTGCTCCTTCATTTCCTTGCCCTTACACCTGAAGCAAAGCACAGCTGAAGCTGCTGCAAATGCAATGCTACACAGAGAGTGGGAATATAAACACTTCCCATCTTACCCAGCTTGAAAGGCCATCTGAACCCAGCCAACCAGCAAGAAATGCTCCCTCTGCCATGGAGTGACACCAAGAGATTTCCAGGAACATCTGACTGAGGAAGGATGGTGGAGAAACTGGAGAACAAGGGGGGCCCAGAAGAGAAATGCACCCAGCCCGATGGGCTCAGGGTATGTGGGCACAGGGAGCAGCATCCCCACATGACCAGTGAGCAACCACCGGCAACTTCACTGCCCCTCAGATCAGCAGCAAATCTAAACACCACAGAGATGTTAACATTGCATTAAAAAGTCCTAAGAGATTAACTGAAACAAAATATTATCCTATTAAATTTGGGCTGTCCATTAATCTCTCCTATACCCACGGAATTGTAAACTGCTCTTATATTCAATTCATCTGTTTGGGTAATTTTAAGCTAACGATTAATTAAATGATGCACTGCAAGGGAATAACATATTTAAGAATTCAAAAAAGCAAACAATAACCTTAAACCCAAAATTTCTCTAAGTTCTAAAGGTTTTTCTAGTTCTAAGAAAACTGGTACAACACAGATTTTTTTAAAAGAAGCATTGCTTGTTTAAAATATTTATGTCATATTTCATATTGCATTGATTTTGCAATAAAATCTTTTTAAGCCTCAGTACTGATCATTACTGAATTTTGTAACGCACTAAATATTTTAAGAAATTATTTTCATCAGTTCTTTAAAAGAATGTTCTACACCCAAAAAATCAGGAGAAAATTTGCTTAATAGAATGATTTTAAATTGCCTGAATTTAGTTTAATCTCTAATTTTCTAATTCTATTGGTATTCCAATACAACTTGATAGCACTAGATTATCCATTTGTTCCGTGTTCCAGAAATCCATCAGCTCTTTCTGAGCAATTCTAAAGCTTGAATTAGGGGAGGGTTTTTCTCCTAAAGTTGCTTGTCCCTGTCTGAGGGTCAGCAGGGGAATAGGGCTGTATAAAATGACATTATATCAATAACAACATTGAAGGTAACTGATTGTTCTCAGGAAAATGCTATTTTAGAAACACAAACAAATAAACAAACAAAAGAACCCCGACACGCATATCCACAATCCTGAAAACAGGAAGAGCAGGAGATAAATAACATTTCCTAAGCATATTGAGGCCCGCTAGCATTTAAATATTTTAAACGTACAAAATATGTGCACAGATGGGCAACTTTTCTCCTCGCATTACTAAAAACATATTTCAAGATAAAGCTCAAAATCCCTGAATTTTTTAAGCCTAATTGTGACTCTGTTTCTTAGAATTCACACCCCAAGGCCAAAGCTTTCCTGCCACCAGTCCTTCAAATCTGATTTGGACATTACACGGGAGGAGGCTCCAAGCCTCCCTGAGGTCTCACTCCTTTTACAACACACGCAAAACCAGGAGATAATGGGCCTATGCTGAATTCCAGGCTCTGCTCAGCTCCTCCTGGGACACAGGCCTAGCAGATGTGATAAAAACTGTGTCAGAGAAGTAGCTCTAGTTTTTGCCTTAATGACAACTTCAACCTCTCAACTCATAGAACAAAAGAACAGGAACGACTATTACTTTTCTCCAGTAGAAAAAAATCTGAAAGTAAATCTGAACTAAATATTTAAGTAGTTTTTCAAAGAGATCTCCTCAATAAATGTCTTTAAAATCCCTTCAGTAAAAGCAGAAATTTAGTTTCATTCTAAGAGAAACAGATAAAAAAAATCTCCAGCTACTGTTATACTGTTGAATAATCAAGAATTGAAAAATTATACTAACAAGCATAAAAAAAAAATCAGGTCCAATTATGTGCATAAACAGTGATCAATTGGTAAAGGTAAGAAGTGTCAATAGCAGAGACCTGGAACACTGATTCAATTAAATGTATTTTAAACATTAAATGGCTAAAACGGAGGAGTATTTTCACTTGCAGATTTAGCAGAAATGAGGTGAGAGCTATTAGCTGTGAAAAGATAATCACATCCTGCTCAGCCCCTAAGTCAGTTGCACAGGTACACTGCAACAAAACCAAAGCTTTAAGTCTATCCTTGGGTTAGCATTTGTTAAATATTATAATTCTGGCTTAAGATGAGTGACCCTTTCAGCCGTTGTCTCCATCGCTCTATTCAGCTCCGAGCACATACCCACTTAATCAGCAATCATTGTTCTCTGAGGCAGGACTTTGTTGTCAAGACAAGCACTGAAACCTTTAAAATATTTCAGAACTGGCATAAGAAAAAAGTGATCTTTGTCAAACAAGGACAAATTTATGCAAATCTTTTATAAACATTCACAAACATTTATTTAGCTTTTGAAATGTTGGCCTCATTTGAGAGCATGAAAATGAGGGGGAAGTAGGAAGATGCAAAGGACAGCTTAGAGGCTGGCACACTACATAAATATTCAGAAGGAAGATTATAGGATTCATGTTAGGCTGTCTTAGGTTTCTCCAAAGTCCACATAGAATACCGAAGAACAAAACTAACGAGAAGTAGAGCAGATGTTAGACAATGCACCAGCCCTCTTTTCCACACTCACTTGGCTATACTTCGATGCTTTCATTTTTTCTTTCAATATGGTCAGGTCATTCAAGGATTCTCCTATAGACTCTGTATTGTGGCTACAGCGCTATAAGCTGGACCTCTGTCAGCTTTCCAAAAGTTCCTGATGAAAAGGCATTATGCAAATTGTACCTCTCTTACTCTCTTTTCAGGAAAAAAAGCCTCCAGTATGCAGTCATCAGAGTATTGGAAGTCCCAGCCTTCATTTCTGTATGGTTGTGTTTGCCTTAGGGCCATGCTGCTTGTTTTGACAGTGGATCCCCCCAGATAGTTGGGATTAGTCGAGCTTGTTTAGATAAACTTGAAATCAAGGCCTTCTCTAGGTAGACAGCTAGATGTAGCTACTGAGTTTCCAGCTGCCTTCTGCTTTCATCCCAAAACAACTGCAGATTCACAGCAGAGATCACAGCCACAGGCTATGTCACATACACAAGTACGAAATTAAAGGCTGCTAAAAGAAGCCTTTGTAAGTCTTAGTGCTAAAATAAGGAATCTGTACTGCATAGTTTAAACAAATTATTGAAGAGGCACCAGTAAAGGTCTGCAGCAGAGAGTTAACAAGACTGCACGAAAGAAATGCTCCGTTTACACAACGGGGCAGGATCAGCCTTTGCTAATCACCACTGCCCCATCCACTGTGCAGCCTCCACAAAATACAGGCAAGGAAATACTCAGGAGCACTGCCTGCTACAGCACCTGAGAAAGAGTTCTTTTCATCAAATACAAACTTTATCATCACAGGAGACTACTGCGACAGCACTGCTCCCGTTACATTTTCAGTCATGTACACAACCAGATTTGATCTTTGCTACAGCCAGATTATGCAAACCACTGGAATTTATTCTTACAAATATAGTATGTTAAAAGAGAAGGGCCAGAGCTCCAAATCAAAATTAAAACCTAAAATTAAATTCTGCCCATGTGATTATATTACACCTTTATAAATCTGCACTGTAGTTCAGTCCCAACAGGAGATTCATTTTTCATATGGAAGGAAAAAAAGTCATAAACAGTTTTGACTGTTTTAAAGATTGTAATCTCTTCTAGCTGGGTGCAAATTTTCATATACACTTCTGCCACATCCAGGCACAACAGATGGGAAACTGAATTAAACGAAAAATTAATCCCTATGATGTTATCAACAAACAATCAGCAAAAAAAAAAAGAAAAAAAACGAAAGAAAGCAAGAAAGCAAGAAAGCAAGCAAGCAAGCAAGCAAGAAAGAAAGAATCAATCTAGTTCAACAAATAGTAAATATCATTAAAAATCAACTCTCATCTCTTGCTCAAGAAAAAGGATGTGCAGAAACTTGTAATGCTGGAACACTTTAAAGCCAAGAGCAGAATTTTGTCTTTAAGAGGACAAGGTAAGAAGGACTGGTCACCAATCTCTGCCTCTGTGCACATGAGGTCTCTGGAATCACATTTCTGCTGTTTTCATATTATAGAAATTCTACCATCTCTCACTGCAAAACTAAGTCATTTCACTGAAAAGGTCTTTTATAGAAACACAAAGCACTAAAAACTGTGAGAGATAAACATTAGACTTCAATTTCTTCCTGCACTGGCCACCAAAGAGAATCCTGAATTCCCTTTGTCATTTCATCCCATAAATCCCATCAGGGACACCCTCAGCAGGAATAAGCTACAGACTGGGAATCCAAACCAACAACTCAGCAAACACCTAATTCCTGACAAGTACTGAGGAAAGCAGTCCCATCAGTGCCAGCGGACTTAGAAGAAAACAGAGCAACACTTGGAGAGTTGTTACCTGAAAATGTAACCTGACTGGTCAGGATGCAGCTGTCTCAGAATTCAAATACCAGCATCTGGCACAAGCCCTGGATTTGCCTCTCACAGGTGTCCAGTTTTTGTGCCCAAATGCTCCTCTCTGCTGAGGAACGTGTTTGAAGCTGCCACTAAGGAAGTTATTTAACACCTTCCTCAGCAGGTAATAGTGGCTGTGCAGGGAGGAAGAGACAACACAAAACAACCTTCCCAAAGGGGGCAACAGCTGACCAACTTTGAAACTTCCCAAGGCCCTGGTTCTCAGGCTCCTATTCCCATCACACAGGTTTGAGAACTCCCTAAAGAACAAAGATTAAAACGATGAGTATGATGAGGACACTCCTGCCCACAGGGCAAGAAGAACTTTTCTAACATATTTTGCAGAGATGAGATGGAGTCAGTGATCACCTCAGACAACTGAAAGTTATAAGAGGATAAAGCTTTTCAAATTTATCAGCATTTCTACAACTTTCAGATTTTCAAATACAAGAATGTATTAGAGAGAGTTGTGGTCAAAACCTGAGAGCTATAAAAGCATTCTTTTGCCCTGGAAAGTGGTTTTTACTTGAAGAAAGGAGAGCTGATATGACCAAAGATGACTAAACTCAGAATCTGAGTTTTCCAAGTGCAAAGCAAAGAACTTTGGAGTTCTCTGGTTTAACAAGGGTGATGCCCAGCTTGTCCCTGTACCACGCCGCCAGTTCCATGCTGCTGTCCAGACACACGTGCAGGTTTGAGTGTGTGAACACCAATGAGTGCCACCCAGCAATCACCAACAAATGTTCCTTTGCAAGGGACAGCACTTCCCAGCTCCTGTCCCTGCAAGCACCACCCCCAGGAAGAGCAA
>VWYI01044207.1:20000-87291 GCA_013399455.1 Anthoscopus minutus
AATGTGCTGTAGTGCCAGGTGCCCAGTTAAACACAGCTATAAACCTCAGACAATGCAGAGAACTCTGCCAAATGAACTGTGGCTCTGGCACCTAAAGGCAAAAAGTGAAATTTATTAATCAATTTTCCTTCTCGCTCTCATGATCGCTTGTAAAAATGAGATTGTAAACCAATCTTACAAGATCCAAATTCTTCCATTTTCTGCTTTAAACGTAAAAATGTTTTTATCCTTCTGCTTCTAATTACAGCTTCTTTTTCTTTCTAAGAATGCATTTATCTCTTTCAGTAAAAAGAGCAGCAATAATATGTTGAACAACCCTGAAATAAATTTTGTCATGTAAAAAATTAATTACGCATTCCAAACCTGGTCACTGTAGCCCTCTGGGAATTGCCTCCGCACCTCAGGATCTGTAAATAATTGACAGATAATATTAATTGGCTTTGGATTAGTGAGCAAGCAGAGAATCACACATTAATATTTGATCAGAAGATGATAGCAACCCTGGCAGGGGATCCAAGGAGGGCAGCTGAGGCTGCTATGCTGATAAGAGCAGGGAAGGACTTTTCAAGGCTCTCCCTTTACCCTCCTCCAGACAGAAAAAAAACTGTACATAAAACACACACAAAACACATGAAACCAAAAGTGTCTGTGCACACACACACACACATATATAAAAAAATAAATTACTTTTTAAGAGAAACCCCGGTGATAAAACTGAACTTCAGGCTGGTACTTGGGTAACGTCTTTCTGGCTGCAATTTGCCACTCTGGCTTGTCACCAGGAAATGGTTACCCGATGCACTTCATTTTGGTTAAAATCAGACCACCAGTTTTGCCAGCTCCAGGCACTGTGCTAGTTTATCTCCACAGACAGTTTTCAGTGATACAAGTTTACAAACCCCTCAAAATTACTTTATACTTATATTAAGGTATGCTGCCTAAAAACCCAAAAATATTTACACAGAATTTGAAAAAGGCAATTAGCACAGCTCTGGAACCTCTCTCATCAGGAAAACAAGTGTGAAACACTTCAGAGTAGCAAGCATTCAAGATTGATGCAATGTCCTTATTCCTTTGGCTGTCAGAATAAATAATATGGTAGTATTCCCTGAGAAGTTATCTTAAATTTAATTAGAGATGTTCATAAAACAACAGAATATCATGACTGAAATTATTTATACGACAACCTATTTAAAACAAATCTCTTCAAAGCCATCCATTTTTCAAAGGAATACGTTGGAGAAGGCCACATTCCATTCCACAAAGATAATATTTTAATTACAAAAACCAAACCATCTAACAATCAGGCAAGAGCTCAGAATCAAGTGCAATGCATGAAGAAATGGGCAGCATGTTGGCAGCCTTGCCCTTCGGTGCCAGGCTGGGTTTGGCGCTGCAGAGCTTGGAGCGGGCAGGAGCGAGGGTGGCACGGGCAGAGCAGTGATCGAGGCAGGAGTTCACCCATGGTGACTCTGCTGCCAGCAGGTGCAAACTCCTTTTCAAGGTGAACTCTTTCCACATGAGAAATCCAGCAGCCTGGGCTTTATAAACTTTCCAGCTTTACATTTTCCAGACAATCGATGCGTGGCCTAACATTTCACTGTGGTGCATATACAATATATCAAACCATATATACACAAATCAGCAAACCCATCTACATCACCACAACAAATCAGAAACAGAGAGCAAGGGATCTCCTTTTGAAGCCTTACTTTGAAAATTCTTCAGTCTACACACAGATAAGTGAGCAAAGTGCCCAAACACACAAAAAGATGTGCCCAGCTGTGCTGACATGGGCCCCCTCTGCACACAGTTAGCAATTAACAGGACAGTACAGCTTCACACTTTAGCACAGCAAGTACAGCATCAGGGGTAAAATGAAACTATGCCACACCTATTCAGATATGTATTTTAAAATAATTTTTAAATTAATTATTAGAGGGCAAGATTTCATAAATTCACAGGAAAAAAAAACCCAAATCAATGAAAGAAATAAATTTGTATTGCTGCAGACATCTGTAATGGTGTCTGAACATGATACCTATATTCCCCCACCTCTTCCATTGATCCATTGCTCTCAGACTTAATATAAATATACATACACATTCTGCCACACATAACATTTTATCATTCACCTTTTTTTAGGGGAATGAGGAACGCAATTTGACATAAATCCAAAGTGTGTTTGCTCTAAACACATTCGTCCAATCACATTCTCATTCTTGAAAAATCCAACAAAACAGATTAGCCATACAAAGTAATTGTGTGTGTGTGTGTAAACATGTACTCTTCCTGCTTTCTTAGCATCTTGAAAGCCCTTCTGTGTTCCTGGAGCTCCCTGCCATGAAGGACAGCCCAGACAACCTACTGCAGTGTACTTCTGTAAAGCCTGAGAGTCCATCTCAGCTGCTGGTCCAGAGGCAGGGGTCTGGGCAGGGCTTTGTGAGACTCCAGCGCTCACAGCAGCAGAACTCACCCTGAGCAAACACATCCCTGTTAGTGCCTCTGTGGTCCCACCTGAGGGAACTGCCCTGTGTGCCACATGCCTGTGGGGACCCAGCTTGTCCCCAGCATTTGGGATGACACATCTCACAGCAGCATCGGGATGGCTAATCCAGGCCAACTGGAACCCTACACATAAGAAAACCACTCTAAGGTTTGTCTGCCAGCCCCAGGTCCCCATGTTTTTACAAGTCTTTTCTATTTAAGATTGCGTCAGCTCCATCATTTCACCTTTTAAATGCTCTGGGAATATTTCCTAAACTTTCAGTATCTTTATTTGGAAAACACTACACTGGTCATAGGAAAAAAGAAAGTATTACACATCTTATAGATTTCATCACTGCATCCATTCTTCACTGCTAACCCACGGTGCACTTGAAAGGTGTTTTCAAACATACTTACCTACACGTGTATACACAATAGAAGTATATTTAAATTCTATATGGTCATGCCATGAAGTTTCAGGAAGCCAGATCACCCTCACTACACCAAGAGGACTGACATAAAAACATACAATAGTGGTCCTCAAGACACCTGACTTTATGAAGTATAAACATCTGTACACCAAACATTGCTATTATATTACTCAGTACATTATATGTATTATATTCCTCAGTCCAGCCAGGTTCTCCCCTGAAGGGACAAACACAGGTCACTCAAAAATCACGAGACACAATATCCAAATTATTCTGAGCAAGAGAAAACAGTCAAACAGACAGATACAGGCCAAGCCAGCACCCAGGATTCAGCTTTAATCAGCACCACGAGTATCAGTGAAAACTGCTCCAGTACTCGTGTGAAATACTTGGTAAATACATGAACAGAACTGACTGTCAACTCTGCCTGTAAAACTAAAGTAACTTGGGAACTTCAAACACTTTTTCTCCCAGTAATTTGTTTTGCACAGCGCGTGCAAACAGTTAGATGCAGCTCCATTGTAGCTGTAGACAGTAAAGAAAGCCCTTTGCAACTCAAAACATAGAGAAAGCTGTTATTCCAGGTACTTAACAGGCTTTCGAGTGAAATGATGCAAAGTAAACACATGTAAAATACCTTTTTCAAGTTCAGGAGAGTGGAATCTATTTGCTGACATCAGAACAAGGGAAGAGCCAGGCTGAAATCTCAACCAATCTCTTGCCCAGCTACAGCAAAGCACTGAGCTGAAGCTTTGCAGTCACCTATAACCTAACAGAGCTCTGAAAGCTCAGCTGAGAGCACAAGGAGACCCTGCAAACCAGGAACACAGTGCAGGTCAGCCCCCAAAAGGAAAAAGTCACAGGAATTATGGAGATGCTTCTCAAACTAAACTGGTCCTAAACCTCAAAACAAGAATTCAGGTTGTGCTACATGCTGAACTTTTCTGTTATTGGTAACCCAGTATCTCCTGTTTATCTTTCATTACAACTGGTTTTAGCTCACAAAGATGACAAGATCCACACAGTTTATGCCTAAAGCAAGTGCTCACAAATTATCCTGGAAAACAGCCATCCATGAATATAAATACATGCTGAAATACAGCACTGGAAACTGCAAGTTGCAAGTGTAAAGCAGAAAGAATACAAACAATAACATTCCGAAATAAAGCTAAAATACACCAGCCCATCTGCAATATCTTCTTCTTGTAAGGACACGGGTGCAATGAAATGCACATATGTCACAAACTTTCTTGGTACTTGCTGGTACCAAGAGAAAAGTCAGTGTTATTCCTAATGCTTACACTCAGATTTAAAAAGCTTGTTAACCAGCGGCACATTGTATCAATTTCCTAAGATCCATGAGTGACTTCAGTGAAGCCAGCATGGGCTCACTTACCAGCCTGGCATGCATCATTGGAAGCTCTCTTCCCAGAGGATACAGCTCCATACAAAGCAGCTGCTGCCACAAAATCTCAGCTGGCCAAAGACCTGGAGCTCCAGCACCCTTGTTACTCACTAGGGACAGCCTGTCCCAGGCAAGAACGAGTTGGAATCCCTGTGTGAAATAGGTTGTGTGGCTTTTTCTGCAGCAGTTTCCCTTACAACTATTTTAAGAGTGCCTTCAGAGGGAACTGACTGAAACACTTCCCACAGGAACAACGTGGGGTTACTTGGGAAAGAGGTGAGCAAAGCCAGCACTCGTTCTTGGGGACAGCCGAGCACGGCTTTTCTGCACGGTCACAGCAGCATTTACAGACTCACCAAAGGGGTAACACAGAGCACTGATTCCTCACTGGGTGAGTGCAGTCCTCATGGATAACACAGCCAGTTTTTTTCCTCTGGAAGTGGAGATTCCACGTTACATAGCGCCTTGAATTAATTACTCAACCATATTCCAGCTATTATTGTTAGTATTTCATTAAATATGTGAATGTTTCCAAGCTCTAAAAGCTATCCATGCCTCTGCATACAGAATCTTGCTCAGAAAAAAGCCAAGTACAGCAGAATACTGAAATTAGCTGTGAACTGTATAATCCCATTGTTCAATTTCATGGCATTTAAGACAGTACGTTCCCCTCCACACAAGTCTGGATGTTAATCCATGCTGGAACCTGATTTAATTTTCCAGATGACAGGATGGGAACATGCCACAATGCCATTTTAGTGTAACTATGCTGCTCTTTTACTCACAACTTTTCTTACATTAGAAAGTAAGGAGTTCTGCTTTTAAAAGACACATGCTTAATTACTTCTACAAATAGCACAGCATAAACTGGCCTGTATTTGAATTGTACAAAAATTATAAGACCACGGAAGTTTTCAAAAAATTATCAGAAAAAACTTCCCAGAGTAAACCAAGCAAGCCCAGCATAAACAAATTTGCTTCTTCTGATAGAAGTCAGCCAACTTAATCCATACTAGCTACAAATAATCCATTTCAATCCCAAACTGAAAAACAGAGTGAAAATTACTTAATTTTTTCTCCTAAGTAATTATTTACCTCATTCACTTTTCTAAGGTCCTTATAGCTGCAATCCCTCTAAAATGAACTGGAATTCCATTCAGAGTAACTTTTAATTTCAACACTCACTACACATTCTCATCTTTATGCGGCACAACTGAAAAGCAATCCAAACTTCTTTCCAAACCTCTGCAACTCCTTGGTGTCCTGCACTCAGCACAGCCCAACACTCCTGCTTGTCCCTAACCTGCTGCAGCTTAGCCTGCAGATACCATCTCGGAGAGGGGGAAGCAGGGGAGGAGGGAAAAAGGCTGGGATAGGTGGAGAAAATGTGTGAAAGAAAAAAACCTACACACAAACAAAAAGACAGACTCGAAACCTCAGAACAAGTTCTGGCATAAAATACATATGGAATAAAAATTTCCATTTTTATTTCATATGCAGCTTTAAGCCTTCTATCTTTTCTTTTTAAAGTGCACTTTATTCTAAAAGTGTGCAAGTCAGCAAACAACCAAGATGCAAAAGAAAATTCTACAAGGAAGTCTTCCAGCCTGTCACATGAGCCCGCTGCCAGCACCACAGCGCACACCTGACGTCAGCCCGAGTGTCTGAGCACCCGCAGCTGGCTCCAACACCCACCCCACCCGAGAAGAGTTTGTGGTCAACCCCTTCATCCAGCAGATCACAGTGCAACCAAATATCCCTCCTCCAGGATGCAGGCTGCATGCCTGTGCCAGGCTGGGCCTGAGTGGCTGGGCACTGCCCTGCAGTAAGGAGTTACTGGAGGCTCTGTGCATCCCCAGCAAGCACAGCTGAGAGAACCAGCCAGGACTGCTGCATCAGCTGCTGTGCACCACGGACAGCAATGCCACAAAAAACACACTCCCAAGTTTGCCTCTCTCTCTTTAACAGAACATTTGGAAGTCTGCCCTGCAAGTGCCAGAAACCTCACTGCTAATATGAAAATGCTTTTCACAACAGTTTAATCTAGAAACATAATATAAGGTTTGTAACTCACACACAATATGCTGTTCAGATTTCAGTAAAGTGATGTGAAAGCAGGAAAGACTGAGAGCAAAGGCAGTATAAAATATACATCATAGGAAACAGGAAGGAAGGGAGAAAACCAGAACAGATTAAGCAAATCACTATGATTTCCATAATTGTTTTTGTATTATTAACACATCAAGAGCCAGAGGGGCAGTGTAGGAAGAAAACTTTCCATGGCAGTGTTCAGCAACATCTTATATGTGTTTTTAAAAAAATTAAAGCAAAAAAAGCAGGTTAAGCTACAGATTTCCTTGCAGATTTTTACTTAAGGCAATATACAGATCTCCAGAATGAAGAGATGTAGAGAGGTAACAGCTCTAACACGAACTGGCACAGGTTGTCAGAGTTATGTCCATACACGTGGGGTGCACACCAGGTTCCTGATCCCCTCACACCAGGTTTCTGATCCCCTCACACCAGGTTCCTGATCCCCTCACACCAGGTTTCTGATCCCCTCACACCAGGTTCCTGATCCCCTCACACCAGGTTCCTGATCCCCTCACACCACGTTCCTGATCCCCTCACACCAGGTTCCTGATCCCCTCACACCAGGTTTCTGATCCCCTCACACCAGGTTCCTGATCCCCTCACACCAGGTTTCTGATCCCCTCACACCACGTTCCTGATCCCCTCACACCAGGTTTCTGATCCCCTCACACCACGTTCCTGATCCCCTCACAGCAGGTTTTTGATCCCCTCACACCAGGTTCCTGATCCCCTCACACCAGGTTTCTGATCCCCTCACACCAGGTTCCTGATCCCCTCACACCAGGTTTCTGATCCCCTCACACCACGTTCCTGATCCCCTCACACCAGGTTTCTGATCCCCTCACACCACGTTCCTGATCCCCTCACAGCAGGTTTTTGATCCCCTCACACCAGGTTCCTGATCCCCTCACACCAGGTTTCTGATCCCCTCACACCAGGTTCCTGATCCCCTCACACCAGGTTTCTGATCCCCTCACACCACGTTCCTGATCCCCTCACACCAGGTTTCTGATCCCCTCACACCACGTTCCTGCTCCCCTCACAGCAGGTTTTTGATCCCCTCACACCAGGTTCCTGATCCCCTCACACCAGGTTTTTGATCCACTCACACCAGGTTCCTGATCCCCTCACACCAGGTTTCTGATCCCCTCACACCACGTTCCTGCTCCCCTCACAGCAGGTTTTTGATCCCCTCACACCAGGTTCCTGATCCCCTCACACCAGGTTTTTGATCCACTCACACCAGGTTCCTGATCCCCTCACACCAGGTTTCTGATCCCCTCACACCAGGTTTTCTGGTCCCTCCACATCAGCTTTCCAGCGCAGGCACGAGACCAGCAGCAGCATTATAAGCCCTTCAGAGTAAAGGTTAAATATGAGACTGTCACTGTTTCTAGCAGACAAACCAACTTCCCATCTAAAGGGGTCTTGGTTCATTTTACAATCCTGTTAAATAAACAGAAACAACACTCACTCCTTGGATAAGAAGACAGGAAAAACACTCACTGCCTTTTAAAAACAGAAGAGGCTCCCTTGCTTTCCTCATCAATTATTCGGTGTCATGCCAAGTTGTTGAACTGCCCAGCTTGTCACGTGCTGAGCATTTAGTTAGACCCTCTTATAAGGCAACATGTTCCATCTTAACTGCTATTATTTACTCCCTCAGATTCTCATATGGAATGGAGCCAGGTTTAATCAAAACTTTTTAAATTCTTTTAATGGAAGTTGGGAAACAGCTTGTGGTGCAAGCAGAGTGTTCAAAATATGAAACACAATTGGGGAAATATCTCTCTATTAAATCCTTAAGGTCTTTTGTTTCATCCATACTCTGATATTGGTTTTACAAAACCCAGCTGTATAATGGTGCAGATTAATGTCTATTGCTAACATTCTAAACTGCTAAGAGTAGGGAGACATTGGAAAGCGTAAGATGTCTTCAGTGATCAGCAAACTCAGAATTATTTCTTTACAAAGTAGAGCAGGAAGCTTTCAGTCCAGATTAATTTTTAAACTGCTGATACTGACAGAACTAAAGCTAAAACTGTAAGAAGGGGATGTACAGGATAGAGCTAAAACTAAAATAACAGAGATCAAAACCAGAAGGCAAAACAAGTACTTATTTCAAGTCCTGTTTGTTACATGTTTCTCCCATCGTCATTTGAACCCTTCAGATCTTTTCTCTGCACTGGTTAATGACTTTGGTGATACCTCGAGCCCACATTAAAGCACGGTTGATGAATCTTTTGAGTTTGCTTTACTTTGCACTTAAGGGGATATTTCTCTTGATAACCATCTGCTCTTCAACCAACCTAGAAATGCAGTATTCCTGCAAATCGAAGCCGAACTCCAGGAGTCCTGCAAACTGCAAAGTTTGAATGGATTATATTTTTAATTCTTTCTTCCCCCTGTAATTTTAGTCAGCAAATTATATGCCAAGTAAAACTTGCAAAAAATATAATTAGGTAATATCGTTCTTCTATGGTCAAGAAATCCACAAAGCCTGGCTTACAAAATGAAATACGAAGTGTTTTGAAACATTTTACAGGCTGCCTGTAATAATTATACAAAAGAGTTTAAATGCAGAAGTTGAATGGGAAGACCTACTTCAAGCAGGCTTTTTTGGGGTTTAATAATTTCTTAAATTTATTTGTGTTTGATCCGAGTATTTTTTCTCATAACCTTTTTGACACTCTATAAATTTAATAGAGATGTGTTTCAAGTGCTCAAACCATGAATACTGAATTTGTTTCTCTCCTGCTTCTTTGTATTTATATTCTGAGACAGCAGAGTTGCCTGGTGACAGTCTCTCCACTTCCACAGCAGCTGGCAAGCCCTCCTTGTCCTGGGAATATGAAAGAACCACTTAACTAATATTTCAGGCTCTGATTTAAATGTGACAGTCTGGTAGTGCCAATACCATGCAGGGCAGGATTTACAAGCTAAGATTTTTCTAAAAGTCCCAGAAGCAATAAAGAAAGAAAAATAACAATATCTTTATCGCATCTAGCTAACATGCAGCAAAAATTAATCCTGATTAATTAATTAATCCAAATTAGTGTATCATCTAGAGTTGAATAATACCAGACACAAGCAGTGATTGTCTAAATCTGTTAACTTAGACTTTCAGAATGCAGATTCTCAGGCTAAGACCAAAGCAACTAGAGCCTTGACAGCTTTACAAGAAACAGTCACCTCTTTAATATTTACAGGACATGTATTTCAGATGGCTTCTGAATGCCTATCTGCTGGCCTGAGATTACTGCTTCTGCTGAAGGGCCAAGCACATGCACCCAAAACAATTTCTCTAAGCTTACTTTGTACAGCAGCAAAAAAACAAAAATTGTATTTGATAAAATTAGAACTTAAAGCCAACTGAATTAATACCCAATAGTATTAATTAGCATACTAAGCACGTTCATTTTTAAAAATCCTCATTCAATCAATTTTAAAATTATTTTTTATGTAATGTTACATTTTCTACTTTTCTGTGTAAATTAAATAACTTTTAACTTGGTTGCTGCTCTGAAGAAAACCAGAATTAACATTTTAATATCATACTGCTTTTTAGCAATAGTGTATTATAAAGAACTTGTGTAAAACCACAATGTGGCCATAGCAATCAATCAACTGCATTAACAAACCTAAAGGAATTGCTAATGAAAACAAACAGCATTTTCCAACACACTGCCAGGCTTTTCGCTACTAGAAAATACTTTGAGTTTTATAAACATTTTTCAAGCTGCTTTATTTTTGTCATTTTTGGGTTTAGCTTCAATGATAGTTTGGCCATTTAAATTTGGTAATAACCTATATTTTCTATGTCTTAAAGAACATTTTACAATTGTTTAAATTTCTTTCCAAATTTTGCCAACCACAGTAATTTCAAATAAGACATATTGTCAGAGAAATACATAAAGCACTGCAGAAATAAATTCACTGTGATATGGACTGCCACAGATCAAGTTTAATCTGAACTGACTGGAAGAGGACGTGGAAGAGAAGTGTTGTAGCCAACCATAAGTTCTTGAAGTGTTGTATTAAGAAAGGAAAAACAACAACCCTTCTCTTGAGCAACTGGATAATTGCCCAAACTACAGAGAGAAACCTTCTTTGTTACACATGCAACAGTGAATACTGATTTCTAAGCCTCAAGCTATGTAACTTTCTAATGTTTCAAACTCTGACCCCACTTTCCTACTCTCAATATTGATAGGCTCCGAGTGCCATGCTGCCGTGGAGCAGCAGCGCTCCCAGGCACTGCAGGCACCGACTGCACAAACACCCTCAGAGGGCAACCTCGGGCACTGCAAGTGCCCCATCAGCTGGGGCTGGGTGGCTTCTCTTGGTGCATCTCTGCTTGGTTCAGGAAGCTTTAGTGATTCAGGATGGCACTGAAACAAAACAACCGATCCTATCCAAGCTGAAACGCTGAAAACCTCGCTCTTGATTCCATTGGTCTCTGCAGTGGAGATGTCTCCACAAATGTTTTAGGGCATGTGCAGCAAGATACAGCTTCTCTGTCATACCATCAACCTGATTCATCCATGTCCTTATCAACAAAGGACAGCCAAACCTCACGAGCATTTCTGGAGCTGATTTCATAGTGGTGCTCTGGTTACAGCTTTTCCAGTGTAGCCACACTTAGAGCTTCACCCTCACTGCCCTGCCAACCCCAGGAACCTGGGCTATGAAACAACTGACCAAGAGTTTCCATGGTCACCAGTGCATTCCTGAGCTTTGAGGTGTGCAAGCTCATGTAATAAAAGATCATAATAATCAGCAATAATTATTTTATTGGGAGACTTCAGAACTTGGCCTTGTACCCTTCAGTACTCAGCCTCACCTTCTTGTTTCAGCTTGAGCCATGCAACATGCCTTTCTCAACTGACCACTCTTATTAGCGCTGCCCATTCTACCAAAAAGGTAAAACAGTAAAAATCTGTAAGAACAGGTAAGCTTGAATCCGGTTTAAAAAAAACAAAAAACAGAGATTGGTCACTGAGCCCCACCTAAGGTTGCAGCATCACTGAGGTCCCATGAAAGCCTTCAACTAAAGCATTACATGAGAGGAATATTTATAAGAACAGGAAAAGCATCCAACATGCACCCCAGTAAAACATTTCCGTGGAGTCAGAAATGTTGATGACAGAAGTTGAACTTCTTGAACACCATTCAAAACTTAGTGAGGGTGAGGGGAAGGAGGTCCTAATATGGAAAAATACATCTCATGGAGCTAATGACCGAGAGATGAACGAAAACCAAAACCACTGCATGTTCAGCTGCTCAGAATGACTTCTCTCTTTTGGAGGAAAGTTCATTAACTGGACAGCATCAGGCAGCACAACAGAGCCATGGATATATTGACACTTGCAGGACTGACCTAGTTCATGGCTGCAATGCTTTCAGTTACCATTAGCAAGGTTCACCATGCTGTGTGCATTGCTTAACAAAAAGAAGGTTTCTGAAAAGTAAGTTTAGCACATTTAAAGCAGTGCTGTCGGCTTGGAGAAAAATTTGGTTTAGATAAAGAGAAGTTCACTGATATTCAGCTAGTGCAGCTAGACAGGAAATCCATCAGCTCACTAAAATAATTTAAAACATTTTTGCTACCATAGAAAAGGCAAGGGTATCAAAAGGATTTTTAACCACAAAAAATATTTTCAGACACTTGATACTTCCAAAATGTATGAGAACATACATTCAGGTATCAAAATGCTCCTGTGAGAGCAGAGTAGTCCAGTTCTGAACTGGAACATTTCAGAATAATGTCACAGCCATGGAAATCAAGCATATATAAACCCAGCAATTTCACTAATTTTCTTTCTCTTTCTCTTGCCTAGGTTTAAGAAACCACAAACTCCCAACTAAACTTTCAGCCCTTTTCAAAGCTCTGCAGATTAATTTCAATCTGGTCACCTTTAGCAGCAGGTTTGCAGAAAACAATCTTTCTCTTCGCTACCAATTCCAAAGGTAATTAAAACAGCAATCTGAATCCACTTGCACAACCTCTCTCCACAGGCTGATGATCCAGGCAGTGCTGAAGTGCAGCTGCCCAGGGGCTCTGGGAGTGGGATGCTGGGGGAAGCTGATCTCACAAATCTGACACACCAGAAGGGAGCTCAAGAGCTGGGGCAGCTCTTATCACACAGCAGCACACCTTGAGCAGTACCCACTCTGTTCTCATCATCTCCTTCCATGTCTGATTGGGTTTCTAAGCTCTCTGCTCCCCAGCTGCTTCCTCTAGGCCTGAAATCATATCACTGTTGTACCCTCATCAGTAGACTCTGAAGCATCCACAGGTCATTTCTAATTCTCCTTTTTGCTAAACTCTTATTTGCGCTATAACCAAACACCTTTTTGAGAACAGAAATTAATGACATTTACCACAATCTACTTGTTGAAAAACAAACATGTATCACTAATTCTAGTACCACAATACCAATGTTCCATGCCATAATTGTTCCATAGAGGCTCCATAGCCTTTTCTTAAGTGACCAAACTAATGATGAAGTTCTCTCCATCTTTTTATACAAGTATATATGTTTAATTTTTAAACACGAAAGATTAAATTAGAAGTTACCCACACAAACACAACTCCTTTGAAAAAGGCTCAAAACACTGTATTTACATCTGCAAGTACTCATGTTATTACTACATCCTTTATAACAGAGCTTAGGTTTGCTTCAAACAAAACAGGGTTCTCAGCGATAGAGGCCCAAGAAAAAGCCCTGCATACAGTTAGTCTACAAAGAATTAACTGGATTAATTAGCAAGGGATTTGAGAAGCAGCTTGGAGCTAGAAAACCAAAACACTAAATTGTTTAAATACTTTGGCAATGGATCAAGGTTTCTAGGCAGCCCTATGTTCCATTCTCTCCTTTTTTTTTTTGCTCGGTGTTTTAACACATTTAACCTGACGAGGTAGTTTTTCATGAGATATGAATGACACTGTCAAAATACCCAAAAAGAAGATGTGAATTAAAAAATGCCACAAGCTGTTAGCAATTCTGCCAACATGCATGAGCCCAGGCAACATTAATTAAAAATCAATAGCTTAGGACATAAATAGCTCTTATCTCTGTTATAGTATATCTCTAACATAACTCTTTATTAAAGAAAAAAAGAGGGGGAAAAAGCCAGTGTCTCTGCTATTATACTGACTGAATTGACCACAACAAAGCAAAAGGAATAAGGCAAAACCCTGAGCAAAGAAACCCTTATGAGAAAGGGAGGACAGGCATATGAATGATTGGAATGCTTCAGCCTTGCACTATCATTAACACATAACTGGCTGGAAACAGCCACACTGCAAATACTTGGAGAAGAAGTTACCAGGAAGAACATACCATGTTTTCAGGGCTAATATGATTCTATACAAGATCATTCTTGCCAAGGAAACAAAAATAACATGCACATCTTTCTGTCAGCTAGAAGTTAGTAATCTGTATCTTCCTGAGTTTATTAATTGGTATTTTTATTTTGCATCTCAACTAAAGATTGTAAATTCTCTGCGAATTACAAAATAGAGATGAGAAAAAGCAGGAAATTGCAATCCACCTTTATTTCCTTTAGTGACACCAAACTAAAGTTACATTAGCAGGCATCAAAGCTGAAAGACTTAATATTAACTAGGAACTTACACCACAGCTTTCAACAGCTGCTTTCACACTTGCAGAGAACCAAATCTTTGAAAGACCTAAACCCATTTTCTAACACCATATCACCTAAAGCCCACCAAGTTGGATGTGCAATTTGGGTCTGTCACAACTCCCAGACAATTGTGACAATTTCAATTTCTGAAGAGTTTCTACAGAAAATTAACATGAAACAGATGTAAAATCATACTGAAATGGAAAGCCTAAGCTTAGTCTTCTTTTTGTCTAACAACCCCTGCTTTATTCAGTGGTTATTAATGACAAGCCTATCAAATACTTTCATCAAGACACAGTAGTCTATAATCAGTGATGAAGAATTCAAACAAGTGGAAACATTTCACTATGTCAACTGGATTTTGAGTCCTACCTTGCACCTGTACTTTGGCACACTTCTTCCCTTCCCCTTCTCATAATCCCAACTCCCAAACATGTATTGATTGAAGTGCAGCACAAGAAAATAAAAGGTTCTATTCATAAAGCACAGACACCATGTATCAGGACAGGGAAACAGAAGACCCCCGTTTTCACAAGATCTTTTGCTCTAACTTTTCACAGAGCTACAGTCAGAACTGTATTTCATTCTGAACTGTCCAAATTCCATTCAATCTACTGCCAATTCCAGTTAACCCTGTTTAAGGTGCACTGAATATAAGGTTTTATTGCTGCATTTGATATAACATAATGCTTCACCTCGAAAGTTAATCATGCAAATTTAATTTTTAGTTGGAGAAGTACATCAGAACGCAGAACTGCCGTTATTAGAGTTTCTCTAAACAGAATAAATTGAAATTCTACCAAGTTCCCCCAATAATCCTTTTTGTCATTGTAAAAATACAAACTAGTACTTTATTAACATTTCAACCGTTGTCTCCATGGAAGGTTCAAGAAAACAAAACAATTCCAAGACTTTGTTAAATCATCTGTCTCCATTTTACTTGATCATTATAAATAAAACCGAATAGAAGATGCATAAGTAATTTGTAAACTCTTTCAAAGGATCTGATTTACATTTTTCTTCTACAAAGATGAAGATCTCCCCATAACATGCCCCATTTGTGTTAAATATTAAATTAAGACACTCATACTACATATATGGCAAAAATGGAATATATTTTTGATATGTTTTGGAAATTTCAGCAGTCGAATGCTGTTTATAATACTGGTGCAAATACTGCCACCAGTAAAGAAACAAACATTAAAAAGGTGTCCTTTAAGCTTCCCTTTAAGGCATTTACCATAATCGTATAATTTGCTCTGGACATCATTAAAATGTAAAGTTAATGAGGATTCAGCTGAAAACAGAAGAAATGTAACCTATTTTCAGGCAAAACTTCTAACACTGCAATCAGAGGGAAAACCTCTTTGATGTCTCTTTGTCTCTTCTCATTAATTTTCTTTTGGTTTAAAAAAACACAAAGGCTGTTTAAACTAAAAAATGCATAGAAGTTTAAACATGGTAATTATAGTCAAGCTGCAATGAGGTCATTAGGTTTTTAAAACTTTGAGACAAACAAAATTGAGATGTATGACTATTTTAAAAACATATCAATACTTAATTTTAATTGTCCATGTGATTGATACCCACTGTATTCTAAGGATTTAGTCTAGATACAGAATTGTTTCAAGATGACTTAGTGAAGGACAGAATCCCATAGCCAGGGCAGAGCAAAGCAACCAAGAAATACATCAAAATGAAAAGCTGTAGTTACTATATTACTGGATGTCACATTTAGTATTTCTAAGTGCAACAAAACACATTTTTGCCATCCGTGCAAGAGAGATGGCAAATTGTGAGATTCCACTACCCCTTACCTCTACAGTTCATTAAGGAATAAAATATTGAACAAGTTAAATAATTCTATTTACTCACTACCTCTATTCTTGTTTATGAACACTGCCAAGGTACACTAAAGCTGCACACTTCTGTTCTACCATGCTAATTCTTTCCAGCAGAAAATACTTTAAAGAGGTATCTTTAATTACACAATACTGATGCAATCTGTGGTATATTGTAGTGGTAGATATTTTTAGCAAATAATGTACACAAACTAAAAACAATTTTTACCACTACTGTATATAAAAGAAGATGATGGATCATCACAAACAGAAGGCCTTAAGCCACAAATATACAGGGCAAGTATAACCTGATCTTTAGTGTAGAAGGAATTTATCTCAATGAAACAAAATAAGCATATTTATAGCAATTTTGTGTGTGCCAGGATCACCTTTAGATAAAATGAAGTATTATTTTGTGGCAAACATTTAAAAAAAAGTATGAATTTTAATGCACTTGTAGACAGAGATAATAGCTTTAAGAAAGGGATATTTACCCTAATGAATCTTTTTTACACGTTCGATAAACTCTTCAAATTAAATTGAGTCACTGACCAAGAGATGAGTCTCAGATAAAAACAGAAACTACTTTAGGTGCAAGTGAAGCACAGGTCCAGAAGAGAATTTCATACCTATTTCGAGGAAAGTTTTGGGGGTTGTGTTTTGGTTTTGGGGTTTTTGCATTCTACCCTTCCTCTGCCATGTTTTATTTATTAGGATTTGCTCTGCTGCTGGCCACTGAGCAGCTCTGTCCTACAGACCCATGGCCCATCCTACAGCATGTGCCAGTCCCTGCTCCACCAGAGCTGCTGCTCCACCAGAGCTGCTGCTCCACCAGAGCTGCTGCTCCACCAGAGCTGCTGCTCCCCTCCTGGGACCCCTCCCTGCTTGTCTGCACTCTCTTTGTGCCAGACTGACACAAACACAAGCACACCACTGAAATAACACCCAGTCAAATCTACAGCTTCCCAACAGGAGCCACCAGCAACCTGCCTGCCTCTGCCCATCCTGCAGTGCTCAATCAGCCACTCTGTATTCACGTTTCCACACTCGGCTTGAGTCCACATTAAGCGTTTTTGATAGGTGCTGCTCCACAGAATGATAATCTGCCTTTAGAATCTTTGGAACAGAAGATCTCAAGGATCCCCAAAGTATCTTCAAGACAGAAATTAGAGTCATTTATTTAAGGGGTGTAACAGTGTAAGAATCAATTCATGAAGAGGTTGTGTTACCACTACTTATATTTATAACTGCAGAGTTTCAAAGTAAATGATTCTTCAAGAGAACCACATATGGGACCGAGTTAGCACTTGTAGAATGCAATGGGAGTTGTGAGTCTAATTCCCCTCATCACCACTTAAAATCCTATCATAAATTCCAATGGTGGAAATTCCAGTCAGGAAAGTGTTCAGGAAAAAGTCTCCAGACTGTAACTCATCCCAGACAACAGATTATCACATCATTTGTCTCTTCCCATCCCTCGATCCAAGGTTATCATCCTCAATATAGAAGTTCCAACTTCCTTGGTTTCTATCTCACTCTTCCATGAAATAAGTAATATTAAAAAGTAATATAAAAATCATCTTCCCAGGAGCTGAAAATCTGCCAGCATCTGGAATTCTGATGAATACTTTACCAAAACTTGCCAGCCCCGGAAGGACCAAAATGCAAATCGTCTCTGGTAGCACAGAAAGTGGAATTTAGGATTTGTTTAGATTTTATCTTGGGTTTTGACAACTGCTGCTGAAGTAAAACAATAGTCTTGCATTAATTTTACACATATCTGATAATAATATAATTTCAAATCATCTCTTTTCAACTCCATTTCAATTCATAAAAAACCTAACACCCAAACCACACAGACAGAAAAACACAAACCACAAACAAACAGAAAAAATCAAAACAAAACAAAACCAATAAAAAACCACAGGAAAACCTAACAATGTCACTTTTTGTTCATGACAAAAAAATACCACACCAAAGGCAGGCAGCCCAGTCCTGCTTTGGGACTCTGACAGGCCTCTTTCTGAATTCCAGCTTACATTCTCTTTTTGCAAGGAACTCCCCATAACAAAAAGAACCCGCAATAAAAATAGACCTAGTTCATCTTTTACTTCCCCAAACTTGCTTCTCCTGAGTGCTGCACTTGAGGCAGTGTTCTGTTAAGTGCTCTAAAGCACTTTGTAGTGCTCTGCTACAGTGACCAACCTACATGACAACAGACTAAAGATAGACACAAATTCTAAATTCCATTCTGAATTTCTGTTGAAAACATTCACAGGAAGCATCATCCAACTGTGGATGGACCAGTCAGTCACTTAGGGACCGCGCTGACTCCAGGGAAAGGAACCACCCAAAGTCGATGCTCTGACATCTATAGGGAGTCTCCTTTAAAGTCATTACTACTTTGTTTCTTTTCTTTTTCACCTGAATGACACTCGCATTGAAAGTTCTTTACAGCAATGTCTGTATCTAGGTTAGCTGCTGATTGCAGATGCACTAAGCTTTGAGAGAAGTTAACACTCATTAACAAGATTACCTGTTGTGCTTGAGAACAACCAAAAAACAAACCATCGTGGAAATGCTTATGACTAAGAATGAATTAAAGTTAAAACTGCTCCCTTAAATAAAGTCACACACACCTCCCCCCGGCTTTAGCATCAACGTTTGGACTCTGCTCAAAGTACAATCTCTTTGCAGTCACTGGCATAGCAGCACAGTAAGAGTTAACTGCAACAAGTGTTTCACCAAATTCTTAAATGCTTCAAATGCTGAAGTCTTAAATGTTTCAGTAGATTGGGTATCTAAATCAAGTTTCTCAAGAACTCTTTAAAAGGAACAACCACTCAGATCCACCTATAAATTCAAGTAAGTATAGCTAGTGAATGAAAATAATTCGTTAGAATCACTAGAAAAACCCTCCCTAAGAAAGTTTCAGTTTAGCAGTTAATTCCAACCTGCAGTTAAAAAGGCACTAGCTGTCAGTCAGTTTTCTCACCCAACTCCATCATGAAAAGAAAAACTGACAGATCACAGGAGCTTGCCTTTGTAAACCAATTCGGGAACTTTCATGCTTCTTATTTGTTAGGTTAAAGGTTAAATTGCTGACCTCTGCCCTCCTGCTTAGCAGCCTTTCCCTTTTTCTGTAAAGCTTTATTTTGGGGCTGTATTTACATGGATTAGTCTCTTTTCACGCTAAGAAGGAATCTGTTCACAGCCAAAGCCTTAGTTCTGGTTGTACAAAAAGCAGTCACAATTATTCAGCAGCAGACAATGACCATATTGTGGATTTACAAAAAAACCACCTCAGCCATGGCAAGTTCTGTCCTTGCTGCACAAAACAATAGAAGAAAAATCTTATCAAGCATTCAAGAGAAAGCAAACAAAGCAGGCCCACTGTGAACTTGATGAAGATGTCAAGCTCTTTTAAAAAAATATAAATCAACAAAAGAGTTTAAAGTCTTGTGAGTGAGACTTTCTGTGCTGAGTTTTTCTGTCTAGTTAAACAGTGCCAGCATAGCAATATACTGCAGATTAGTAAATACTTGTGAAATAGGAAAGACTGTAGACAGAAGTAGTTAAAGCATGAAGCAAAAAGGCTAAAGAGCTCTCTTCCCACAAATAGCTCAAAGCAACAGAGAAATACTCAGATTTTATATTACTGGTTTGGGGGTTTATTAAATCTGGTATTATCAGGTAAGAACAAGAAAAATCTATTAGATAAAACGTATGGCAACTTGCAAAATGACAGATTCTGGTATTTTTTTCATAAAGTGAGTTTCTCTTCAAACTGAGTTCTTTATTTCATTTATACAAAACCAAAAACCAAACGGTGAACTGTCTTCACAGAAAACAGCTCAAACAGAACTGACTTACCCAGACACTGCAGCCCCAGCAAGCTCTTTGTTAAAATCTTCCACCTTGTTTGTACTTAGAAGCAAAGCAATCAAATGGAAACAGAAAAACAAAGCAGCAGCTTAGGAGAATTAGAATTCCCAAATACCACCTACCTACTTAGGTTTGGTTACTTTTCCAATCCTGCTTTAGGAAGTTTGTGTAGCAACAAAACAGTGTAAAGATGGGATAGGAAAACTCGTGATACAGGAATTCCAGTCCCTTCAACAGAAAACCCTTATTTAATGGAAAGGGAAAGAGACCTGAATTTTGCACTTCCTGTGATATTTCTAAACCTTCCGCATTTTATCTGTTTGGAACCAATAAAATGCTCCCATCTTAACAAAATAAAAGCTGCTCTGAGAGGTGCACAGGTAAGGTTTACCAGCCTTTGAATGACCAACTCTTAACTTGATCCTAGTCCAGTACATTTGCTTATGTTCAAGAAAATCCTTCATCAGTAGAGGAGGCACTGCTCTGCTATGTAACATTATAATCTATGACAAAAGATAATGGTAAGGAGCAGCAGTGTGTCTGAGAGAGACAGAAAGCTGCTAGCTCTCTCTACCTGTGAAAGTCCTACCACAGAAACCACAGTGACAACTGTAGAATAATTTTAAGGCCCAAGTGCATTGTGACTTCTCCCAGCAGAGTTAAGGACTTCGATTAGTTTAAGTTATACATTTGTGATCTACTGGGAAGGGGGGGAGGGAGGGAAAGAGCTATTACAACCCAAGGCTAGAACATGAAAAGTAAAGAAGGAAGTACTTAAACTACTCACAAGCTTCTAGTAGGAACAAGATTAGTAGTACATGCTACTCTAGGAGCCAATTCAAATGCAAATTTCATCCTTTCACTCAAACAATGATAAACTACCTCAGAGTTAATAGTTTCCTTCTAAGATTCATCTCCCTTTTCAACTTAGCGGTATGTTTTCAAGAAAAGAAAGAAGCACATGGAGAGTCTTACCGCAAGACCTTTTAAATTCTGCCATGAAAGAAGTAGCATAAACTACATTTCCTTTCCTAATCCAGTGAACGTCTGTTAAACTCTAACATACTTACACTTTGTCCATGCAGTCGCGTTTCGGCTTCTAACTTACCATGGTTTTTTAAAAAAACACTCAAGAAAGAAATCCTTTAGCTGTACTAAACTATTTCAGCTCTTTCCTTGAACACACAGCAAGAATTTATGCTACACTCACAAAAAGATGAAAGATGAGGTCCTTGGAGAGAAAGGCCTTTTGGCACACTACATGGTAAAGCTACAGATTTGACATACTTTTATAATGTCTGCTTTGGCAAGAACACAAAAACCCCACACAAAAGCATGGTACGTCCTCCCAGACAGGGGTGTAGGGGGTGTTTTACTCTTGTGAGCATTTACTTTCAAATGCTCTTACTTCAGAGACTATTTTGATCGGTTACTTTAGACTAACAAATTCTCTTTTGCTATATGAACAGTTTGACAGTCAGACTACAATTCTCCTCACAGCCCTTTCTAACAAGAGAGAATCTTTGGCTGAGGTCCAGCAACAGCCTTAAATTTGTCACATCCTATTTTTGATGAATGATCTGCAGCACTTTTAAGATCATAAAGTGCTTTGAAAGTGAAAAGAAAAATTTCACAAGTAGTAAGCTTTCACTTTCTTTATAAAGGTATTTAAACTAAATTTGCTAGGAGATTCATTCTACTGCATCTCAAAAAGCCACACAAAACAACCTCCTGGCTGAGATTAAAAACGTAGAAAACAGTTGCAAATGCACTTCTCTACAATGTGTCTACAGCATAGAACTGGACATCTAGGAGGGCTTAAGTGAGCTTAAGCAGTTACTCTTCTGCAAAGAAACAATGCAAGTTCTTTGTAATTTACTACCTCAGCTTCTGTGAAGCTTCGGTATTATGAAATGCCATGACAAATACAAAAATCACTATTTTATAAAATGCTTTTTTCCCTCCTTTACACAAACATTAAAAATAGGAAGAGAATATAGCAGTATTTCATAAAAGCCAGTAATATAGCAGTATTTCATAAAAAGGTTTTAATTATCCACATCATGTAACAATTCCAATGCATGAGAGAAGATCATGCACCAGAGACACAAAACTTGTTAGTTTTACTGTGAGCCAATATTTTCCCTGAAATATTTCCTTTTTACAATAAAACCATGGCTGTTTTTTCCTCTTTTTCTGAAAGTAAATGTGTGGGAGCTGATGAGAAGCATTAGACTTGCAAAGTTCCTACGCTTGACATACTTATACCTGACACACACAACACAGGTTTCTCACTAGATAAATTCCATGTACTGTCACTGCAAAAATACAGACTCTGCTCTTTCTATTCTAGATTGCAGCTTCTCACTTCTGGTGAGAAGGCTCCAGGCTCTGGAGCAGTGCATCCCTGCAAAGAGGAAATCAGGGAACAGGAGGCCTCTAAGGATGGACAAGGAGCTCCTGGACAAACTAAACACAAACAGGCAGCTTCCAGAGGATGGAGACAGGGAAACATGGCCTGGAAGGAATGCAGAGAAACTGCTTGAACAGCCAGGCATCAGGTTAGGAAAGCAAAAGCTCTGCCAGAAGTAAATTTGGCCAAGGACACTGAGGACAAGGAGAAAAGCTTTTACAGGTATGTTGCCAATAAAAGAAAGAACAGGGAAAATACATGTCCTCTCAGAAAGGGGAATTCCAGCTTCCACTGAAACACCAATCATTAGATTAAAAAATGATTTGGTGTTATCTTCTCCCCAGGAAATATATTTTTATTGAGAAATATTCATCTTCATGCAGCCAGTCAAAGTTGCAGCTAACCTGCTTCACAGTTACCAAAAAAACCCATCACATTTACTTAAATAAGAAAAATCCATAAGTTTCCAAGTAAGATCTATGAATTCAACAAAGAAAAGTACAAAAAACCACCTTTAAATACAACTGGATGCTGGAATTGTATAATGTACCAAAGACTTCATGTGCCAAAAATATACAAAGCTGAGCACAGACCATCATTCTTTCTAAACAATCTTGAGGGGAAAGGACAGTGAGAGCACAGCAAGCTGATCCAGTGATCACTTCCACTCTCAGTTCACACATTTCACTGTGTTTTGGCAAAGTTCTGTCCAAACTGCAATAAAACAATGTTTGCTTTTTCAACTTCTTTGGTTTCAATGAAATTCTTCTCTTTCTACCTTATTAAGCATGCAAAATATTCCCCAGATGATCCTGAAGCTTACACTTCTATGAATCGAATCTTAGGATCATAGAGCAATTGAGGCAGGAAGAGACCTCGGGAGCTCCCTAGTCCAACCTCCTGCTCAGACAGGCTGGGTGTGAGGTCAGACCAGGTTCTTCATGGTTTTGAAGCAGTTCGATCTTGAAAACATCCAAGGATGGAGATGCACAACATTTCTTGAGTGAACTGGTGTAATTCTTGACTCCTCATGGTGAACAGGTTTCCCATATTCACAGCGAATGTCTCTTGATTCAGCCTGTCACTGCACCTTGTCCTCTTGCCACGCATCACTTGGTGAGGCTGGATGCCTGATCCTGAGGAACTCCTCAGGTGTGGAAGGCTGCTGCTCAGGGTCCCTGGAGCCTCCTCTAGGCTGGCCCAGCCCACAACTCCTGTTTCCTCACACTGAAGTGCTTCACCATCTTTGCAGTCCTCCATTGAACTTGGTCTGGTTTATTGGAGTGTTTCATGGAATCCAGAACAAATTTTCCCCTTCTCCTGTTGACCGTGAACTTTGAAACACATTAAAGCTTAAAATTTCAGTTGATACTTGACAGTCACATGGAGAACATCCTTTGCTACTTTCTCACTTTTCCTCTTCCCATTTGCTCCCCCATCCCAGCAGGGCTGGGAGCAGGCAGCAGTGTGGGGCTGAGCTGCCAGCTGGGGTTAATCCATGACAGCCACGCAAACTTTTGAACAACAGAATACAGACAAGTTTTACCATCACACAAAGCCAGACAATCCCCCACACTAGGACAGTTACAGCTTTGGAGCAATTCTTTCTCCTCAAGACCAAGTCAGAAGATTGATATCAGAATTAAGAGTATTTTAAGTATCAATAGCACTATGATACTAGACACAAACTTCAAAAACAGCGGCTTTAGTTAATTTGAGGATGAATTAAATGGACAGAAATAGTTTTAAACCTGCCTGACAATTTGCAACTTTTATGCATTTTACTTTTCTCAACAGTAGCTGCTCCTTGCCATGTAACATACATTCCCTGACTGTAAAAAAAGAAAAGTTAATCTTTAGTCTTAGGGTTTTGGCATGGAACAGACAGCCAAAAAGTGGCCACAGACTACATGGAGGTTTCTAGGTGAGTATTTCTGGAACAGCAATTTGCCAGGGATACAACTGCTAAATACAGCTGACACTGCAGAGAACCAGACAGCCTTCATTCAGAACAGAAGGACAAAGTATTTGGGTATACACAAATCTAAGGCTTCTGAGAATAAAGTATACCTCTAAAGTATAAAAAAAGTTGGTTGGGAAAAATCCCTTAAAAGATTCTTCAGAGAGAGTAACTTCAAAACTAGCAAAAATTATTATTACAACTCTTCTTTTACTCCCTAAAAATAATTTCTGAAGATTTTGCACCTACAAGTGCATACAAACCTAAAAACACAACTAAGTGAAACTCCCACAGAATCAGTTGGTTTATAGAACAAAATGTATACTAAATTCTCCAATTAAAAACCTGTAAAGTAGTTTCCGTGCTTTTTAACCCACCTTCCCACAGCAGGGAATTAATCCCTCCAGGGGGATGCAAACAAACTTCAAAGAGAAGATTATACCCAGACACTAGTACTG
Organism: Anthoscopus minutus; assembly: GCA_013399455.1. Taxonomy (NCBI): domain Eukaryota; kingdom Metazoa; phylum Chordata; class Aves; order Passeriformes; family Paridae; genus Anthoscopus; species Anthoscopus minutus. The sequence goes on from VWYI01044207.1 coordinate 44,625, forward strand.
TACAATGTAATGTTTATGGTCAAATTTGTTCAGATTTTCTGGCACTAGAATCCAGGTCAGATGTGCAGAAACAAAGACCAGTTATTAAAAGGGCTCCTGCAGTTACATCAAATAGTTGTGATGGCACAGAGCAGTAGGACAAGCCAAAACTGTATTCCAGTTACAACTCCTATGGAGGCTTTGGCAGGGAAGGGAGGAGATGCAGTTTTTGACTTTTGCAGACTGTAACAAATACAGATACAAAAGGAGGTAAGTGACTTTCCAGTCAATAAAATACAAAAATCCTTTCTGTTGGCTCATTACACCGTATCTACAACACACACATGATTGTTTAATAAAAGACAAAAAAAACACTACTTCAGTACATGCCAACTAATCGTAATTATTTCATTTTGATAAACTTCCTTTTTGTACCATTCTAGAGACTGAACTCTCATAAAAGAATCTTGAACTAAATTTTAGCATTATGTATTTCAACCTTTGCTTTTCCTGTTTATTTGATCAAGTTCCTCCAGTGAGATAAAACAGCAATCAAAAATTCCCAAATGTTGGTTTCAGCAGTTATGGGACTTCTCTACCACAAATATAGGAACACTTATCAAAAATAGTATTACAGAAAAATAGTTGATTTGATAACAATGGTAAAAACAGTTAACCAAATCAAAAGCTGCATCCATGCCTAATTTCCAGATAAAGTCATTTGATCAAAGCTAGAATTCTAGGGGCAGATACAAACACTTCTGTAGACAAGTAAGAAAAAGGAAGTAAAAACAAATTCCAAAGAAGGTATTTTAAGAGTATTTTTTTATGTTTAAAACTACCTTTTTTTACATGGTAGCAAATACCAATTTGAAAAAGCACTTACTTTTTCAACCTAGTCAAGAAAAGACAAAAAGAGACAAAACAGTCAAAGAAACCTGAAAATCGTGCACAGATACAGGAACATAAACTTCTCATTTTTAGTCCTAACTGTAAAAGATTCCACAGAACCAGTAATTAAGGTACTTTTAAAAGCTAGAAGAGCATAATGTTAAATACACTTCACAACATATGGTTCTTAAGAATAGTTTTAGCCAACAAATAGGTAGAACTACAGTGCAAAACAGTACCTTTCCCAATGCAACTGATTCCTGAGTGGGTCACTTCTGCATACACCTCAAAGGTAGTTTCTGGATTTTGTCTGAAACAAAAAGAAGGCATTTAGCACACTGAGAATTTGGTTTAAGTGCACTTGCAATGAGGCAGTCAGAAAGGGTTCTCTGCATGCACAGTACAATGACAAGTAGATAATCTCCATTTCTTGGTTTACAGCCTTGGATGCTTTCTCATCAGACCTTTGTAAGATGCTAAATACAGGGATTTTTTCAGAAACAAAAATCCTGGAAACTTTTCACCAAACTGAAAAGTCACATTGTCCAAGACTGAACAAACAGCACCCAGATTCACATTTTTACTGTGACCCTTGAGTTCAACTTCATGATACCTATTTGCCCAAAAAGAGAGGAAAAAAAAAAGTAGCTGCAGTCAAGAGTAAGCAAAATCACTTTCTACACACACTACTGAAAAACTTAAGAGGCTGTATTTAGGACAAAGACAGTGCCCCTTCTTAACACCTGTCAAAATATTTCTACTTTGTCAAAAAAAGGCCATGCTGGAGAATATTACAAATGCACAAGGTTTGGTCTCGTGAGACTCCAGAGTCTTAAATCCAGAAATTTTCCAGATGCATGGAAATAAGTGTGACAGTCAAACACCACACCAAATTGAGCTACAAGATGTAAATGATGCTTGAGGAAAGAGATTTACTTTGCTCAAGAGTTATAAATATACCAGTAGTAAAAAGTTAATGATATTACTTCAAAGCAAACAAACAAACAAACCATTTAATGTATATTTTCAGTTCTTACTAATTTAACTCTCTTAAGTGTTGCTCTGGAATTACATCTTGTGATGAGCATGTAAAGGCAGCAGGTGATTATGTAAGAAAGAATATTTTCAGCTAATTCCTGACTAACAATTTTAGCTACTCCAGATATTTTTTTATGAGATTAAAGAAACTGTAATCCTAAAATAAGGATTTTGCAGGTCTGAACATGTGACACTTTATTCTTAGACTTTCTGTTTAAAATCAAGAATCAAAATTGCATAATTACCGTTCCAAATTTATGGCTGCTTGTACAGGAATAATATTGTCTGCTATGTGTTAATGCAAACTAACATTAGAAAATTTCTGCAGTATAATTTAATTGTGCATTTTGTAACTTCCTTACAGAAAAGGACAAAAATAATGACAAAATCCATAAATATATATGCTAGAATTCCTAACTGAATGATAATTTTAAAAATTAAACTCATCTTACCCAACATTTAAATCCAAACATATAAGCATGTCAAGGAGTCCATCTTAACTCTTCAGAGAATTTCTATTATTTTTAATCCTACTTTAACACTGAAAGGATTAAGGAAAACATTTCTAACCATGCCACAGGCCCACTTAGCCTAACTCAAGTGGCTCGAAGCCAAACCCCACACCTATTTAAACTGACAGAAAAGCTGCCTTTGCTTTCAGTAGCACAGGATCACACTCCTCAGTTTTACAGAGCACCTCTCAGGAGCAACAATGGTTCACAACTCAATTAATGGTAATTTCATTTGCCACCAGTTCCCAACTGATTTGTCTTAAGTAGCTGTTTTTTTCAGAAAACTACACTCATAAGTTATGAGAAATCCAAAGTCAGCTATTATTGTGCAATATAAACCAAACTTGCATAATTCTCACTGTGCTACTCAAGTTGCAGCACATAACCTGCAAATCCTGGGGTTTAGCTCCATTCTGACACTCGCACTACAGGGGGAGGATGGAATGGTACCCACAGAGCACCAGAAATGTATTTTTCCTTTCATACACATTGCTGGGCAGCCTTATCATACCCTCCTTGTTTCTGTCTTTATTTTTAGCACCCTGTTTCCTTAATTAAAAGTTTATAAACTTTCTATTTTTACAGCTAATGGTTAAAACAACAAACACCTTTTTAGTATTATGTTAGAACCTATGTTCAAATTCTTAAGTGAAAGCACCGTGTAACACAGCTGGCAGGAGCACAAACTGTATTCCAAAACTTTCAGACAAAAAGACATCACATTTTGTATTTTAATTTTCCATGACAAACGTCCACTTATTTCTATGAATGGTGAAATTAAAGTAGCCTTCCCAAGTGAGAAACTCAGTATTAAAGGCTGCATTCAACAACCAACACCTCAGTATGAGAAAGAAGTCATTGTTGGATTGTGGATATTTTAAAATTTTTCAGAGGCATGGAGGAAACAAGTCACTGTAAGACTTCATACAGTTTGCAAATACAGCATAAACATGATCAGAAATGTGTGTTCTGTAGTCCAAGGTCACCTGTGCATTGCCCAGAGACCCCAACCCCTGCAATCCCCCACAGCACAAGAGCCTTGAACACACAAACCAAGTTTTCCCTCTCCCAAAATTCACTTACAGACCCACGGTCTCTTCGCAAGTGAACAATAATATGCAATTAAAAAAAAATACATAGGACACAGAGGTACAAAAATACACAGTACAATACACAGTACTTCATTTATTTGAGAACTAGGTAATTTCAGAAGGTAATGCAATACTTCTTTGAAAACACAAACTTAGGAAGGAGCTGTATGAGAAAGTAATACTTCTGTGATAAATGCAAGTTGTATGAATCATTTAAAATCTCTGATGTGGAAATAACATCTGTTTTAAAGCAATTAACATGAAATTCAATCTTACACTAAAATATTATATTTCAAACAAGATCTTTATGTATCTTTTAGGATCAAAAATGGTCGTTTTTACCAAACTGTAAGAGATTTATTCAGAATAAAATCAAATCAAGCCCTTCTCCAAAGCTGGTGGCTGGAAGTACATACTTAACATATGTACAGCCTATTTCAATTCTGTTTGGAGCAGTTTTTCTACACATAGGAAAATGCAATAGCACTTTTGACAGAAAGTATCATTCTGCTTAAGAACTGAGGCATAAGAAAGGAGTCTGACATTGCCTGACAATTAGCTGTCTTGTAACAAGACTTAGTTGCTCAACTTCTGCAGAAAATAAATTATTAGCAGAAACCTGTAATCACTAATTCATTTCAGAAACTACAATTGAAGCCTTGATTAATTTCCAAATATTTAGCTTCTTTGCCTGGTATTCCCCAGGTAGATAATATTTCATCTCAGTATATAGCAAACATTCTGTTAAATCTCTGAAAGCTTTCCCAGATGTACACTTGGCATGTATTGCACCACCAGTGAAACACAACCACCTCTGGAAAGGGGCATGCCAAGTGCATTCACAGTGCAATGCCATTCTGCTGAACAGATTGACATTGACACATTTTTTTATGATAAATCAATAAGAAATCCTTTCTGTCTTGTAACATGGAGTACAAAGGTTCCCAAGCAGTGACAACAGCAGGCTAACAAGGCTCCTGTCCTCCCTCACCTGGCTGGCACAGAGTGCCTGGCACATTCTCTGAGACATGCCTCGACAGAGGATTAACCCAGCACTGTAACCCAACACTCAATTTAGCTTTTTTTTTGCCTGCAGCTATACAGAAGCCAAAAGCTCACAGGACTGCTGGCAATTCCTTGATTTCTTTGACTTCAGTCTGATGCAGCTACTGATACTTTTCTCTAAGCAATCTTTAACTCAAAGGACTCATTTTTATACACCCATCAGAAATCTAACTGACAGATATGCCCAGGTCTCATGCAGAGTCTATCACAGTGTGTGCAAGGGATCCTGTGCCAAGCAGTTTAATATCTCTCACAGATACCAATCTACTGCAAGAAGCAAGGGATCTGAGTGCTGGATGTTTACTGGGTCTCCAGCACATACTGGTGACACCTCTAAAAGGAGATGTGGCCCACCCTACCCACCTACCAAACAGTTCTCTCACTCACACTTCCAACCTGTTCCAATAAGGAAGTTACTTACCAATATTAAAGTCTCTGTTGGAATAAACATCCAGCTCAGAAAGGCAGACCAGAAAAGCCTCTTACTCAGACAGGTTCTCTCACTCTACATATTTTAAGACTGTTTTGAAATTTTGTCCCTATTCTACTCAGGCACAGTGTCCTGTCCAAAGTGGAAAAAAGCAGTTTATTAAGTGTTGCTCAAGGCAAAGTTGCTTAATCACTCAGTGGACAAAATGCCTTCTCACAAAGTCCAAGAAGAATGAAAAGCAATGTTTACCTGGGTTTATTACCTCTGTTACTCTGGTGATTGGGAAAGATGTGGATTTTAACTGCAGTCTTGAAAGACAAGTTCACACTGAAAGACTTTGCACAGAAAAAGTCCTTAACTCCACTGGCTGCATGTGGGAAGCCAGGACGTCCCTCTGACACTATTTCTAACAGCTGCATCTTCCTGACACCAGTTTCTAGTTGAAGCTCACCTGCCTGATGACATTCTCATTTAGCATTCTCTACTCAAGGCCACAGAAGTCCAATCAGAAATCACAAACCCAAAGATGGAAAAGACAACTTGTGGATTTAGTGTGCACACAAAACCACCTGCATTTAAAGTAAGCATCAACCTTCTAATAGATTTAAGATAAGGTCATCATAAGAAGTCATTTTGGATCATAATCTTGAAGTGATCCAAGCAAGGGTGACAGCTGCAGGGTCTGAAGGTGCAAGTTAGAGATACAGCCTGCTTTGCTGCCAAAATATCTTCAGGTTTTGAGTCTGCCTGAATTTGTCTGTAAGAGTTTAACCAGTTTCTCAGGCTTTCATTTCTCTGCAGCAACAGTTGAGAGCATATACTCCAAAAAGGTGCAAAACTTATGCCCACAGTATGCTTAAGGAAGGAAGGAAGGTTCATTCCTTTCCAAAACCAATCAATTGTCACAGTGCAATCATTACAAACACTTATTATCTGCTTACAATTTCCTAAAACACCTGCCTGAAAAGACAAATTTTCATCTATCCAGCCTATGGGCTTGGAAACATGAAGATGTGTCATCACACAAACTGTGTCCCCTCCAGTCTTGTATACAAGTTAAACAAAGGAAGCGAAAAGTTAAAGCCCAATGTAATCCTGAAGAATACTGTGTTCAAGAAGGAAAAACAATTGCTCAACAGCACCTGCTGAAACTGCTGAATAAAACAGGATCTGTCCAAGTCTCTCCACTCTATAACCCTTTCACACAGAGATGTCAGCACTCCCTGCTTGGCAAAACAGCTTTATTGCACCTCTACCTTGTCCAAAGAACTGAATTTTCCTGGAACGGCATACGAATGAAATGAGACTTTTAATGTGACTATACCAAACATATCAACAAGGCCTACGAATAAATCAACCACCAATTTTATGAAAATTTTAAAAAACCCAAAACCATTGAGGGAATGGATCTGCAGGCCCAGTACATCAATCACTTGCATCACTCTTCTCCGTCCCCTAAACCCCTTTGCTAATGCACTTTGGCTATTTCCTAGCCACCCGTAGTCCTTCCGCCGGCACACTCTATCCTGGGTGAAGAAATCAACACTCCTTTGACCCCTCCACACTCCGAACAGGCGTCGGCTGTACTGGGAGTGAAGATATTCCCAACACAGCACCCCCGCCCTCCCTCAGGCCTACACCGATAACATTGCACTGCCCTCCCCGCCTGGCCCTGAGGGCGGGAGGGGCAGTGGGCTGGGTGTGAGGCAAGGTCGGTTCTCGCCCCTCTCCTGGGGCAGGGCCGGAGGGTCTCGCCGGGGTCCCGTCCGGAGTTGGGGTCGGACGGCCCGTCCTGCCCGTCCCTCCGGCCCGCGGAGCAGGAAGAGCTCTCTCCCCTTCCTTCTCCCTCTCCTTCTCGCCCAACCCGAGGCCCGCGGGCTCGCCCGGGGTCCCGCCCGCGCGGCCTCACACGGAGCGGAGGGAGGGTGGGGAAGTCAGTCCCCTTCTCTCTCCCGAGGGCCTGAAGCGGGGCTGGAGAACTGCGGAGGGCACTCACTTGATCCTGGATCCCATGGTCTCCGGGGGGCCGCATAGACCCGGGGCGGAGCGAGACACGGGCGGGGGCCGCAGGGCCGCGCTCTGTCCGCCGCTCGCCCCTCACTCCATCCCGGCCCGCGCCGCGGCGCCCCGGCCGAGTCACGGCGCGGGGACTGCCGGGAGCTGTAGTGCGGCGGGGCCCGGGGCCGGCGGCGCGTCCCTGTCTGGGGAAGCCCTCCGGGAAGGGACCGGGCTCTGTTCGTGGTGCTGAGCCACAGGAAAACAGGCAGCGGGCAGGAACTGATGCAAAGTTCCACTCGAACACGAGGGAGAATTTCTTCACTGTGCGAGTGACCGACCACTGGAACAGATTATCCCGAGAGGGTGTGGAGTCTCCCTCACGGGGAATATTCCAGAACCATCAGGACACAGTACTGTACCATGTGCTCTCATGACTGTCTGGACAGGGAGGTTGGATCAGATGCCCCAAAAGGTGCCTTCCTACCCGACCTATCCTGTGTCTGTGACTGCAGCCGGGAGCGCCGGGGGTCGGCAGGAGTTGCAATCTCCCCTCAGGGAAGTTCAGGCGGGAACCCCGCGGCGGGACGGGCCCCGCTTCCCTCAGGGAGGTTTCGGCGGGACGGGCCCCCCTCCCTTCAGGCTTCCTCAGCTCCCCACCGCGTTTAGCAGTGAAGAGCGGCCTGGAGTGACACCGAACAGCACAGGCGGGCCAGGACTGACTGGGCCAAACCGTGTCACCAGCTTGATCCCGAGCCCTGGATATCCACTGATATCCAGGCCAGGTGACGAGCAGGACTGCCCGTCTTAGAAAACTCCGTGCAGAGAGGAGCCATCCCCATGGGCGCAGGCCAGAGTCTCAGGCAGGAACAGGTATTCTATGTCCAGAGACTGCAGAAGTCAAAGGAAAGAGGCAGAGGGAGGGGCTGGGAGGAGCGCCCTGGCAGAGCTGTGAGAGAACATTGAGCGCTGTGGGTACAGAGAGCAAAGCAGCTGAAAAGACAGTGAAACATGACTAGAGAGAATCTCAAGGCCAAGCAAGGTCATGAAGGGGACTGGAGATTTCTCAGAAATGGAATGCAGTCTGCTGAAAACATGTCTTACATTGATTCAACAGCTGCAGATAGACAGCTTTTGAAATGTGTCATGTTGGAGTTGGCAAACAGGAACAAACAGGTACCCAACTATTTCATTAAACGTGATTTACAGGAAGTTTTCAGGAAGGTTTGGAGCACTTCTAGTGTAATGTAGCAATTTTAAACTTTTTAGAGTTGGGGTAGATCTACAGTGAGGAATGAAAGAATTGAAAATTTGTCTTTAAAAGGCCTCCAAAGTGCAAATCATTGTGGACAAGTGCTTGGCTGAAGTTTGACTTCTTGACAAGTGCTTGATTTCTAGCTAGTCAGCTAGAAAGATGGGAGAGAGTATATCCCATCTGAGATCCTTTAATATCCCGTTTGCTCCGCAGAGAGCCTGGGTAGGAAAAATCATACCACCCTCATTCAAGTAATAAATTTAAAACATGTCAAACACTGTGCAAAATGTCCTGAAGATTTATTCACAGTTACAGTAACTCAAAGACATGTTTGGGGAGGTGAGGAGGAGTGTTTCTAGTACTAATTTGGGTACTTGAGATGAGGTGCTTCCACCACAGGTTCCACCCACAGCCTCTGCCACAGGAGCCATGTGTAAGCTCAGACCTCAGCGTTGAGCCCTGGCTTGTTCTGTGCTGTGGGTACACCTGTCCCCAGTCCTGAGTCACTGTTTGATCTATACTGCTGTTCCCTGGCTCATCCAGTCTCTCCCATAGCCATGTAAAGTAGCTTTGTAACCAAAATTACTGTGCTCAGAGAGGATATTCTAACACTTTAAACATATCAGTGCATGAAGGGTTGCAATATAACCATCAAACGGTGGTGAGTTTATAGAAATATTGTTAAAATTGGTTGCAAAAGCAAAAAAAGCCCTATGGTCAGTAAAAATTAGTTAAAAAACAAAGAAGCTGGTAAATACAATTGCTGATGGTAGTGTAAAATAACAATGTGGAAAAGCCCCAGCATTTTAGGAGTGGCTAGCAGAATTTCCTGCATTCCATCACTGTTGCATTTCATCACATGTTCTCTTTTTGGAACATGGATTGACATGAAATTTAAGAAGTAGACCTACAGACTCACAATTTTAGTTTCGGTCTGTTTTGTGTAGTGAGCTTTTTAAAGATTTAAAGGTAAACTTATGAATACGAACAGATGTAGTGAATACTTAATGAGGACATTATGCAAGAGTAGTAGACTGGTTTATATTTCATAGTTTTTAGACGGGACATACTAAAGAATAAAAGGCTGGGTGATTCAAATAAGCAATTTAAACCTTCTCCCAGAGAAAGTGAGTGGTTGGGAAGTATGCATTCATCCCAGTTTAGGGAAAACAAGATATAAAAGGTGGATTCAGTGAAGTGGACTGGATAACTGAGGTGGTGGATGAACTGATAGTGGCTGGTAACCTTCAAATGTCAGGAAAATTAGTGTTTGGCAACTTCATTTAAATATGTCTTGGCGAAATACCTATTCTGTAGGTGACTGATTTGTAATGAGCATATTTTCCTCCCCAGGGAAGAATAATAATGGCAACCTCATGTTGGTATCTGTTCATCAGCAGTTGCATTATGGGGATCTTGTGCAGGTGTATGCCTGAACTTTTGAGCAGGAGATGTTACACTCACATGGGTCATGTGATGAGCATCAGATAATAGATTTGAAAAACAATATTCTTGTGTATTTCAAGAGGATTATCTACCTCAAATTCACAGCTAGTAAAAATGAGTTTAACTACTAAAAATAAATGGAAAATTTTGAGGTTCTGTCCTTGCAAATGAAGACATGGGTCTGGCAACATGCAAATTCAGTCTATGGAAGCTCTGGTTTAAAAGACTGCCTCATAATAAAACAGGTTTGAGCTTGTAAATCTGGTAATGCTAAGTCAGAGGAAACCAGAAAAGTGAGGACAGTAGGAGTGTCCAGAATTGCTTCTACTTAAAGGATAAAACAGACACTAATATGGAATTTGTACTGTGCTTTCTAACTGTATATTGTATATATGAAACAAGCAAAGTCAGGTATATTCCAGAATTCAGGATACAGAACATGCTTATACTCCCCAAATGTTGATAATAAAATAGGAGAATTCATTCAAAATCACAATTGAATAGACACTGAATATTTAAACATTTGTTCAAATTGTAAAAAGTACATTTTTCTGCGGAAAAGAAAGTGAGGAAAAATGTTAAACATGATGTAGATGTTCCTATTCAAGCACAGGAAATTTTTCTTTCTATCTTCCTAATAATAATAATTTATGCTCCAAGCTGTATGCTGCTTTACCAGGTGTATTTATGTAAATAAGCTGCTCATTAGATAGCCCAAATCCCATTTTCTGCAATTGTCGATGGCCCCCACGTCTGCAGCTGGCCCGATGGTTGATGTAATTGTGTCCCAGTGACAGGGCAGCAGGGACAGCAAAGCCCCCGAGGACAACGAGGGGTTCCAGCAGTGCCTGCTGGCCTGGCCACCGAGCCCTGGGTGTGAGTGGCTCAGAATAGATGAGCTGATTAACTGTGAATCACCCTCCCAGAAGAGATGAAGCATTAATAGCAAACAAAAGGGAAGCAGAAGGGAAACTTCAGGCAGAAGAAAATAATCCAGGAATTAAAAGCTTGGTGAAAGCCTTAGGATGCTTCCAGATTGACCCAAGAGTGCAAGTTCAATACCATAGAAATAGAGGTCTGATGCTCTGGGATGGATTTGGTGAATGTGGCTGAGCCTGTATTTCAATATGTAACACACCCACAGCAACAAATGTAAGTGAGGACACAGTTACTGTATCTGCTCTGACTGTGACAATCCTGCTGAAGCACAATGTATCCTGAATTTACTGGGGAGATTCTCCCTGCTACATTTCAGCCAATGAGAATGGCAAGGGAAAAAAATGCTGACTTTAGAGATCAATAGTAAAGCTTCATCTAAAAGGTTATGCCTTGGAAGAGAATATCCTGCTATCTGACTAATATTGATTATAATGTTCATGTATATTTTTCCTAATTTCTCAGCGGATGAATATTAGGAAAATCTCTACCCATGTTTAGAAACCATTGAAAAGTTTATAAAGATATTTTTTAGATGTGAAACGGAGGTTTTTTCATCAACCTTAATTTTGTAATTCTTATTATCAAACAATGAGCCTCATGAGTTATGGATCAGGTCATTGCAAACAGCCTCCAGAAGTGTTCACATATGTTACTTGAGAAAAAAGCCTGTTCTTTATGCTCCCAGACTGGGATTCATCAGGCATTGTTAGGATAGCTGGTTACCCTCAGAGACATTCACTTATGCCCTGAAACAAGAGAGTTGTTTAAATCGGCCTATGTACCTATTTGGATGGAAATAGGTTACATTGACTAGTTTTCCATTACAAGTTAAGAAACAGTAATCCATAATTGCACAGACTAAACCAGATCTTTAGAAAATACAGAAGAAAATATAAAAACCAAAAATAAAGGAGGAAATCCCCACCAAAATTCAGTTATTAGAACATAACCAAAGAGTTACATCAAAAGCCTTCTGTCTCCAAAACTGGACACTGGGTGATATTTAAGGAAGAGTGTAAGACTGTGAAAATATGTAGAATTCTCTCACAGTCACCAATAAATTCGTGTGTTTTCTCAGCCACAGATGCTGCTTCAAAGTAATAGCTTATGTGGCATGTGGCACTGGGCTCCACTAGGATATGGAGCTGAGCCATTGACCACAGCTCTGTGATGACTGTCACCAATTGTCACCTTGTTTTCCACGTGCCTCAGCATCGTTTCCCAGGGGTCTGCTCCATGATATTGCCCAGCACAGGGGTGAGGCTGACCACCCTGCCTTGCCATCAGTGGGAACACCACCCGACTGCCCTAGCGCCTGGAATACGATGGCGAGTGGCGCAGCAGCATCACCCCCCAGTTCTCTCAGTGCCTGTGCATTTCTCTCACTTCCCATGAGCTTCTGCACCTTCAGGTTCTTTAGGGGGTCTCAGCCCCTGTCTTCTCCTGCAGCTTGTGCTTCTTCACTCTCCCAGTCCCTGCCTGTGCCTCTGCAGTTTGGGCAGTGTGGCTGGAGCCTCTCCCATCACTGAGTATCTTCTCCATGTCCTGGGTAACCAGGTCTCCCATCCCCTTCCTGAGAGGACTCACTTTTTCCCTGTTCTTCCTATTGTCAATGTACCTATAGATGCTTTTCTTGATGCCCCTGACGTGCCTGGCCAGAACTAATTCTGTCAGGGTTTAGCTTTCCTAACCTGATAGCTGGCTGCTAAGACAATTTCTCTCTATTCCTCTCAGTCTACTTGTCCTTGCTTCTACCCTCTATAGGCTTCCTCTTAGAAGCTAAGCAAGCAGTAAAATACCTTCCCTTTCAAGTGTTTGAAGTACCATACACTGAATGACCTTTTCATTTTCCATTCACAAAGAAATAAAAAATAACTATTCTTATTTCTGATACCTGTGATTATACCAATAGCTATAACTCAGGCCCATGAAATCCTTTAATGTAATGAGCCATGCTGGAGAGTCATTCCCCTAAAGAAAAGAGCTCAAGATGATTGACCTGAAATGGCCTCTTCATTTTTTAATGAAAGGAGATCTAAATATGGCAAACGTTTCCCTGTGCTACTGTCTCTCAACAGGCTTCTTCCTCATCAGAATCTCTTATGATTAACAAGAATTGGTTATTTAATTTTAGGAGGAAACTAGCAAAATGTCTATGAGAACTATCTGGGTTTTGTCTTTAACTGTGCAGTGATTTTTCTGTCAGAAAAATGGGGTTTTTTCCCTTTACTGATTCCATTGTTTGCTTAAGAGAGAAGTGGCCAATTTGGCATCAAGAAGTCAGTGCTTAGAAAAGCATTATGGTAAAAGAGTGGACACCTTTTGTTGGTTGTTTCACGTTTGGTGTGTGCAGAGACCATTTTTACACTGTCTCCTGCCAGCACCTTCCCCATAATCACCTTCATTCTCACCTGCTGGATCTGTTTGCCTGTATCATCTAACACAGCCCTGCTCTAATTTCAGAAATTCTTCCTGTCATAAACGTGTTAGGCTTTTACCTTTGCCTCAGAGCACTCTCCAGCCAAGAACAGCAGTTTTGCACCCAAAATATATCCAGCTCACCTTGAACATGCCTCTGTCTGTTACCAAAGACACCAGGAGGTGAACTAAAGAAAAAACATAGGAAAGGTAAAGAAAACTTTGATGAAACACTCAAATATTTTGAAAGGCAGGAAATGCCCATCTTTCCAAGGGACAGACAAAGTTTGGCTTCATTGATCCCAAATTTTCATTTAATGCACTTCTAACTAGGTGGAATAAGCTTTGCAGTGTTTATCCTCCTCTTCCTGCAGTTGAGCTGAGTTAGCAGGACTCCTGTGTTTTTGCTAGCTGATACTATCTCACACATATTTCATTCTCCAAATTTTCACCCAAGCAGCTTTACGTTATCACTAGGTAGGTAATAAGAGTAGTTACTGCCTGCTCAGTGGTTTGCTTTACTCTGGGGCTTACAGACCCCTCTTTGCATGTTGCAAAAGTTCTCTGGCTCTGGCTTCCTGGAACGGCTTTGCCTCCCCAGCACAAACACTGCCTGCCTGGTTCTTGCTCTGAAGCTGTTGAAGACACTATTTCATCTGCCAATAATAAAGAAGCAACTGACCTAAGTTACTCTTCTCTGTTCACCTTGCTGTGATGGCAGAGTGCTGACTGTACTGTTATTGCTCTATAAAGTGAAGTCAGATTTATGAGGCAAAATCTATGATGGTGTGAATCCAGCTAGACAAAAAAAAGCCCAGTATGAAAATAGTTATTCATATCTGTGATAGCCTTTGTCACAGAAAAGATAACCCTCCTGAGCTGAAAGGAATAAGATCACTGATGTAAATCAGACTGCTGCATTCAAGTCCCTCTAAGTTACTAATGAGCCTGGAAGAACAAGGATTCTTAGGAGAAATCCAGAACAGCAAGACATAAGTTGTTGGAGCAGAGGGAAGTACTTACTTCAGATGATACTAAACTCTTGTGCAGTAGTGCCCAGCTTACGCTGGTAGGAGCATGAAAGGGAGGGAAGGAAAAAGAAAGAGATAAAAGAAGAAGAAAGGAAAGTGTGAATAAATGAATGAATGAATGAACAAAACAACAAGGGATTTATCAAATGCAGAATTTCTAACTTGGTGATGTTTATCATTTGAAACAGGATGTTATATTTTGTTGCACTCATTCTAAAAATAAGAACAATAAAACCTTGGTATGAAGCATTGTTACAGGCATAATTTCCTTTCTGTTTTCCCCGTCTCACAGAGCTGATGGGATCCTGATTCCAGAGTTTCTAGTAGCAATTAAAATAACTTTTTAATAAAAAACTCAAAGCGTATTTTGAGCCAGGCTTCAAATGTAATCACTACAATCACCATAAATCAAAAAGCCACTAGCAGTGTCAGCTTCACTGCCCTTCTAAGGAAGAATTGCTTATCCTTTCTGCCACAGGATGGAGGAAACATGATAACTATTGATGGCTCACTACTTATTAGGTTGTCATCAGACAACATGTTGTCATAAGGTATTATTTTTAAATTGTTATTAAGCAAACATCAAATGGCACTTCTGTAATGTAAGCTGGTTGTTTGAACAGTGGGTAGGTATGTGTTGATATCAAAATTGAACTACATAATGTTAAAATCAAAATTTAGTTCATGTTGTTATGTAGAAAATTGTTCAAATAATCAAATTTCTACAATCTTCAAAAGCTTAACAGTGATTGAATAGTAGGGATCTGAGTCTTATGTAATTTATACTCATTTTATATGAGTATAATTCCATATGACTGCTGAAGCATGACATTCCAACTTACCTTTCTGGCAACAGCTAGTGCGAGGCAGGCAGTAGCTGTTCTGAACTTAAATATTTAAAACGGGGTTGATGGCCTACAAATTTCTGTTACTGATTTTCCTGCTTTGATGTTCAGAAGACATCAGTAATGTTACCCCTGATTGATACCAGGGTAAGTTCCAGATCTGACCATTCTTGTTTGTGCTCCCCTTTTGTCCAAGAAGTTCAAGTAAGATGTGTCTGATGTCCTGTACCTGGTGGGGGAAGAAGCCAGGTCATATTAAGAATTCAGGGATTCTTGACTAATTTGGGGATTGTCTTTATATTGCCATTGTTGGTGTCTGTAGTTTACCTAATTTTTCAAAACATGTAGCATTATTCTTCAGTGTCACAGTACAGGAGAGCTTTCTTCTGAACCTGTAGGCATTGTTTAAGAAAAAAAGAGTGGTGCTTTATTTCTAGATGTTGATTTAATTAGTTATTTGATGCTAATGATCCCATTACATTTTGGGGGGTAAAAACCAAACACACCCCAAAGTGCACTTACCTAAACACTGACACTTTATACTTCACAAAAAGTCAATTTTATTTGTGTAATTACTGCAACTATACATGATCAAGATATAACGAGGTGATACCATGAGCTAGCAAATACCAACCTCCTCTGAATTCAATAGAGAAACTTTAAATAGGCAGTACTGCAAGCCAGCAAATATACTCCCTTTCTCTGAAATGGGGATAACATCCTGCTGGAAATGCTCTTTTGAGTCTAGGTCTGACACTTTTGTGGTATAATTTAAAATTATAAGGTGGGGATACCAGTATGCTCCTGTCCTGCTGCCTCTAAATGGAGCCATCGTTAAATGTGGTTTGATTTGTCCTGCTCTTACAGTTAATGAAGACTGGGTGGTATTTCACCAGGGTTAATGCTCTTGGTCCTTGTTATTAATTCCCCTGTAAGTACTCACCTTTTTCTAGACTTTCCAGTTAGTCCTGTAGGATGTTAAAAATGTTTTGATACATATGTTAGTTGTTTTAATCGTAGAGCTATAAAGAACTAAGTCAAGAAAAGCCTCTCAAGTAATACACAGAGTTAGTTTATAAAGTAAGTAAAGCTGAACCACTAAGTAATAGTGACCACAATATAATTAACTTCAACATCCTCAGGGGAGAGATTGTACAAAAAATGAGGAAGCTAGTTAAAAAGACCCTAAAGTCAGAAGTGAGGAAATTAAAATCCTTCGACTCAGCATGGAGGCTACTTGAGCAACCATAACAGGGTAGCAGAAGGCACGCATAATCCCAAACAAACACGGATGCTGACAAGCAAAAACAAGCCATAGGGCTGCAGGAAGGTTCACCAAGATTGTACAGTCAGACAAGTATTTTTCTGAAGGTAGAGTTATAACTTGTGAAGTCAGTAGGGATAAAACACAGTGGCTAAGATCCCCAGTGGAGATTAGAAGGATGACAGAGGATTTGAGGAGCAGATAGCCTGACAGGAAAATAAGATTTTTTCACATATTAAGTAGCAGCAAGCTTGCAAGACATTTTATAAGTCCAGTGGGCTATTTGCTAGAAAAATAAGAGAACTAATGAGAATAAAGTGACACTGAAATGAAGGCAAATTACTTGTTTGCATTAGCATTTCCACACAGAATTTAGGGTAAAATAGACACACCAAATTTTCTCCTGTTATGTAATATAGAAGAGGTTTTGTCAAACACAGGAACAAATTCTTTATATGTGCTGGAACAAATTCATAAATTAAATAAAAACAGGCGTCTAAGACTGGTAAGTAAATAAATAAATTCTAAGGGGATTTCAAACAGAAATTTATGAACTACTAACAAGAACACACAATCTGATTAAAATCAGTACACATACAAAAGTAGAAAGCATTTATCCCCTAAAAGGATAAAGGTGTGAAGGGTGGCTCTGGAAATGTCAACACAGAGATCCATATACATAAGGAATATAAACTAGTTAAAACACTATGATCAGCATTCAGAGGCCTGTCTGGAAAGACATGCTTCTGCAGCCCTCCAGTATAGTGACCTCCAACAAATCTACAAAGCTCCTTCAGTGTTTTAAAATGTACTCATTTCCAACCCAAAATGGTCTCACGGGAAGCGAGTAGCAGAGTGAGGAGTGAGTGTAAGGCATGTGTGTGCTGGAGCTGTAGGGGAGGTCTGGCCTGACCTGGGCTGTGCACGAGCCAGGGCAGCCTGGGCTCACTGGCCAGCCTGTTGGGAGAAGCAGACAGTCCTCATGGCCTGGGGTCTTACCCCAACATAGGGGGGATTAATCCCTCTCTGCCTTTTGCTCTCTATAGGGTTGGGAGCTCGTTGCAGTTGTAGGGTATCAGCTACTGCTAACTCCTACACCTGTGAGGAGCCATGTCCCAGCTACCTGGAGTGAAGGAGGGTTTTCCCTGGGAAACATTCTGAGGATTCTGATAGGACTCATCACTTCTGGGAATGGGCCACTGGGTTAGATAGGCTGCTGCTAGGGTGGGGCATTTTATATTCTCCTGGCTTGCTCTAGAGGACACTGTTTTTCACAGTTAAGAGGATTGCAGTTTGAACATTATTGAAGTTGTCCTTCTAGACTAAAATGTTTCCAGAATCAACAAAGTAATTGGCAAAATTCTGTGGTTTGTAAAGTGAACCTTTAGGAGGCTGATGTTTTTGCATGAACTTGACTATCTGTTAGATAACCAAAAACTGTTGGAAGGAAACCTAAGGATATTTGTTATAAAGTGACCAGCAAAGAAACAGGAAATGGAAAAAACAGTAGTAAGTCTGATAGTTTATTGAAATAAAGCATACCAAATTCTGAAAAACATTTGGGGAACTTGCAGTGTTTTTTGGGAGAGTACATGTTGCTCAAGTTTGAATAAATAATTTTCCATAACTGAGAGGTCCTGACATTCAAATTAATTCTATTTCTTTGTCAAGATGATATTGTTACATTGTTATGCTCAAAATTACGTTCTGATACAGCTGAATATGCTGCTATTTCTAGAGAATCTCTTCTATGTCCCATCCTTTGCCTCCTTGTGTCAGAGTTGTAGGTTGTGCTGCTCTCTGAAGTCACTTGCTGTCCATCAAACTGGGGTGCTGCACGCAGGCGTAAACACAAGGCAGTGATTCTGGCTGTGGGAGAGGGGTTGGAGATCTAGAATGAGAATTGTCTTACATGTACACAAACCTTCTCTCTAGGAGGTGAATACCTAAGGTGGGCTGATCTGTGTACAGCACAGACTTCAGACAGCTGAGAAATGCTATTCCAATTTTGTTTGCCTTTACATTTCATCATTCAGAATTTTTGACTGAATTCTAGGTTTTGACATCTTGTCTTTCTTGATTTCCCTGACCTTGTCTTTTCGTGGTTCTTCAGTTGTCTCTGTAATAATTTCTACGCTTATCCTTCATCCTGACATCACATCTCCAACTCTCTGAAGATATTTAGCGGAATTATATTTTTTGCTGCCTTCTCCACCTTTCAATCCAGTCTTATTTTGGTGTAATCTCATGGTCAAACAGATTTAGCTATCATTCCTATGTTCTAAATTGTCAGATACACTTATTTATTCTGAACCTGTCTTCTCCTGTTTGAAGTGAAATCTCACTTTGTCTTCTTGAAATGTCTTCGTAGATACCTTACCATCATCTGCTGTTCAGAATGGGACTAAACAGAATTCCTTCCCTCTTTCCTCCTCTGCAGTCTTCCCCCACTCATTCCTCAGTCACTGTATGCATAGTGCATGTCACTCAGCTTCTCACCATAGTCAATGCTTCTGGTTTGAAAATGTATTTAACTTGAAGAATGTCCAAAACACTTTACAGTAACAAAAAACAACAACAACAAGAAGGAAAAAAAACCAAACCCACAACCAAAAAAATATCCCAAAAGGGTAAAAGGGTAGTCGAGCCAGCAGAGGGTAACACATTGAGAAGCCTGGGTTTGGCAGAATTCTCACTGCAGCAAAGGTAGAGCAGCAGTAAGGGAAAAGCAGCATTGTGCATTGTCCTGGGGGCTGTGGCTGTGACCTGGAGGAGCCGCATCCAGACAGGAGAGGGAGTTCCCTTGCCAGGACCCACTCAGTCTGAGCTCCTCTGCAGAGCCTCCCAACATGGGGTCCAATTAGTGACACTTGTATTGGGGAATATTTTTTAGAGACCTGCTGAAAGCAACTGCAGTAAGATTCTCAGATTAACTTTACACAGGCCACAGCTCCAGAGCCCTTGATCGTTTTCATTCAAGGAAGATTTTGGCTGCAGTCTGTAGGAGTTTTTGGCTAATGAAAGATCAAGTTCATCCTTTTGGTAATTTTTTATCATTACCTGGTTCCCATCCTGCTAGCCAGTTTTCAGTCTATATTTTTATTACCTTTCCTAGAAATTAGGAATAGTAATGTTTACTACTTCTGTTAAGTGCTTATAGTTATATCAATAAAGAACAGGTAATATTTAATTTCTAGAATTACCCACCTGCCACTGAACTAACAAAGCTCATATAAATCATTTCAAATGAGCACCTTGAGAGATGTCAAGTCCCAAGTTAAGCATTATAAATGCTGGAAAAATGCAGAACAGAAACTAAAAGGTCCATCAGCTAGACTTTTTATTAAAAAAAGAAAGGGTAATTATTCACAGATATCAAATCACACTAGTATGAGAAAAACAGAAGGAAAAAATTGCTTAGTAGTCATCCAACCCTGAATTTGAGGTGTTGTTGCTCCATGATTATTGTGCTTTAGTATGACTCAAATATGAACCACAGATAGAGAGAAAGAGAAAGAAAGAGAGAATGAGAGAGAGAGAAAGAGAGAAAGAGAGAAAGAGGGAAAGAAAGAAAGAAAGAAAGAAAGAAAGAAAGAAAGAAAGAAAGAAAGAAAGAAAGAAAGAAAGAAAGAAAGAAGGAAGGAAAGAAAGAAAGAAAGAAAGAAAGAAAGAAAGAAAGAAAGAAAGAAAGAAAGAAAGAAAGAAAGAAAGAAAGAAAGAAAGAAAGAAAGCTGAAATGAGCCTCCTGTTCAGAGGGCACTGGGTTTTCTTGTCCATTTCTTATCCAGAGATAGTAAAAAATAAGCTTAAAAATGTGTGTAATTCTCTGTTGAACTATCACTTATTTGTACTGACCACTGTTTAAAATACAGGAGGAAGCATTAGCATTGTAAAATGTTAATTGGTTATGTTGATTCCAGGAGCGAGGCACACATCCTTTGTACTGATCAACACTTAAAACTGAATTATATTGCTTAGGTAAATGATTAGGACAAAGCACAGTAAGATTTGTAAATAAGTAAAATGATAAAATTCAAGGAGGGGAAACATAAAAATACAAACCAGTATCTTCTGTTTAGGAACTGATAACTATTCAAGCAAATAATGACTTTGTTCAGTGTGGGTAAATGCAAGAATCACTGCCTGTATTTTATATTTGCACTGAGATGCTGGCTCAGATCAGACAAAGGCGAATCGTGCAAAACTATTTTAAGAGAAATTGCTCCTTGCCATGTAAATGCCTGCTAACCAGTGATTACTCACAAATACTCCATTGGGGAAACTGAAATCATTAAGTAAACAATTTAAAAGCTGAAGTAGAAAGTGCTGATTGCTCTAGCTCAGCTCACCAGGCTGCTCAGATACAGGACTCCTTACCAGTGTAACAACATATTTGGAAATAACTGGAGTGCCCATTTTGTCCCTTGTAATGAGGTGGTGAGGCCAGAAGTGGTAACTGGTGGGAAGACAATGAGGACATGAACAGCTTCTGTTGCTAATCCAGGCATTGTCCCTCCTCCGTGGGGATAGCAGAGGATATAATCAGTATCTCGTACTACTGCAAAACCTATTATTTAACATCTATTATTTAACACAATGCCAACTGCATTGATCTGCTATGAAACCAATACTTCTAATAAGTTTTAAAACCTAGTGCTTCCTACCTGTGAATTTCTGGGTTTCATTTCCCTGTCCCCGTTTTTCTAATCTCTGCCCTGCTGGTGGCCGAGTAAAACAAAGAATGTTTCCCTGCTGCTTGCAGGAGCTCCTGCGTACCTGTGGCATTTGCATCCTCGCCTGCTGCCAGGGCAGTGTGTGGGCACCCTGCCCCTGCCCGGATCCGATGTCCCCGTGCCCGCCGGTCCCCTCGGAGCGCCGCGGAGGCTGCGGGGCCGGGGCTGCCTGCAGGACCCGGGCGGACCAGGCTGGATTTAATGAGCGCGTCTTCACTGACAGATTCATTATTTGTGTTCGGTCGCTTCAAGTCAAAACTGATTAGTTACACTTACTGCAGCAAAGATTTAATGATTTTATTGTTTATCTTCAATTTATTTTGATTAACATCTCCGTTCTTTTCATTGCAAGTGCAATTAGGTGTAATATAACAGCGACTACTTTAATTTTGCTGAAATTAAGATGAATAAGTGACGGATTATGGCACTTTGTTTAACAAATAAATCATAGTTAAGAGGACTGTATTAGTAATAAATGAAAAAACAGGCAATCTAATTAAAATGCATGGAGCTGATTGTTCAAGTTTCCAGAAATGTAATGAATTTTCATTTTAGAGATCAACTAGATTTCAGTGTGGTACTTATGTATTGACAGCAAGATGACAGAAAGGCACATTATTTTGTAAATCATGTTAAGTTCTTCTATTATATTGGTACAAGGAAGTACAAGGAATGAAATGAAGATGCACATTTAAATTTTTTTGGGAGCTAGGATTATTTTGTCAGAAAACATTGCAATTAAGATACGGTAAAAAAAGAGACTGAGGGACTGAAATGAGGGGAAAAACTCATTAGTTAAATTCTCACATGTTCAGACTTCAGCATTTTCTGCAACAGATGAATATTCTCCAGGTCCCAGCCACAATTTTCTTTTAAGTTCATAAGACTGAATTCACAGCCACACAGTAACAGCCTCAAGACACATAAGATGGAAGAAAGAACTAACACGAAGAAAACTGAACTCAACAAACAGTGAGCAAATCAAGATTGCTCTATCCAAGCATCCCCAAATCATGGGGCAAGTAGCAGGGCAGCAATCCCAGAGCCAGCTTACTGTGGGGGTCGTATGGGCTTAACTTCTGATTGAGGAAAACCAAGAGGAAAACGAACCCTTCAGAATCAGAAACTTTATCCCTCTGATGTTTAAAAGACCTTGTATTTGACAGGACAGCTTTGAAGATAAAGACCGAAGCACTCTCCAGCTACAGGCTGTTCAGCACCCCACACAGCTGTCTGCAATGCACTTCACTTCAGTTTCACACAGTTCACTCATGGTAGAAAGGAGGCAGGGGAGGCATTTTTGAGTATATTGTACTCTATTTTTGATGCCACTGGGTCTGGTCTGGGCTCTCCTTACAGAGCCGGGAAGAGCTGGGCTCTGTTCTGCACACTTCCATCATCCCTCTTTCCCACCCAGGCCAGTTGCTCTCAGATGGCCAACATGTAAATTTTGAGTTAAAGCATGCACTGCCATCCCTGCCTGTAGGGACAGGGTAGCTCTGAGCCAAGAGCTTGGTACTGGAGAGGAGCAAGGATGAGAAGGGACTGCTCCCTTTTCCTTAACATGCAATATTCCTCTTTATGGGGGGTGTAAGAGGATTTCATTCCAGGGATTAAGGTTAAAGAACATTTAGACAGAGCAAGATATACTCTGTTAAAAGCTTGTTTTGATTTTTTTTCTCCCTATGTATTAGGAATGGGGGGGGGGGGGGGCCAAGGAGAGAAGAGAGGAAGAAACAGAGAATGCAATTCCTACAATCACAAAATCTGCAAAATAGTAATTTGTTGTTCCTAAACTTTTAAGCCTTCTCCTTCTATTACTGTTTCTCTCATAATTGCTTTAAAAAACTTTTTCAGATACTCAGAAGAAAGTCAGCATTGAAAGAAGTCCTTATTAGGATTTAATAGCAATTTTTTAGGGTTTTTTTCCTACCTCATTTAGAGCTTTATTAGTGTACACACCTTGAAATACAAGAATTTCAGTGACAATGCAAATTTGTTCCAGATAAGGAACATCTTCGTAGCTTTAAAAGGCATCTGATATTGTATTTTAGTAAATTTCTGCAAAAAAAGAAAATTGAAAAATAATTCCTGTCTTATGGGTGTAGCGGGAAAAATCACTGAAGCCAGTGTTTTATTAATGGAAAATAAATAAAGGGAAGGAGGAGGCGAAGTGAGCATCTTGTAAGGCCTCCTTTCTTTGTCCCTGATTATACTGATCAGATCAACTCTTTACATTACTCTTCCTAAGAGTACAAAATCAAACAAATAGCTAAATCTGGGTTCCTTTAGCAAGGCAGTATACCAACTTATTTGCAAATGTTTCTGGTTATCTCAATCCCTCTTCTAATATTAGTTTTCAATATTTAATAAATAAATAGATGGTAGGTAAGGACAGAGCAAGAGGGGGAGGTAGAGAAGAAATGATGCTAATGACCAAATCAACCTGTAAAAAGCGGCCCTGCTCTGACTGGAGCCCCTGTCATCAGCTGAGTGTCATGTAGGAGAGCCCGAGGAGCCGGGGGAGGCTGTGAGGGCTTGGTGAGCTGGAGACTGGCAGCACCATTGGTTTGAAAGGGCTGTGATTGATTTGTCACCAGAGGCCCATTTGACTGGGCGAAAAGCCCTTCTGATCTCAATCTCTCTCTGCCTCCTTAGCTGTGCTGTCCCCTCTCCTTTCTCCACGTCGGGAGGCTGGCACAGCAGCTGGGCAAGGGGGCTCCAGTTGGGGCTGACGCGCAGCAAAAGGGTTGAAGGTCACAGCTGCAGAAACTCTGTAAGGACTGACAGGGGACATCCAGCTCATCCTACTTCTCACTTTCTGACTTGCCTTTAGAACTCCAGAGGTTTGCAAAGCCCCCAGTACACATCCACACAAATACACCAGCACTCCATTCCCCAAGCAGAGACACAACCAAAGCCTCTCTCTGCCTCTCTCTCTGCCTCTGTCTCTCTCGCACACACTCACACACACACTCACGCACACACACGCGCTCTGTCTCCCCACCCCTTCCACCTTCCTGTTATCTGTGGCTGGCAGAAACCTCTAGATCTACAAATATTAATTACAAAGGACAACGAAAGGTAAGAAGGCGTCAATTATCCAAAGGTGTCGTGATGTTATTTCAAGTCAATTGCAAATGTGTGAGGGGGAAGATTTCGCCCCAGTGATTCCTGTCTGCTTGGCTGATGGGGACCGGAGCTGATTCCCTCCCAGAACTGCTGCAGCTATGCCTTAAACCACACACTTTCCAGCAGGAGCCATCAGCATGGGCCTTTCTGAATTCTCTTTTTATTTCATTCATTAAGGGCATTAGGCAAGTTGGAATTTGTATGAAAAGGATCCTATGGGAATACTGTCTCCAGGGTAGGTATTTTCATGACTTTCCTCATCCTGGGGCTCTCTCTGTATCTCTTTCTCTTTCTCTTTCTCTTTCTCTTTCTCTTTCTCTTTCTCTTTCTCTTTCTCTTTCTCTTTCTCTTTCTCTTTCTCTTTCTCTTTCTCTTTCTCTTTCTCTTTCTCTTTCTCTTCTGTTAGATGGAGCTTTAAAGGAGGCTGCCCTCATCTTTCACCTAATCTGGGGAAAGGAAGTATTTTGAGCTGCATATATTAAGTGACAAAATATTTTATTTTTTTTTATGAAGTGGAAGCTACTAAGAAATTGTGGGACCTTTCCTGCTTAATTTTGTAAATGGGCTTTGTTATTATCATTATTCCTATTCCTGTTTTCAGGTTTTTCTCACACAGGAGTTTCTAATGACAATTGCCTTCATTATCAAAAAAGAAAGAGATAGCAGACTGGACAACAGCAAAATAATATTAATCAAACAAAGGCAGAGTTTAAATTAAAAGGTCGGTTGTGTTCTCATAAAAGCAGGACAATTTCAATACTCTAGCTCATTTCACTTGGCAAAAGAACGTGGCATCAGTTTTTTAACTTTAAAATAGTGTAATGAACACAAATGGAGAAATAATTTTTCTGTGTATTTAGCAGTCTATAAAGAAGAGAGAAGGCTTTAACTTTGATCGCCACAATTAGTTCCCTGGGTATCTAGAGGGGAACAGGGCAGCCCTGGGAGCCTCAGTTCTTTAGATACAAAAGCATTTAGATCGCTTTAGAGCAGTTAATCCTGAGACTGGCTAGGGTCCCTTTTGTTTTCTAACTCCATTGTGGGTTTTGTTCAGTTTTTTCTATTCGCATGATTGACTGCCCAATGGATGCTAATTATCCAAATGTCGCTTCTGTCCTTTGAGTGACTTTCTATGTATTATGGGCAACTGTCATGCATTCTGTCATTCTATATCATATTACATGTATTATCATATGAAAATGGTACTCTGCATAAAGGAAGGTGTCTAAACCAGCAGATGCTGCAGATATTTAGAGGACTTGCCTAATTTGAATGGATTTTCTATAGAAAAATTGGTCAGAAAGCATATAGGGGAGAGTCAGAAATTGAAAGTTTATCAGGTAATTATTTTTGTCCTTTTGCTGTTTACATAATAATGTACAAGGCATTAAGTGTCTCTGCTTCTGAAATCTGCGGGCACCTTCCTCCTCCCGAACCCGGCAACCCATCTGTATTTTTTAGAGTATGACAGCTTAAGCTAATTAAACTGATATCTGTCTAAAATAATAAGCCCAGAAAGTTAGAATAAACATTATGATTATAAGCAGAAAAGGCAGCTATACAAATGCAGCATGAGTGTTACATTTTAATGATAAACTAAAATTCCTGTATGAAGAACATTGGATGTGGATTTATGAACAATAATAAAGTTCTGCAAAGAAATTTTTCACCATAAATATTTTTTGCTTAGATCTTTATCTCTTTCCATGATATTAATAAGGCTGAGGGCTAACATAGCTGCAAACATGAATATTTTTTATTTTATACATATGTGAACATATATTTAAAAGGATATCAAGGGAAAGATTTTTACTGCAATTCTTCCGCTAAAATAAACTTAAGACACCTCAGTGTAATGTGGATGCCAACACTTAACAGGAATGTAAGATTTATAACGATGGGGCTTTTTAGATTTGCACTCTGGGGTCCATTGAATCCATAGGCACATCCAGAGTTCCTGTCCTAAAATGTTAGGATACTGTTTTATATTTGCTATTCATATGAAATACTGTGGATATGTAACACTGAAATTCATGATCTTGAGTTTCATCAAATATATGTGCAATAGGTTCCTATTAATGGTAAAGCTAAATCATGGGAAATATGTGCTTTAGGAAATAACACAAAGATGCCATAGAAAGCCTTGCTCTGCTGTATCAAGGTGCTTTGAAATTTTACATGATCAAATATACATGATCAAGCTGTGCTTGTTAGGGTATGAGGGGCTCCAAATGGTCAATGGCTATTGATCAGGCTGTTAAGTATTTGTTCACGATGCTTTATCTCCCAAAAGGTTCAGGGAAATGAACAGTGAAAAATTGCATCAGAGTCCACCTTTGTTTGAGATTGATGTATCAAAACAGAGTATTCGCTCGCCCAAATCTTTTGGAAAAAATGTGTAGTGAATTCTGACATAAGGACTCCAAGCACAGAGTATTTCCCTGTTTTAATTATCTTTGTAAAATTTTAAGGGCTAATTAAAAATGTAAAGACATAGTCTTTGTAGAACACGAATGGTGAATTATTGATAAGAGCAGATTTACACAGCAGAAACAGAGATACAATCGTAGCTTATCAGATGACCTTTACCTTTTACTTTACATTTTGCTCACGCCGAAATTTAACTGAAGTTGCAATAACAGTGATGCAGGAGAATCCATAAGGTTAAAATGAAAATTTCTATTGCTCTTGGAAAATAGCAAATCTCACTGGGGTCAGTAAGTTTCTACCTTTTACTGTCTTTCAGTAATTGAATACATATTACACCTCATGAAGAGTTCAAATTAAATGTGGTGGATTTTTGAAATTATAATGTCATTTGGTAAGCATCTCAAAATATTTGAATAATAATTCTTCTTTCTTGAGATTTCTACAGTATGTATTTCTACAGGTTTATCATATATATTGTTTATTCTTAAAATTATCTGTAAAGTTGGTTCCATAATTCAAAATATTATACACGTTGAAAGAGAATGCTAATGTATAATTCTTGCAAAATCATACAAGGCATACTTTATTTGATTTCATAAAACTATACATTACACGAATTCATAAGATCTTTCCTGAACAAAAACTCTGAAGAGAAACTTACTGCACACTAAAGAAAACTACTGAACACAAAGAATTATTTCTGCAGATATTTGCCTCTAAGAAATTATAACATATGTCTGTGTCTGAATCTGCAAATAGAGAGATGGTTACACACACATATGTTCATCCACACACACACAGCCTCATACTGTGATATATCTTATACATATTTATATAAACAAATTTACATGCTGCATCTTTGGAAATCTTAAAACCAGCAGTACATGTTTTGTGCCTCATCTTCAGGTGGTAATTCCCTTAAAATCACCTAATATTTTCCAAATGAGAATTACGTCAAAAAGAACCAACCACGCTTATATAAAAAGTTTGCAAAGTGTAAAATGGGCAAAATGTCCCGGATTGGTGGGGAATGCCCTCTCACCTTCTCGTGCCTGACCTGCCACTTAATGAATCTGCTCTTGGCTGGGAGCGGGCAGTGGGAGCGAGAGGCAGCCCAGCAGCAGAGCCTGCAGCGCCTGCAGAGTTCACAGTACATTCAGCTTCTAAAGAAAACCATCTCCCTCAAGTACATTGACAAGATTCCGCTGCCACTGTTGCAATGTGCATCTCTCTGCCTTCTTGCTGCCCATATTTGCACACCGGGTGCCCCGCGTGTCCCTGTCCGTGCCAGCTCCGTCTGTGCCCGCTCCCGCTGCAGCGCCAAGTTCGTCTGTGCCCATACCTGCTCCGGGGCTGGGAAATGGTCCTGCAGAGCCAGGCGGTGCCTTTCAGGTAGTCCAGAGAAGGGTTTGGAGTGACAAAATATTGACTGGATTTGGTATTCACTTATGAAGGATGACGTTAGTGCCACAAAAATCCCTGTGATGTACAGGGAATAGTTAATTAATTAAAGGACCTGCTAATTGCTACTTGAGGTACTGTGCAGAGCTGATGAAGAGTGCTTGGTGCAAGGTTAGCTTCTCAGTTTTGAGTGAACATTTTCATTTAAAAGATTTCTTTAAAGTACATCCTAATTTTTTTAATGTTTTTTCAGGTTACTGTATCTAGTTCAGACTCAAGTGTTCAATTGAGCTTCAATTAATTATAATATATAGTCAGGGTTCTTTAGCTGGGATAGATTGATGGAGAAGCTTTGTTTCATTTGGTGCAGGTGGCACTGTTTAATAAGCACAGGAGAGAGTGAATAATGTAGTGTTTGCAAAGAGAAATAAATGCAAAATAGAGAGGTGCAATTAGATCAGCTCAGAGAAATAAAGGATAAATATTAAATGGTCAGGTATCTTGCAAATATCAAATAAAATAGTAGTAAGTATCCAGTTGAAAACTGCCATTTTAATTTACAACTATCTAAAAGCACTGCTTTAAAATAAATCTAGTGGGCAAGTCTTCTGCCTTCATTAGGCAGGCACATTTCAATATCTGGAAAAGACCAGACTGCTAATTTTTAAACTCTACACATTTTTTTTTGGATATTGAAGTATAAACAGATTCTAAATTTAAAATACAAACACAACTACTTCAAAAATTAATTTCTAAATTGTATTCTTAAATACCTTAACCTTTGGCGTTCTCTTTTTTTTTTAATTTGAGCTATGTTATGTTGGGGAAAAATTACCCCATGGAAAATTAATCTGTGAAAACTTTTAAATCATTATCAGTAATGTACTAGCCAATGAGGAGCTTCTTTGCATGCCCTAAATATAAGTAAAGTTGCTGAAGATTATTGAAAAGAGCAACAAACTTGTAGATTAAAAAGTAAAAAAGCCCATGAAAATTAAAATCTAATGGCACACAAAACCTCAAACCAAGTATATACTCCTGAAAATAACAAAGAAGAAAAAAGAGGAGAAACGTTATTTGGCTTAAAAAAAAAATGGATCTGGGTATCTGGTAGCTAAGAGGATAGTCCTGTAAGCTACTTAACAAAAGAATGTAAATGTATTAGGCATTTCAGCAACACTTCTGCATCTAAGAATGTCAGCTGTAGACAGATTTTCCACAGACGATTCCCCCCTACTGCTAACCTTTTAAATATACCTATAAAATACAAAATGTTCCCAATCACCTCCAATAAAGGAAGCTTCCTTACATTAAATGCATCGAATATTTGTGTTAGAAATCTGAAGTGCTTTCTGATGTGGTTAAATTCACAAAGAAATGTGGTTGTAGAACAGAAAGGAATGAATTGAGCACATCACTCTGAATATTTGCAGATGGATACAGAGCTGGGGAAGTTTACTTATAAAGTATGGAATTAATCATATTCTCAGGCTCTGAATATCCAAAGGAGCCAATACTATTGGAGTCTTTTCTCTGCAAGCCTTGTTTTTCTTATGTAGCAGTGTTTACCAAATCCCCGATACACCCAATCGGGGCAGGCTCCCAAACCTCGCGGATTGGTCGATGCTGAACTTGTAAAATGTTTATGAGGGAGTGTTTTGCTGGTGCTGCAGCCCGGGGTGCCCTGCTGCCAGCATGGAGCTGCGGGGCTGCTGCACACCCGGGGCAGCCACCGCGCGGGGGGAGCTGCGCAGCCACCGGCAGCTCTCACCGCAGCTCTTCCGTGTGTTTGGGCAAAACAGTCCTCACCCAAAAAATAACCTGCCCCGCTTTGCTAAAAACATTAAAACCTGTCCGTTTACGTTAAAAACATCTTCCTACAAAGGACCTTGCTACAATTATTTGAGCTCTAACTGTAGAGCAATAAGATTAGTCTGCAGTAAACAGAGTAGAAAAATTAAGAAGCAGCTAAACTACTAGATGCAAAAAAGAGACATTTTTGCAATCTTTGCCATGTTTTGTGCATGAATTTACTGAATTTCTAGTAATTATCACTTCATATTTGGTGAAAGTTACTCTATTTACGTTATTTATTACAGTAGATGCTTGTCAGGCAGTCTGATCTAAGCATATCACCAGAACTGTATATTCCCCAAAATAAAACTCCAAAGCTATCTTAAATATACAGCTACTGACTTTCAGAATCGTGTTTTCTTTACCAATTCACTGTAATAAAAATGAACATTTTGTCATCACTTTGGGAAACTGTGCCAAACACCTTAAAACACATGTCACATGCCAACTTTACTTCATTTTTCTCCTCAGGGAATAGATACATCTGGAATCATAATCACAGATAAAAACCTTGACAAAATTGCACATGAGCCCAGCCCTTCTCTCCAACACCTACCTTTTCATAACATTTAATACAATATTAATATCGGTTACTAAAAAGGCTTCCAACCTTTACATTTCTGACATAACATGTTCAAACCCATATTTCACACTTCTTGTTCTGTTTTAAGTTCAGTGGATTTAACAGGACTCTGGAGAGAAGATCATGTGGTTGAAGATTTCCCTCCCTCTTTGACACCCGTAGAGGCAGTTTTGGAATTGTTTAAATAGCTGTGGCTATATAAACTGAAATATGTGAGACATTGGACATCTTATTTCTCTCTCACATCTATAGATACATGCTTGTATTTTCATCTGAAATCAATTGCTTGTACCAGGGAACAACAATTTCAGCACAACATCTGGGCAAAGGCTTTGGAATACTTTCCTTTTAAACTGTATTTTTTCTCTTTTTTGCATA
This sequence comes from Anthoscopus minutus, assembly GCA_013399455.1. NCBI lineage: Eukaryota > Metazoa > Chordata > Aves > Passeriformes > Paridae > Anthoscopus > Anthoscopus minutus. The sequence continues at coordinate 75,335 of VWYI01044207.1, forward strand.
TGCCTGGTTTACCAGACAAATAAGGTTAGCCAGTATAAATAATAATAGCATTTGGTCTTTTTTATTTGTGATTGACAGTTTTTCAAATCAAAATAAAACACATTCTTAGTCGATCATCTTCTTGAGAGTGCGCTCCTGTTTTAAGCTCGGTTTGACTCTGAAGACAGCCAGAGATCTCACTCCATCAGGGGTAAATGGTGGAATTATAAATCCAAAAGATCCCATACTCTCTGAAAAATGCTTGGCTTAATATTTAATAGCTAATTCCTGGACTGATATTTTTACTGCGTGCTTTTATCAAACACTCATCAGCTGGTATTGCAAAGAAAAATAATTGGAAAACTTTGAAAATTTCCATTTATGATTGTGTTTGTAATTAATCCCATGCTGGAAGTACCTCGGGCAGCTCACTGTATGGCTTTGTTCATGTCAGAATGGGGAGAGCAACCTCTTTTTGTTACATATTTAACAGCTTTGAAAGACATTTTTTTAAACAGCAAATGTACTAGACAGCTTTAAAGCAGAGGACATTAAATAGGGGCCAATTATTCATTCAGCAGCTCTATGTGCATCAAAAACATGCATACCACCAAATTTTCCTGAGACAAACCACTTAAATTTCCCATGACTCAGACACCATTTCTGTACTAACTAGATAAAGATAGCAATCATTTACAAAAGGAAACAGATATAACATGTTTCCTACCCTGGAATACTGAAAAAAGTCTCTTAAGTACGTTCATTTACAATTTGGAGACTGCATTGGTGGCAAGAAATGTCCTATTTTCAAATGGAAGAGTGTTCCTTGTTAAGATAATTTCATTATTCTCTTTCATTTCAAAATGACCCAAAGTGTCTAACTCAGTATATGAGAAGTGCAGAAGGTGATCCACGAATGGAGTAATAATTTGCCTGAACCATTTCAAGTCAGTCCACAGAGCTGCTGGTCTGTCTGCAGCAACTCGGGGAGAGGAAGAGCTGAGCTGAGCTCCACTTGCTGACAGGAAGCAAACTGGCTCACATTTTAGGAGAACAACATCATTGCCTGTAAAAATGAAGAAGAGACAAAATAAATAAAACCAGTTAATGTTGTAGTTAACTTGCAAATCAAGTAAATCTGTTGGTACAGTATTTTAGAAATAAATGGTAACAGCATCACACCAAACACACATTTCTGAACATATACGCTTTCTGATTTTGATTTAATGGTGTCTCAGCGTCAACTATTGCTTCCTTTGCTGGTACACACTTCCTGATGCCTACTGTGAAGGGTGCCCATATTTACAACTGAGTAAGATGATTAATTACACCTTGTCAATCACGGTGCATGAAGACATAACACCACAGCAGACAATGAAGAAGATGCCTGAAGCTACAATTACATTTTAATTCATAGTTTATTGTATGTTCCCATATATTGCAGTCTAATAACCGTAGGGGCATCGAAAACATATGAGATATCAATCACCCTGCCCCCTGGTCTTTCATGTTTATATTATTCCACAGTCTTTAAATTACCATAAATAGTTACTTATTTTCTAAGCTTTCTTCTCTTCTGTCTTACCTTTTGCTTCCATTTATCTTTTTATTCTTAGTATCTTTGTCCAACAGCTATAAGTATTTGATGGAAGTTTGTAGCTCACTTAAAATCTGTAACAGACAACCTGAAACCCAGCAATTAGCAAAGACAGCTTAGACTTGTGTTCCTTTGTTGAAGGAGGCGTTGAATCTTTTGTTCTGATTTAGTCACGGTAGCTGGGTGGAAGCTGGTACCTCATTATGTGGTTGGTCTGTTTGTCTGGTAGGTAGCAGATGGTACTGGAGATGACGTTACCAGGAGAGGCAGGGTAGAGAAACTCAAGACCTGTAATTTGTTCACCTGTCACCTATAACAAAATACAGGTTAAAAGACTTTATTATTAGCTGCACCATTTTTTTAATGAAAAAACTCTTATTTCAAATGAGCCTGTGTTTAATTCTGGAGACAATTTTGCTCCAGCAATTTTTCTGTGGCTCATTATTTGAAAGTATCCTTGATTTTATTCCGAACAATGTAAATGTCATTCATGTGTCAGTGTGTACATTAGCAGCTTTATGTTTACATTCTGTTACTCTCCTTGTGTTTTGGTAGCAAGGGTTGGATGTCTTCTTGTGTTTGTATATCCATTAGAAGAAAATCAGAGACACGCTGTGAACTGGAGGCCATGCCATACTTTTTCAGCGTGCTCTTGGTATTATTGGTTCCATCCACTGAGACAATTCTGTAACATAAAATACTGTATTTCAATTCTGTTAAATACCTAAAACATTTTTGATAATTATTAATGTCAGATAGAGTGTACAAATCCAAGACCTTTCTTAACTGCAAAAAGTATGTAATCAATTCGGTGATAGGGAATTAATCTTGTATTGAAACGTCTGAGAATGGTTTGGTACACAGCTGTGAGAAAGGATATCTGCAGCATTGCTTGAGCAAAGGTGAGCCAGTGCTGTCCCACCACGGGTCCGTGGTGTCTGGTGAGCAGTGATCCACAGCTGCTCCTGGAGGCAAAGCTCCCAGCACAGACGGGGCTTGAAATCATCTCACAACTGTATGGAGGAAGGGAAAGATGATTTTATCAAGATAAATACTATGCAGAGCCACTAATGCTGCTGCAGGATTCTAATCTGAATTCAAACATGAACTTCCATTGTTTCCAAGGTCTGATTTTAGGACAGACTTTGGATAGTTCCCACAAATGCCAAATCAGCTTACATTCTGTATGGTTTCTTGAGGGGTCTTGTCGCTATTTCATATGCATTTCTAGAAGAGACACTTTGTTCTCCTCTGTGACATGCAAATGTCTTTAACTCCAGAGCAATCCCAACAGAAAGGTGATAAAAAGCCTCAATTATTGTAGGAATGGAATGCATAAACCAGCAAAGTTTGTCTATAAACAGAAAAATTCCAATTTTAGCAAGGGTAATCTTAACTGCACTGCACCTGTAAGAGGCAAATCACTGTCAGAAAACAACACCTGATGGGAATGAGCAGAGTGATGTAATAATTCGTAGTCACAGATGAGGCAGCTTGTCTCATGATCTCAGATGTGCATTCAGATTTACCTTCCATTTTGCTACCTTCGCTGACATAATTAGGAGAGTAATATCTGACATATTTAATACTAATTAGTCCTTCCTTACTACCCATCTCCTGGATAAATATTTAGACATCATGAACAGTCTCCCTGTGCACTCTTTGTCTTTTGCGGAGACTTTCTGAAGCTTCTCCCCAAGTTCAGAGACCTTCCTGGCCTGGTTTTCTTACATTCTGCTTGGAAATGAGAGATGCAAGAGGCCTTGGTTTGTGGAAGGCTCCACAGACTGGAGTGACTCAAGCTATTATATTTTAACAGTGAATATTTTTCGTAACGAGGGTTATTGGGTGGATCCAACTAGTCAAAAATGTTTGGGGTATCCGTGATCTCGGAGTGGAAACAAACTCTTGAACACCTCCTTCTCGCGCGCCGGAGTTGTGCCCCACAGCCTCTTCGGCGTCGCCGACGGTCACCGGGCGGCAAACGCCAAGCTCCGCACGGGGCCGGGCGGCTCCCGAGGCCGCGGAGCGAGCAGCGCTCGCGATGCCCGGGCATGGCGCGGGGACAGCGCCCGGGCACGGCGCGGGGACAGCGCCCGGCCCCGAGCACATGCCGGCGGCCCGGGCGCGGNCCGCGGGCCGCGCCGCTTTAAGGACAGCGGGGGGCCGCGAGTGCCCGTCCCATCTGGTGCCCGTCCAACCCTTCCTCCTTCCCCTTGGCTTTTTCTTTTCCCAATGAGCTCCAGCGGGCTGGGGGAGGAGCGGGGGAAGGAGCAAACTTTGCCCCTGAGCTGCCGCCGCTGCCAGCCCTCTGGACTGTGAGTGCGTACGGTGGGCATCCGCCCCGGCCGCCCTGCAGCACCAGCCTGCTCTCCGCCTGCTGCAGCCTCCCTCTCCCTTGCTTTCCTCCTCTAAATTTCGCACAGTACGATGTAAGGGGCTTGTCGTAATTTTTTTTTCTAATTCTTATTTATTTCTCACCGAAGATGGTTTAATTTTTTTTTTTATATTTCTACTATTTATTAATCACTCCCAACCGTAAGCGTGCCCAGCCTTCTGCCAGCTGGGCCAGAGCATAAAGCCTGGGACTGCACCTGGGGCAATGAGCCCTGCCCTGAAGAAGCCTCCTAGAGAGATGTGCCGGGGCCGCGCAACAGACTAGATCCAAGCCCCGAAGCTTACACCACCAGTTATCCCCTCTCCCGCATCCCCTCCGCCCGCCTTTTCTGCACCCCATCCCTTGAAACCTCGGATCAGTGCCTGCGCCGCGCTCCGGAGAGCTCTGCCGGGGGAAAAACCCGGTGCCCAAGGAGGGACGGGGCGGCCGTGCTAGATGCATGGGGGAGGGCTCCGGTTAATGCAAGTTCTGGGCTCCTGCAGGGACCCCGACAACTGTCAACAGCAACAGCAACTCGGGCCCTCCTCTGCTTCCTCAGCGATGCTTTTCCACAGTCTTTCCGGCTCGGAGATGCACGGGGTCATCGACGAGATGGATCGGAGAACCAAAAGCGAAGCACCGGCCATCAGCTCGGCTATAGACAGGGGAGAGACGGAAACGGTAGGAGCTGAAGGAATGGGAGAGTCATGCACCCCCCCTAAACATACCAAACCCCTCACAGATACAGCTTTTCCCCTAAAATAACAGATCGGGGGGGAACGTATGCAAAATACTAAATGAGAAGAAAATTAAGCATAAAGGCACCCCAAAAGATTAAACGAAACCGTGGGGGAAAGAGTGAAATTGTTAATTATTAATAATATGCATAGTAATAGTAACGATTGGGTGAAATGAACGGTACTGCCCTTGCGAGAAAACAGATAGACCAGCCTTTTGGTAGCGTCCAAGAACTCCTACCCTTCCCCCAGCCTGTCCGGCCTTCCAAAGTTTTTAGGAAGAGGCAAAGTGTGGTTTCATACCGATAACATTTTGGCACAGAGAAATTTTTGTCTGCAGAATGGAAACACAAGCACCAAAGAATCCAATTCTGTGTTATTTTTCAGGTAGGATGCCTTCATGGAGATAGTCTTTATAGCCTTTATTTAAGAAGGAAAAAAACAAACACGAGTGTTTTTAAGTTATGGATTTTTAAAAATAATTTTAATATGTGGGTTTGTAAACATGGCAAACAGAACTAGAAGATATCCCTCATGGAGACAGATGGATGCGAGATTTTATAACTTTATCACATTTTATCTTGTCTGCTGATGCGTAGTCCTTGTATATTAATACACTTAGATAATAAAAAGATGCATCCATCTAACTAGCGTTAAGCTGGCAAAGTGGAAGTAATTTCCGAAGTGTCTTAAGTGATTGAACAATTTATGTATACTATTTTTTGTTGTTGTTAGGAAATTACAATTCTGAAGTGAAATGATCTCGTACGTTGGTTAAATGCTGTCTTGTAAACTGATACAGGCATATTCAAGGAAGATCCATTCTCAGGTTTTCAAACTTCATCACTTTTAATGTTATGTGAAATTTGCTTAACAGCGACAGTGAGACTAGTTAATCTTGGAACTCTGGCTGGAAAACGGCCTTTGTACTATAAGGGTGGGATGCGATTTCTAATCTAAATTGTTTTGGTTTTCTTTTAAAAAGTTTATGTTTCTCCATACAGTTAAACAACATCCAATGATCTTTGCTGGAATAAATATAGTGGTGTGATAGTTTTGTATATCTACATATAATCTATATGGATACACGTGTATCCATAGTTGGATACAAATAGTGGGTTGGAATACTGGAACCTTGAATACCATTTCTAGATCTCAGAATATTTTTGTTACTGGAAAAGCAAAGTAGAAAAACATCGTTATTTCATTTAAAGTGGATTTACAAGAAACTATTTCGGTTATAAAACGATTCCTACTCGGAGTTTAGTTAATGCCTTAAAGAAACAAGCTACCGGTGGGTTCCTGTGACCAACATCAGTGGAGTGCCAGGGTTTTATTTGTGTGGAGTTCTCCTAGTGGGAATGATGCAGTGCAAACGGGAGTGCTCACAGAGATGGGATTTTGTGATCCCCGCAAGCACAGGATGAAAGCAATGGGTTTGGCATGTGCTGGGAAATCAGCCTCGGTTCCTTTCGATTTCCTCCGATTAGCTGTCTTTGCTTTTGCTTTGCGCGAGGATTTGAGGCTCTAGAGGAGGTAAAAGCAAACAAACAACTTCTCCCCCGCCCCGAACCAAAACAAGCTGCGTGTTGGGCACAGCTGTAAGGAAATGTTTCGGGTTCTCTCGCACAAGAACAGATCTGCCGTGGGCTTTTGTGCAAAGCGGGTAAGAGTAAGTTGGGACCGAAGCGGAAGGCAGCATATAGCAAGGTCTGGCCCAGACGCTGCTCCACGAGCCTCCTCTCCCGAATGCTGTTTTAAGGTGTCTGCTGAAATAAATAAGCATGCTTAAACGGTTCCGATATTTCTCGCTCTTTCTTGTTCGGTAGAAGTTGATAGGATATGTATGAATTTGAGTTTTTTGAGGGTTTCGATTGGATTGCGATTTGACACTAAACTATTAAATTATATAGGGCTTATATTTAGTTTTATTGATTCCAAGTTTATCCCAGCATAATCTAACGTGCTCTGTTGGTTTTTACCCTCTCTCATTCCTACACATTTCCCACTGTTTCGTTTTCCTGATAAAGCATTCTACACCTCGGATTTAGTAACGCTCATCCCCTCCGCAGCTTTATTTACTGATCCCTTTAGCGCTTTGGGTCACAGCAGATCGCGATCGGTGTTGTTTGGAACCAGCTTGCAGAGAGCTGTGTCTGCAGCGCTGTGACTACTGGGGGTTTGATCGTAATTCATTCGGAATTTTATAGCTAGGAAAATACACGCACAGACACGCTCCACATACATGCACTCACAGAGCATTAACTATGCAGACACTCTCAATATATCCATAGTAATAAATTTTAAAATGAACTACCTGCGATTTGCCCTACTCTGTTATTATTGCGTGCGTTTATTGAACAGCATCTTTTCTTGGTTCGAGACTGGAAAATCCACCAGAAAAAAAAGTTCTGGGTCTGGTGTGGACGCCTCCCCTAAAAGTCAGGGTGGTTTTCAGTTTGTTTAGCCCGCTTCCCCGCCTCCTCCCGGGAAGGTGGGATGCGGCGGGACCCTCGGGACCGGGCGCAGGGGCCGGTCGGGGTGGCCGGCTCGGAGCCCCCGGCTCCTCTGCCAGGAGAGCAGCAGCCCGGCCCCGGCCGGGCAGGGGGAGGAGGGAGCCCAGCCGTGCTCAGGAGTTTCTCCCTCTCGCTAACGGTCTGTAATTGTTTTCCCCCAGCAGACCATGCCTTCCATCAGCAGTGACAGGGCTGCCCTGTGCGCCGGCTGCGGGGGTAAAATCTCCGACCGTTATTACCTCCTGGCTGTGGACAAGCAGTGGCACATGCGCTGCCTGAAGTGCTGTGAATGTAAACTCAACCTGGAGTCCGAGCTCACCTGCTTCAGCAAGGACGGCAGCATCTACTGCAAGGAGGACTATTACAGGTACAGCCTGCCCTCGGCCGTCAGCCGGGGACGGGGACACTGCCCGCGCTCCCCTTGCGGAGGGGATCCGTGGGCACGTGTGGGGCAGGGGGTGAGCTCCCGAAACCTCCCCCTGCGGAGGGACGCTCGTGGTGAGGATGAGTCCCGTGTTGCCGGGAGCGGGGCACGACCCGGGCACAGCTTCCCCCTAGCCTGCTTTGGCTACTGGGGCCTTCCCCAGGCGTGCCCTTCTCGGCCTCCTGCGCTGGGTGCGGGGCCGGGGCCGGCAGCGGGACCGCTCCTCGCCCGCCGGCGGTGCCTCCTGTGGCCCGGGGCTGCGGGCACATTCGCGGCCTAGGGGTCGGTGCCTTTTCCTGGTGGGGTCTGGCGGGGCAGGAGCTGCGGTGCGAGCTGGGAAAAGGGACGGAGTCTCCCCGAGCTCCCGTCCCAGGATGCCTGCCCGTCTGGGCTCTGCAAACGTTCCGGCTTTGTGCCGCTGTCTCGGCCGAGGTGGCCGGCCCGGAGCTCGCAGCCCTTTGCGGGACGAGGGACGGGGTGGGGGGGAATGCGCCTCTCACCGTCTCTTCTGGCCTTTCTGTTTTGCAGGAGGTTTTCGGTGCAGAGATGTGCAAGATGTCACCTGGGGATTTCTGCCTCCGAGATGGTCATGAGGGCCAGGGATTTGGTATATCACTTAAATTGCTTTACTTGCACCACTTGCAACAAGATGCTGACCACTGGCGATCACTTTGGCATGAAGGACAATCTGGTGTACTGCCGCCTCCATTTCGAGACTCTCATCCAGGGGGAGTACCAGGTGCATTTCAATCACTCGGATGTAGCCGCTGGGAAGGGCCCGGCTTTGGGAGCGGGCTCTGCCAACACTTTGGGACTGCCTTATTACAATGGCGTGGGGACTGTCCAGAAGGGGAGACCCAGGAAAAGAAAAAGCCCGGGGCCTGGAGCAGATCTGGCAGCCTACAATGCAGGTAAGAGACCCCCATCTTCCCCCAAAACAGTTCAAATGGTTTGTTTCTGTTCACTTCCAAAGGGGGATTTCCGTTTATTTTAGCTTAAACTGTTAATAATAGTTTAGCTGCAGCATAATTATTGAGATCAAGTGCTGTCAAACTGCAATTACAGAAGCTAATATGTTAGCATTTTTCACTTCAGCTGGAAATAAAATGTTTTGAAGCAAGGTCATCTGGTTAAGGGGGGAGGAAGGGGGAGTGCAGCCTGAAATAAAATCTGGAAACCAGAGATTTTAAGTTAGCACTTCAGAGACCCGTGAATTTTCTTTAATGGCTACACTCTAAAGCTGCTGATGGGTGAATAGTTCAGCCCTGTCCTGAGCTCTCGCACTCCAAAGTTTTGGAAGGAAAGAGAGAGGAAGTGTCTGTTTCCCAAGGGCCTGGAGTGGGAGGCGGGCTGGGTGTGCCCGGGCAGGGGCCGCGGGCAGCAGGTGTCTGCGGGCAGCACAGAGCCTGCTCACACGGGGCCAAGTTCCACTGGAGTTTCGTTCATGGGACGTGACTCGAAGAGTGGGGAAACTTGCAGCATCCCCTCGGCAGCCCATTGCTGCCCCGCGGCACAGCCCCTGCCGCTGAACCGAGCCCAGCAGCACGAGGAACGGCAGCGAACCTGGCAGCAGCCGGGGCTCTCTGCATCCGGCTGCGGACTTTCCTACGTGTTTCCTCGTTTAACCTCCCCACCGCCACAGCACTGTAATTTTACAGGCAAAGGAATTCGAGCAGTCTCCTGCTTCCCCCCCATCCCCGCTCCCCTCTCCTCGCTCCACTTCCCCGTGTAGCTACCACCACAACGGCTGCCATCCCGGGGGCTTCCTGCGCCGCTGCTTGTATGCACCGGGAAAAATGCTTCTACAAAACAAAATTCTTAGTTGTTGTTTTTATTTGAGGACTTGGAGGCAGAGGTGGGCTTCCCCCCAGTCCGCCGTTTCCCGAGCCGGGCGCTCGAGCCGTCCCGCCAAACCCTGGACACCGAGCTGGTTTCCCTGCGTCGTTCTGTGCCACGGTGCCCTCTGTGCTTCTCCGCTCGTCCCAGCCTGTTTTCTCCTTTAACCTACCTGGTTCAGACGTGTCCCATAGGGCGCAGATTTGCCTTTAACACGTTCTTCTTTCCCGGAGAGGGCGTTTTGAAAAGGCCAAGTTTGCTGCGGTTTGTTTCGAGCCGCATCTCTGCCCCGACAGCTGCGGGCTGCGCCGGGCGGCTGCCGCTCCGCCTGCGCGGGGAGGAGGAGGAGGAACGGGGGGAGGAAGGCAACGGGGGGGACACCGAGAAGTGTACGAGTGGAGAGGGGCTCGGGCTTCGGGCCGGAGAAGGCAGCCCGGGAACGGGAGGCTACGGGTGATTTGCGCCTAAAGCGAGTAATAGCGACGAAACGAGGTGGTTTGCACTGAAACAATAGCGGCGAAATGGGGTCGTTTGCACTGAAAATGGCAGGGAGAAAAGGCGCATCTCTAACCGGCAAACGCACCTCGGGAACAAAATTGCCAGCTATTATTGGTTGAACTAATTGCTGAATAATTTGGAAGTAGTGCAAAAAGCAGTAGTAGTCCCAGTGGTGAAGGCTGATGAAAGGTGGATGTAGTGTTCGCGCGAGTAACAGTTCAGCTTTAAAACATGCATCAAATGTGCATCTTTCCCGTTAAAAAACCTCTCCTTTTCGGGGGGATTAGCTTTTAATTGTCCTTCCGCTGTCTCCCTGTGCAGGGCAGATGTTCAGATTCAAAGGACCTGTAAACCGAATCAGCGGCATCTGTCCTGGATGGGAGCACAGCCTGAGAAAGTCTCACTGCTCCCTGACTTCCTAAATAAGCCGCCTTTTACTGTATTTTGAAAAATTCGTTTACAAAATAATTGCCGTCCCACTTTTTTGTCTTTTAATCGTTGTTTAGTGCCTGCAACTGAAACTTTAGAGATCTTCTTTGAGTAACCTTTGGCTTCTTTGCTTAAGCTATTTATCTACTCAACTGTTTACTAGACCTATAATCGACTAATTTATGCGGTAATAAGTGCCATTGATCTTGGAAATCAGACTGGGTTTCTCGTTGATGTAAAATTCCACAAACGAGTAAATTATTGAAAAGTCTTCGGTTTTGTGCCTTTAAAAGCGAAACCATTAAAAATGTGATGGCTTCTCTTTTTGTTTTTAGTGGAACTTGTCATTTTCTACTCAGAAATGCACAAAAAATGCACAGTGTTGTCCTCTGAGGGGATCTGTTCCTGGTGATTTGTGTAGAACACTTTGTGTAAATAAATCTACACCCAAAGACGGTGGGGAAACGGGGACCCATAAACTTGGACGAGTCAAGACTGAAAAAATTTTGTAAATTGCATCAAATATTCATCTGCAGCACGGATTAGACTGACTTTTTCTTTTTTTTTACTACTTAAACGAGACTCCGTTTGCAGGGGGATGATGGGTTTAGATGTGGATGGAGCCTGACAAGTGGAAAATAGCTTAGAAGGATGCTGGAACTTCAAAAAGATTTCTTTTTCTTTCTTTTCTCTTTTTTTTTCTTTTTTCTTTTTTTAAAGTGTGTTTCTGTGATCATAATTTCCTCCTTCACTTGTTGGAATGGAGTTTGATGGGTTTTTTAGGTCAGTAAATCAATGGCTGAAAGCTTGCTGAACACAGAAGCACCTGTAAAGAATTCTGAATACTCCCTTTGTGAATTAGACCCCAAACCTCCCACAGTCTGCTATGTTTTATTCATTTGTATCTAGTCTGGCTTTAAGACACTAAAATATCTTGGAAAATGACAGCTGTATTGCACAAACTTGGGGCACGACGAGCTGATAAAATACCCGTAATCTGTGCAAACAGCCATGCTATTAAGAAAAACTTCCTTCCTTTGCTAGCAGGAAGATGCCTCGTGCTTCGCTGAGAGGGTGACGGAATATCCAGGCTGCACAGACACCCTCGGCGGATGGGGACTGGGGCTGGGGGCGGTTTTTGCCGGGGAAGGAGAGGTTGCGAAAGCGCCGACCCAGCCCCGGCAGGCTCAGGGCAGCGCCTGGGACGCCTGGAGCTGGCCCTCTCAAGTGGCTGTGTCAGAAGTGGCTTGAGGTTTTTTCCTGACAAAAATGCGAGAAGTCCGAAAAGTTTTGAAGAGCGAATCTCTCTTTCCTCCTCATTTCCCTTGGGACTAAAAGCTCACAAGAAGCTTTCCTGTGATTAATGTGACAGAACGAGCAGACGGGAATCGCAGCTTAAAATAGGATGTCTTGCAGAGACTTCCTAGGAAAAATTACCCCTTTCCCCCCTCCCTTCCTCTTGCTTCTACCCCTTCTTTCCCTTCTCCCGGGCCGTGGTCACCTTTCGGGTCCCCGGCCGCATCTGGCCCCTCCCAGGGGGCTGGGGCTGGGGTCGGGACTGGGG
>VWYI01044207.1:87447-194231 GCA_013399455.1 Anthoscopus minutus
GCCCCGCAGCCCCGGCCCGGCCGCGCTCCCCCCGGGGGCACCGCGGCCGGGGGGGCCTGGGCCTTAGGCAGCCCCGGGGGGCACCGGGACCCGCAGCCCGTTTGTCCGAGGCGGCCGGGGAAGGCCGGAGGAAGAGGGCTTCTAATCCTGCTCTGCTCCATCCTGGCCTCGTGATGCTCGGCCTGGGCTCCTTAAGACTGACTGGCTTTATCTCCTTAGAAGCACTTCTTGAAATGTCAAGGTTGAGGCAGCGCTGTCGTGTCTGTTGCTCCTTGACTTGGTGGAGATACGATCCTGTTAGTGTCACCAGGCACCTCAGAAGCAGCCAGAGTCCCTTGCCTGCTCCCAGTGCCACAGCTTCACCCCTTCTAATTCCTGTGGTGAGAAGTTCAGGAATCTGCCTTCTCTAAGTGTCTTCTCCTTCCTCCAAAGAGAAAGACTATGTCTGTTCCTGTCCCAAGTCCCACTCAGTGGGCTCTGTCTCACTTCTGTCCCCTTCGAGGATATGGGTGCCACAAAGTCCTCTGCACGCTCAGACCAAACAACAAATGTGGCTGCACCCCTGCCTGGCCTAGTTAATCACAAATTCCCTCTCCAGGCAGCAGGAGGTTAAAACACCCCCTTGACTCTGATTACAGAAGGAAAGGGGTGTAAGTTCCTGAGCCACTACCGAGAGATAATGCACACACTACGTGTTTCTTGTTTCATCACTCTTTCAGAATCAGGATTAGTTTTCTTTCTTTTGGCATAACCTAACATGTCGAGCACAAGCTACTAAGAACAAAATTTCCCCCAAAGGAAATTTCTCTCTCATCTTCATGTGCCATATCCTCGGCAACTTACTAACTACTAAGCACACACCTTGCCCTGAATCCCAAGCCATGGGGGTGCTCTGGTGATCTGAGGGTGAAGCAATGTTCCCAAGTTCTCCTTCTCTAACAGACTTTGTTACAAAAGCACCAGCACAGCCTGCTTTATGCCTCTGTTGCTGGGTTTAGGGAGATGTTATGCATTAATCTGCAAAAGGTATTTTGGCTACCAATATCGAAACAAAATGTTTTTCCTCTTAATCTGTAGGGATGTCGCGATGCTGCCCGTGGACATCATCATCCTGTGACCAGGTGGCCCATATGGGGCTGAGGGTGCATGTGCTGCCACTGCTGTACCATGGAGCATCCTCCATGGGGTCTGGGGAAAGACATGGGGCCTTAGAAATGTTCCAGGGCCAAAAAAGAGACTTGGCACTACTTCAGAATTTGTTTTATCAAAAAATAGAAGTGAAATACTCATTAATTTAAGGCTCCTCTATTTGACTGGAATTCTACCAATTGTATTTCTGAAATCCCAGCAGGAGCCTGAGATGCTGCGATGGAATGGAAATGTTACATATGGATAGTTCAGCAATTCCTTTGGGAGATACACAGGACACCACAAAAGAACAGGGAAGACAGTGCCTGAAAAACAGAGGGTTGCGTGAGAAGCATGTACAGTGTTAGTTTTACACCCTGATGCCTTTTGCAGAAACTCCTAGCTCTTAAAATCTCCACTTACACCCTTGGCCCATTCTGAGTATCTGTGCCTGCAACACCCACGGACATTGCAGGTTCTGTGAGAGATGCAGATAATATTAGACTGAATAAAATAGCCTGTTGAGGATGGTGCCAGGCTCCACAACTAAATACAAGAGGGGAATTGGCACCAGCTAGGGCTATTTGTGTCCTGTTGGGTGATGCCTGGGAGCAGCCAAACTCCTTGCACCAGACAATGAACGGCACACGCCCTGTTGAACTTTCAACATCTGTTCTGCAACTTCCACTCTAGACAAGGACATTTTGCCACTCTCAAATGGTACATGTTTACTGTCATTTTAATATGATTTTTATTTTGTAGATAATGAGGTAAAATGATGAGAAATTTCAAGAGTAAGTTGTTGCTTTTCCTGTCAGGGCTTGATGAAAAGCTGGCGCCCTCATTCCATTCTAGGAGGGTTTAGAATCAGTTTTATGTCCTTGGATTCTGAATGTGTCTCACTCTCTATGGGACACGTTAAAACCCAGCTCCTTGCAGCCCTAGGCTTTGTTTTGTTGCATATTAACAGGAACCAGACCTCAGTTCTGCAGACAGATATTCTGATGCATTTCCTCCTATGTCTGTCTTGCTATTTTTTGAAGGGTTCAAAAGCCTCTAAGATGATGCACAGAGGCCTTTTCCATTACAAATATCTAAATTTATTTGGGTACATTTTAAAAACAAGCATGATTTGGTTTTACATTTCTATAACAGAATTTTCTATGAGCACTGCTATTTATCCCAGTGCTCTTTATATCAGGAATTGTGGCTATGAAGGAGACTGGAGCACATGGGATAACTCCAGATGGGCAACTAGGTCTCAGATCTTAAACCCAAAAAGATTTGGCTACATCCCAAAGAGCTCCATTACTACTCCACTGTTACTCTCTCCCTTCAACTATCTTACACCTTTTAAATTCAGGTACTTGCAGTTTTCCATGCTGCAGGAAAACAAGAAGAAAAGCTACTTATGGCCAAAATTTGGCACAAGATCTGGAGGTCTGGAAAGGATTTATACAAATGTATGCACATGCATGCACACGCACACACAGACACATTTCTGTATACAGAACCATTTTTTTGAATTACAGGAAAGAACAGAAACAGAAAAGTTTGAGGCTTTGGACACTTTGCGTATTTGTTAAACAAAAATGCTTTTGGGCTTAGAGCTGAATTTTTGCAGGCCTTGCTCTGTATTGTGCCACAGCTTTTAAGCAGGTTTTGAAAAGCTGAGGTTTGTAAAGCAGCCAGTGTAGCTGCTGAAGACCTGCTGTATGCATCTTTACTTAGGAATCTGAGCATTTTATGTGCATTTTTAAGATCTGTTTTTAATACATGCCTGTCAGAATGTGTGTGTTTTTAGCAGGGCTGAGACCCACTGATGGACAGCATGAATTCGAGTAACACTATAAAGCTAGGTGGATGACATGTACTCAGTTGTAATTAAACAGCAATAGTGGGCGATTGAAAACAAGCCCATTCATGTGTTTAAGAAACTTAACAACAATTCAAATTTCAAAAGATTTTTTTGGTCAATTTTCACGTGCCTTGTAGAACAGAGATAGCTATTTTCCATTACTTTCAGCATAAAACTTGCAGGAAATTAAGAGGGATTTGTAGATATTTGGACAGGAAAAGCTAATTAACAACAGTCAGACCTGCTTTTCAATTATATTCCTAATTTTTATTGGATATAAGGTTAGCCCTTAATGTTTTTCAAGGGGGTTTATATGGTTTAGTGTATGCACAAATAGATAAAAAACTACTTTTGGTCTACAAGAGTATTTTGCTTGGCATTCGACATTCAATACTAACTGATAATTTTTGCAGCATTTGTTCCTCACAGACCTTCTTTTTGTGCTTGATTTCTGCAAGTGTATCAACCACTGTCATTCCTTGATTTCAAAAAGATATGGCAGAAGTGATCATTCAAACTAGTATTTGCAAACACTTTCTTTAAAATGGAAATACCAACACATAAACAATTTAAAAGATTTTTCATTTGGCATGCTAGTGAATATGTTGTATTAACAGCTTTATTTCTTTAGCTAGGCAGATTATAGTCATAATTTGCTGTCTGGTAGCCACAAACTTTATTTCTTTTATAGTGTTTCATTTAATGGTCTCCCTTGTACTCTACAGGGTTTAGTTTGATGGAGGAAATAATTATGATTTTAACTAGTCTGTTCCACTGAGATTTAAGTGCAGTGTATTGTGCAGATCTCTTTGTGTGTTACAGTGCAATTTATGGTGATACCAAGTACGGTAAAACCCTTTACAGAGCTGAGGACAGCTACTGTCCTCCCACAGAAACTGGAGGAAAAATTCTGTGGAGGTGGAGTGGGAGGAAAAGGAAACAGAGTTGACATTTTAAAAGCCACAGAGGGGTAGGCTAGGGTCCTTGCAGGCTGCTTGTTGTAAGGGAATGGCTGGAAGGTGCAGAAATATGATCCAGCTGTGTCCAGGTAGGCAAGAGGCCAATGGCCCCGTGGCTGTGCTCACTCCAGTGCTGGCACTGCTGGGGCACCTCCAGCTCTGGGGGCAGCTCTGGGCCACTCATGGCAGCAGAGACTGGAGCATGTCCAGGGAAGGAATGGAGATGGGGAAGAGGTTGGAGCAGCTGAGGGAGCTGGGAAGGGGCTCAGCCTGGAGAAAAGGAGGCTCAGGGGATCTGCACAACTCCCTAACAGGAGGGGACAGCTGGGGGGTTGGGCTCTGCTCCCAGGCAACAGGGACAGGGCAAGGGGAAACAGCCACAGTCTGGGCCAGGGGAGCGTCAGGTTGGATATTTGGAAACTTCCCCAAAAGCAGAGGTGAAGCCCCAGTACTTGAAGGAATTTCAAAGTCACATGGATGTGGCACTTGGGGACACAGGTTAGTGGTGGCCTTGGCAGTGCTGTTAATGGTAAGGACATGTTAGAGGGCTTTTCCAAACTAAACTACTCCACAAATCCATGAAACGGAGCAAAGGCAGGTAGGGCTTGTGCCAGTACATGCTGTGGTGTGCTATTTTAATTGCTGCACTCAGGGAAATTGCAAACAATATTGGTTGTGGAGCAAGAGATTTACAGGCCTTTTCCTTTTGTTGCCTTAAGCTTTAAGTTGCAATGAAAATGATGGTGACCACCTGGACAGAGACCAGCAATACCCCAGCAATCAAAAAACAAAGCGCATGAGGACATCCTTCAAACACCACCAGCTGCGGACAATGAAGTCATACTTTGCTATTAACCACAATCCTGATGCCAAGGACTTGAAACAGCTAGCTCAGAAAACCGGCCTCACCAAAAGAGTTCTTCAGGTAAGAGCTGTCTTTTGCCTTGGAAAAGTAATCAAAATACCAATTTTATATTAAAAAGCCATGGATTTTGCTGGTGTTCAAGATCTTCTTAATTATTTGTACCTTCTCTGAGACTAATAATTCCTAGAAAGAATGAGAAGAGCTATTTCTTTTCAGTTTCTCTAAAGCAGATCACTTGGGTTCTAAATTTTATGAGAGTTGTGAAGGTTTGGGGCACTGCTTGTTTTCCTGGAGTTCTTTAATTCTGGTGCGTGTTTTAGCTTCCAGGTTGCTGTAAAAAAAAGGTGACTTATTTTAGTTAGTGTGCTCACTGTAAATAGAGAGCTTTTAGTTTAGAAATTCAGAAAACACATCCATGTTTACCTTTGTAAGAAATTAATCAACAGTCTGAACTCATTTTATCAGGACAAGGAGGAGGGCTTTTATTCATAACTGAAGCGGACGTAAATGAAATTTTTCAAAAACTTTTACTCATAGTTTAGTAACTTAGAATAAAACAAAACTGCATTTTAAAAGTACTTTTGCTTGCTCATGGGAGCATACTCCATTTGAGCTATTGTGGGAAGGAAAGGGAACAGCATTAGTTGGTTCAGCTGCATTTTAATTTATAGTTCTGACTCAAGAAGTCAATTTTAATGAGCACTTACCCAAATGCTGATACCTAGAGATAAACTTGGGAATATAGGAGCCATGGCACTCCAGGGTTTATTGCTGAAGGTTTTAATTGGTCTTAATTGTAGAAAAAGGATTTGTGACCTTCCTAGAGACAGGCAGGGCTGCAAGCCCCATCCTGGGAAGCATCGTGGACAGCCAGCTCACAAGTCACAGGCAAGTGGAGGGCAGGAGACAACTGCTGAGGAAAACTGAATTCACTGGAGGGATCCTGGGGCTTACAGAGCTAACATCAACCAGAAGAAGGAGCAAAGGTTTTGTAGGCTTCCCAGTAAAATGACAAACTGTACGTGATGACTGCTCGTGGCTACGTTCACATAGCTGGGTTTGTTTTTCTGAGGCTGATTTGCTGTGGAGGAACAGATTCCTCTGACAGTGAATATCCCAGCACCTGATGTGGTATCTCACAGCAGCTGTCCTTAAACCACACACGTGGCTGAAATAATTTACTGCATTGGTCTATCCTTCAATTGACCCTTCTCTATTTTAGCCTCAGAATTTAGACACTTTGCTAATACCAGGTCTGCCCATTCACACCCAATTTACCTGAGACACTGCACATCAGTGTCTAGGAGGTGTCTCTTTCAATCATCTTTCTGGTCTCTCTTGTCACTCCACACAACTTTGACTTACATCTCTCTTTTTTCACTGAATGGGTCTCTCCTTGCATCTTTTTTCCAATTTCTCTGTTTCTTCCTATTCAGAACATATTTCCTTGTCTCCAGAACTGGACTCCACCCCATTACTCTTCTGTTCCTCTTTCAGTTTCTTCATTGCTTCATCATTCCATCTTAAATGTCACAATTTGCAGTTTTAAGGGCTTCTAATTGTTTTTTGCAGAACTTTACAATTCCACCAAAGCTTTGTTATCATTTTGGTATTTGGTGTTTCACTTCTTTTACTTTCAGAGTTAAATATTCCTTTATGTCCAGGGTCCTTTAGCTGCAGTGGTGGAAGACAATAGTTGGTGGTGAGGATTGTTCCCTGAGGATGATGCTGTTGGAGCCAATTCCAGAAAATTGAGTGATACTTTGTATGGTATCACTTGAGTTTTCCTGCCTCTTATGAGCATTCTCTAGTTATGGATGTTTTGTTTGAAAATTAATTTGGACCATGAGAGCACAGACTTGTATTTTGTATGTTTTACACCCTTTCTGCCCAGTTGGTTTATCTCCACCTGTGAGTGCAAATTCAGTTCACATATATGAGTTTTAGTTGCTCTTTGCTGGGAAAACTCGTCATGATGTTAGTTACTGAGGCAGTGTCACTTGTTAATTCTTTGGAGGCAGAAAGGCTGGCATTCCATCTGTGTCACTTACTGAACAGAGTGATTCACTGACACTGTGGATGGAAGCAGGCACCATTAGCACCAGCCTGTCCCACACTGCAGAGGTGTTTGGGCTCGCAGGTGTACGGGCACGCTTGCCAGGAGCCAGAGCTCTGCCACACTCCCTAGGAGGTGTTTGTGAGCTGTGCCATGTTCTGTGTGTTCACATCTCCAGTCAGCTGCTGAAGGAGCCCGGCTCTGTGGACACATTTCATAGAATTTATTTTAAAGGGAAATGCAGGGCAGTAGAGCAGGAGCAAGGTATATTTCCTAAACCCAAAGAGCTGAGCTCCTGGTGATTTAGGGAACAGCTGTAGTGCTCTTGCTGTAGAGACAGCCCCACATGACATGTAGTGAGGGGACTTGGTAGATGAGCAGAGAATTTGAGGATTTTTTAAA
Source organism: Anthoscopus minutus (assembly GCA_013399455.1). NCBI lineage: Eukaryota > Metazoa > Chordata > Aves > Passeriformes > Paridae > Anthoscopus > Anthoscopus minutus. The sequence continues at coordinate 94,716 of VWYI01044207.1, forward strand.
TGTTCTGTGATACTGGAGTTGGAAGCCCCGATTGATGTCTTTGCTTTATATACAATTTGTCCCCAGCTGCATATGTGCAGTGGTGGGATGGCCTGGAAATGTAACACTGCCTCTCAGAATGCATTTCCTTCAGTGCCTCTGTAATGCACACTGTTCTCCTGAAGCTGCCACATTAGAACCATAGTAAACTTACTTACAACACCTATTTTTATTTTGTTTCCTTCCAATTTAAGTTTACATTTCAATTTAATTCATATATCTCTTTTACTACAGCTGGGGAACACAAGCCCTTTATTGTAAGCTATAATTTGTAATTAATGGCCCCAGCTAATTGTGAGCTAACTAACCTAACTGGCATAAATGTTGCTCTTTGGGGAACTGATCTTTCTTTTTGTGAGTTTAGAAAAGGAAGGTGAAAGTAGATACCCCTGAGGAGGTGTGGTGTATTAGCTATAGGTATGTACCTCTTCTCTCCCCAGGAGTCTGGAATAAGATTATCTGCAGCCTAAGCACTTTAGGAACATAAAGCATCATTTTTCAGTGTATGTCTTGTACACCACTTATTTTTTCTTGAATCAGACCCCAGTAAAGTCACTACCAGAACCTTACAGAGATCACTGCATGCATTTGGACTTTGGTGGTCCAATTTCCAGTAGTTAACAAGCCTAAAATATTTCCATCCCACGTGGGGACCTGTGTTGCCCTTTGGTGAAGGTTTGCTTTAGGCTGCAGGCTCTTGCTGAGCCCCATTCATTAAGCATCTCTTTGACTGTACAGTTACTGATTACAGCAGTCATCACAATGTGTGTGCAATGAGTGAATGTAGTCTGCTTTGTGGCATTACATCCTCTATATTTTATTTCTCCACTTACTAGTTAGTGAAATTCAGAGAACCTAAATGTCTGCAGGTAGCTGTATGAATAAGCAAAATTTGGATTAAATTATGTTTTTAGCAGAAGCTGTTCACACAGCTAATATGTAACAGATGCAGCAATGGAGGTGTTACAAACTAGAAAATAAAGTTATCTAAGGTGATGATCCCATTGACTTCAGTATCCAAACCCCTCACAACTCTTAGTGTATTTATTTTTAACACTCCCCTATCATATGGAGATATTATTTTATTCCTATTTGACTTGGTGGAGACAAAGAATTTGCTCCACAGATCACTGAAGAGGGAGTGCAATATTTTCACCTCAGTAAATATTATTCTGCCTAACTGCTGAGTGCCCAGCTCCACGCATCCAGCCCCGCTCACCGGAGTGTGGGAGCAGCAGCGGGGTCTTGCAGCTGCTTTTCATTTCTCGCTGGGAGTTTTGGTCTGTATTTTCCCCTTCGATTTGAAATAGCTCAGCCTTGTACTGATACAGTTGGACAGAAACCCACTAAATACTTCCCAATGATTTTGTTTATTGCTCAGTCCTGAAGGAATTGTGTAATTGATGTGAGATAAGTCCTTCTGGAAGGATTCTTTCAGACCTGTGTGTCTGGGTGGTTATTTCTGCTATGCCCTTCCAGGTGCACGGCCTGAGCTGCCCATGGCAGCGGAGGGGCAGCTCCAGCTCCAGCCCTGTACACACTGTCCCTGCTGAGATAATGGCCAGGGGAACAGCCCCAGAGCCCAGGGGAATGGCCCAGGGAACAGCCCCAGAGCCCAGGGAACAGCCCCAGAGCCCAGGGAACAGCCCCAGAGCCCAGGGAACAGCCCCAGAGCCCAGGGAACAGCCCCAGAGCCCAGGGAACAGCCCCAGAGCCCAGGGAACAGCCCCAGAGCCCAGGGAACAGCCCCAGAGCCCAGGGAACAGCCCCAGAGCCCAGGGAACAGCCCCAGAGCCCAGGGAACAGCCCCAGAGCCCAGGGAACAGCCCCAGAGCCCAGGGAACAGCCCCAGAGCCCAGGGAACAGCCCCAGAGCCCAGGGAACAGCCCCAGAGCCCAGGGAACAGCCCCAGAGCCCAGGGAACAGCCCCAGAGCCCAGGGAACAGCCCTGCTCCTCTCTTACCACGCTCTAACATGAAGGCTTTGCTGAGGATGTCAGATCTAAAGCCCGTGCCAGAATGTCGCTATGGTGGAAATAATGTTATCCCTTCTATCGTAAGATAAGGTGTTTTCAGAATGCAAATAATTACATGTATTTTCAGTTATAATACAAATATTTATTATTATATAATTTTAAAGAGCCTTGTAACCGTTAACTGATTAACCTTGACACTATTCCAGTGGGAAAGAAAGGAAAGCAGTCATATAATCTCTATTTCCAGATAATACTTGAAGAATTGTATGGTGTGTTCAATGTCTAACATGAATTACCACTAATAAAGAGACAACGAACCATGTTATATGTGCAGCTCCTGAAAGCAGTATGAGCGGTCATTGGTAATGGCAGCTGACCTCAGGTTTTCATATTAGTGGAAGATGAAGGGAAATCCATAAACACCAGGAATCTTGCTCACTTTATATACTACAGGTCTCCAAAAAATACCATAGAGCCTCTTGCCCTGATAAGGTTAAGGAGCAGTTGGACATTTAGGAACAGTGTCAAGTTTCTCATGTTTGGGACTACTGAATATAAAAATATAGGTATTTTAATGAACAGAAATGTGAAATTATGCAGAAACAGGTATATCTACAGCTGGTTTATCTATTCTCTTTTAATTATGCCATGGCTACATGAACACACATAGTGACAGCAGCCAGCTCCAAACTCCATTTCACGGCTGCTATCCTTTATACAGTCGCCAGAAGGTATTTTAAAGAAACCAACCACTAAATTATTTTTTGGAACAAATAGAAATTATCTCTACCTGAAAGGTAAAAAATCCTATGGAAGTAACAATTGCTGTTTTTGCTTTTCCTGAGCAGTTGGCACTTGAGCCTTTGTGGCTAAAATGAGCAGAACAAAGTAATTGCCTTCACTCACAGCCCTGCACACGAGGGGCTCTGAGCAGTCCCACGAGAGGACGCTGGTGGGAACGTGGCAGGCAAGAGCATTGCTTTGGGGTTTGCCCCTTTTTGACCACATTGCTGGTCTGTAGCAGGGTCTCTGCTACACTGGACTCTTATAAAACCATAGGAATATTTTTACCTGTGCTGGTTTAAGAGAACTTTTGTATATGAAACTGATAAATAGCCTTTAAATGCAGTATTTTAGCAAAAAGAATGCCAACATAAACTGGTTTAAAATCCTAAGCTTTCAGAAAGAAGGACCTGTATGGATGGATGTGATTTATGCATGGCCCTCGAATTTGTGCCTGAGGATTTTTTCCTTGTGGCATTCCCTGGAGAGAGTGTGAGACACAGGGCGTGCACATTAAAGGCCTTTGGCTGGGGCATAAAGCTGTCCAGGGAAGGAAGAGGGTGCTCGATAGGGGGAATTTGCAGCTGGAGCATCTCTAGATGCGAAGAAGGGCGGAGAGAGGTGAAGCAGCCGAGGCAGGTCCATCAGCTGGGACCGCAGTGGGAGCAGCCCCGCTCTGTCTGCGTTCCTGCAGCGCTCCCTCCCTGCCGGCACTCGGCTCAGAGCCCGTCCCGCCCAGGGCCAGGCAGCCCCACAGCCAGCAACAGGATCTCTGCCCGGGCTGCTGTGTCCTCAGGAGTCCCACACTCAGATAAGCAAAGAATGCAAGAAGTAGAAACCTCTGCCACTGAGCAGCATTGGATGCTATTCCTACTGAAATCACCATTTTTGATGTAATGTAGGCCTTTAATACCTTTCCAGCCCCTTTTCCTAACGTTATTCCAGTACTGAAAACATTTGATGAAGGAAACAGGAATAGGCAAAGGAAGCTGAAGCATTTGGGAAAGAATAAGAGAAGAACAAGAAAGAGGGGCAGTCCTTTCCAAAGAGAGGAACACTGCAGGTACAGGCACGTGAGGGAGCTTCTGGGAGAGCAGGAGCTGTGGGAAGGCAGGGTGCCCTGGGCTGTGCCAGCAGTGCTTTGGTGGGAGAGGGACATGAGATGCAAGGGGGGAAAATCCTGATTTTGTGTTCATCAGGTGTGTGGTGTTTGCCTCACCCAGAGCAATGCTGCTGGGACCGAGGGCTGCCGAGGATTCTGCACACTGCCAAATGTCTCAGCATCCTTTCACATACCCTGTGCAGACAGACTTCCAGCCTCCATCTTTGTCCACTCCTGGCCCAGGCAAGCTGTTTGCAGGGATCCAAGGACAGGGAAGAAGGAATATTTTGCAGGCAGAGGCTGCTTCTCATGGCTAGGATACTTTTCTAATGTTACCAGTAAAAACATCTTTCCCAATTCCAGCACTGATGAATTTGTGAATATGCTTTTGCATTTTAAACACTGCAGGTCTTTAAATGCTACCTTGTTATATTAAACTATTTCAGGTTTGGTTTCAAAATGCTCGAGCCAAATTCAGACGGAACCTCTTACGCCAAGAAAACACAGGGGTGGATAAGACTTCAGACTCAACACTCCAAGCAGGGACCCCTTCAGGTCCTGCCTCAGAAATATCCAATGCCTCCATGAGTCCATCCAGCACTCCCACTACTTTAACAGACTTGACTAATCCCACTATGCCAACTGTGACGTCGGTCTTGACATCAGTGCCCGGAAGTCTTGAGGTTCATGAATCTCGAAGTCCTTCACAGACAACTCTTACAAATCTTTTCTGATGACTCTTTCTTAATAATTTCTTTAAAAAAGAAATTATTCTTAGCTGAAATTCCAAGTGTATTTTAATAGAGGCTTTGAGCAACTGACTAACCACAATTAGGATCTCTCCTAAAAACAGAAGGAAATGTAGTGTTCTGGTATTACGGAGTATGGACTGAAGAATAACTTGGAAGATCTATTGCAACACAACATTTGTGTAACTGTACAGTTTTGTGGACTGAGCAAGGGAAACAGCAATTAATTTAAGTTGGCTAAAGCTTCTGTATTTTCAAAGACTGCCATGTGCCTTATATACTGTTTTATCTACATTCTTTGAATTCCATGTCCACTTCTCTCTTTTTCTCTCTGTATATTTATGACCAGGGCAAAAATGTTAAAGAGTTTGTTACTTTGAATAGTCCTAAGCCTTTCATTGGTTGCTTTGTTGTTTTAGAATTTTAAGGTCGAAGTCTGTTCGAATACCAGAATTTGTAAAATCTAACCAGTAATAAAACCACTTATGGAAACTACTTGGTAATGGCTGCAGTTACGTTTAACATTAGTGTCACAATTGAGGTAGGCTGACTGGATCTAAAAAGGTTAGAAAAATGCACTTCAAACACAGTGTCTGCCTAGGAAAAACCCTAAATATGATGTACACATTCCTCTGATTCCCAAAGTATATATGGGTGAGAAATCCAGCTTGTACAACAGTCTAGGCATCTTCATTGTAGAGAAATAATGTTAGTTGCAGGTAGACCTTATCAGATAATGTTAAAACTCCAATAGAAGAACTACATTTCATTTTGCTGCGTGAGGGAGGCCTGACTTTGGCCAGCATGTATGAGTCTTGCTTTTGTGCAAGGTGTGGCTTGTCCCATGTCCTGGAGGGGCCCACAGCTGGTTGGCCACGGCTGGTCCATCACACAGGTGGACACTGTGAAAGGTTTGCCCTAGGAAAAAGGAAGAAGTATTCCAGGTTATTTTACAACACTGGTGGGCAAAGTTAAAGCAAAATAATGTTTTATAAAGTCACATTTTTTGTAATGCTTTGAAGGAATAAAAAGCCAAGGAAGAATATATTACTGAAACTAAAAGTGGTTGTTCATTTCATGATTATGGACCTTTCGATACAATGGAATTCCTTCTCCCCAAAAATCTCTGCAGAATATAGCTCATATTTTGAGGTCTTTTCCTATTGTTTTTAAAGTCACTTTTCTGTAATAAAAGAAATACCTCAGCAAAGTTTTAATAAGTATAAGCACGAGTCTACACTATGCTGTTTGCCCGGTGGGTTTAGAGGTTTGGAGTGGTACATGAGATGCAGATGGTTGTTCCTTTTCAATCCTGTTCCAATCAGTTCTTTCAGTCAGATGTTGGGTTGTACTGGCCAGCTCTCTAAAACTAATCCCTCATTCCCATTGGATCAGAATCACTAAAAGATTATTCCAAATAAACAGCAAGGTAGATGCCAAGATTTGTGTTCTTTGCCCTTCTCAGAGCATTGAAGATGATTCTGTAGGCTGGACTCTTTCCTAACAGTGTTTTGGTTTTAAAAGTGCTACATTTATTCAGCTTTCTGAGCTGCAAATTTGCTATTCTTGTGCAAGCCAAATTCCTATCGAGATCAGGGAGAGATTTCTGAGCATGAGGACTATGGGACAGAAAAGCTGACATAATTAGGGCATTTATTAACCTTTTTTACACCTCAGCTTAAAAAAACCCACAGGTGAGCTATGGGTAAAGCAAGACAGTCCTCAAAGATGAGAACTAGCTGAGATCTGTGAGAGGGATTGAGGTCTGGTCGCCAAACCCAGGGGTGGCAGGGTCCATTGAGTTTATGCACAGTGGTGAGACATTAAAAAAGATCATTTGTGTTGAATTTATAAATGTTACAGGTTTATCCAGGACATTTTCCCTCGTAATCCAAATGTCTAATAAGGATGTTGTGCTGCTTGGTGGACTGTAACAGATACATATCTGCCTTTCAAAGCTGTTCTGACACAGAGATTCTGCTGTTTGTAATGTTTTGTTCATTGTCAATCATCTCGGTAATTTTTTTTTTTTACATGCTAAGCCGGATCTTTTCTTGATTTAAAAGGCAATTTTGGTCCACTGTTAAATGGTTACAACCCATAATTAAAACCCTGTGTATTAACCTGTGAACAGTTTAAAAATTCTGAATCCTGAAGTGTTACGGCAAATGTAGCGGAGAACAATTCCAATGGTTCTTTAAAATTGTACTGCTATCATTTGTGATCTTGTATCTTAACTACCTGAGTCCATGTGGATGGAAATACCTTTCAAATCAATTCTCAATATTGCCTTTTCAAACACCTGACCTTCATGAAGGGGAATACTCTCCTGTTAATCTTATCTGAAACCTATACGAGACAATTAGAGAAATTGTCTGGTTTAATCAAATCAGGGATTTTGCATATAAATAAGAGACAATATTCTATGTAGGGTCTTTATGTAGGTGCATTAGGATTCACTCTGGCTCCAATGACCTATGTTGTCCCCATGACTGTTTCAATCCTGTGGTATTGTTTGGTTGTTTAGAGCTTGTTGGTTTTGAATGCTGTACATTTTTTTACTACTGCAATCCTAATGTTTCTTCACATTCTTGTACAGTTCCACATTTGATGTATTAGTCTGAAATTCTGTTAAAAACATGAACAAAAATGGAAATGATATTTCTTTGGAAGTGTATTTTTACTGTATATCTAATTTGAACTAGTTGAACATACTTCTTTACATTTTGCATGATAGGTGTGTAGTTCATTTTTTAAATATGAAGGAGACTTAATAGTAACTTAGAACAAGAATATAATGAAATTATACAAATATGGAAATACATACAATGATTTGCTACTTTTTGACTCAAGAAGCTTTTTGAAATACATTTTACCTAGTTTATTTAAGATAATGCAGATATTCTGTCTCTGAGTTCATACCTAATACAGAATATAAGAGGGGATTAAGTACTAGAAAAACTTTCAGGTCACCTTGATACTCAACAGCACACTGGATTATTCTTGTCAAACAGAGAAGGGACAATGTATTTTAAGAATGCTGAATATATTTTGATCTGCAGCAGAGAGGGATGGGATTGCTGCAAGTGATATGTAATCACAGCTTAAAATTTATTGACTCTATTAATGACTACATTTCATAAAACTTTTTTTTTATTCAAATTAGCTAAGTTTGGGAAGAGAAGACCAAGGATCATTATACTAATGAAGAAGCTGAATGTGTGCCCTGGAAGCAAATGTCAATTTATCAAATATACTGTGGATGCAGAAGGGGCCTCCAAGATATTTTGGTTTTCAGACTATCTTTTCCTCCCGGCTGTTCAAAAACCTCACATAATTAGGCTGCTTTCCTATAAGTGTTTGCTATTTTTTGTCTGTTGGAAGGAAGCTTAGGCACCTGTAAGAACAATCTTCATCTAAAGGAAAAGGAGAAAAAGACACAAATCAAAATAAGAATCAGGCTTCTTACTTAGGTGTGATGAAGGCAAAGATGCCCAGGTGACTGAAAAGTTGTGTGTGTACATGGTTATGGTCTTCAGAGACTTAATAATGCTTGGAAGGAGGGATTTCAATTGAAAGTAGGTGATTTAGGTTTTTTTTGTTTCTAACCTCAGCAAACCAGAGCTAATGACATCACTCTGTCCCTGCTTTTAAAATGCAGTTTGACATAAATTACCAGTAGGAAGGGTCATAACAGCAGTGTGAAGAGGTAAGCCCAGAGTCTGGAAGGAGGACTTTTTTTCACTTTTCTCCATTTCCCATGTCTTTAACCCTGGCTGTTCCCCGGGCTGCATCACGGGCTGCTGGCAGCAGCAGAGCTGATGTCGCAGCCGGCTCTGTCCCCTGTCCCTCCGTGCTGGCACGGGCCAGCGCCCGGCGCCTCCGCGGCGGCAGCCCCAGCACTGCCCCCGCAGCACCCGGCCGGAGCTTCCCCTGCTCCCACAGGGATTCACCCCTTCTGAGGAAGCAGGATTTGTACCAGCCCCGGCAGCAGCTGATCTGTGCCTGCCGAGATCAGCCTGTCAATGGAGGGGCCTGTGCCTTTCTGAGGTGCCTCTCACCTGCTCCTGCACGGGCTGCAGGTGAAACACCTGCAGGGAGCAGCTGCCAAACAAATTCCTGCCAGCATCAGAGCTGGCCATGTCGAGGAGACAGAACCCAGCCCAAAAATTATTTCCACTGAAGCAGCAAATACTGACAGGTCTAATAGATAGAAATTTATATTACTGCCATTTCTGATGCAATTGTACTCTCACCCCAACCTTTCAGACTCATTAAACAAGTGCTCCATATCACCATTCCACCTGGGAAAGTCAGAGCTGAGCTGGACCAGGGCTGTGAGTGGCATTCATCAATTTGACAATTCCTTTTCTCAAGGACTGGGTGAAAAGATACACCGGGCATTTAATGGATTTCTGCTCAGATTAGTATGACGTTAGCAGCTCTTTCTGGCCTAATGACTGGATTTTTGTAGCAACTAAGGCCAGTAAGTATTTTTGGGATTTTAACTTGAGCAAAATATAGTACTTAAAACATACAACCTGCTGTCAGTAAATTCAGACCTTGCAGTATCACTTATTGTACTAATGCATAACACTGTGCAAATTATTATTTCTGGAGAAAACCACTCCTGTGCAAGTTCTTCTTTGCCCTGTAAAAGGCATGGCTCTGCACATATATTTACACAGCTTGTTTACATGCCACTATATCAATTTATTACATTGTAAAATACAGCACTTAACAGGAAGTTACACTTTTGCAACAACATCTAGAAAAAAGGAAATAATTAAGCTTTTAGTTAAAGAAAGAAATCTGTTCTTTTTCTGCATAGTTTAGCCTGGTAGCCATGGTGTGTGTGGGAAAAGCAACCGAAACAAGAGGGACACAAATATTTGGAAAGTGCGACTTCACTCTGTGGTGACCTGTTTTAATTGATAAATCTCAGCAATGCCTCTCTCCAGTGCATCCACATCCCAGAGTGATTAGTGCTGGAAAAGCACAATGGATCTGCAGCACTGCAAACACTGAAACAACCATGTGTTTTTCTTGCAGTGACCATTATCCATCCATGGCACAGTAATTACTGTGAATATAACCTTCCCTGGTTACTACTCAAAACCAGTGAGAAGATCCTCAGGCTCTGGTAATTTAGTTTTCCTAGAAAGGGGTATTGATTTTCCATGGGCATATGGGTCACATACAGAGTATCAGTGATAAGGAGCTCTAATCCATGGACCATTAGTGTTGGCTGAAGCCTGTAGCAGACAGCCAGAGGTGAATCCTTCCCTATACAGAGCTAACCCCAAATTCTCCCAGTGGCTCTCCAGGCACAGATCTCAGCAGCTCTCCTTGATGACTGAAGGAAGGAACGAGTCCAAGAGACATATTCATGTTCTTAGCAGAGTGCACAGATTCCAAGTATTCTTTTGTAATTTCAAATCTACAGAAACTGCATTTTCACCAACTATTTCTTTTGCCTTCTCACATAATTTCCTTATGTTTCATCAGTCATTTTTGTTGTCCTTCCTCTGGAAATAACAAAAGGGCTACTTTGTAATATGGCTTTGCAGGCTGTGATTGAGCAAGAAGCTGATGCCAAGTCTCGCCCAAGTCTGCACAGAGATTCTGGGAATGTGGGGGAGAGCAGCTTCTGAGAGACTGGTCTGTCACCCACAGACAGATAAGAGGATAAAGAGACATCATTGCTTGGACCAAGTCTCCCAAGATATCTCATCTCTTGAACCCAGACCTTCTGAGAATTTGTTAATGGTCCTATGAAATATTTTGAGGTAGAAGAACACTTTATTTACCATTGCTTTTATGATTATCCCAGACAGGCAGTTTCAGCTCTTTCCCACTTTCTGCTGGAGCACAGGCTCCTTTAACACAGCTGACCACGGACTCACCTTTATTAGCTCACATGCACAGATCCCTTAGAAATAGCTCAAAAGCTTTTGTGTCCACTTTTGCTCCTGTATGATCTGACCATTTCTGAGAAGCTGGCAGAGAAATGTGAGCTGCCCATGAACTGGGGACAGGAGAGGTTTCATAGCCAGGAGCTTGTGCTTCTCTTTGAAAGGAGGCTCTTTTCCCCAGTGCTGGCTGCAGTGCTCACTTTCACCTGGCCAGGGCTTGTAGGAGAGTCCTTGGGATGGGCCCTGCCAGCTGCTGATGCATTTTGGAGCTGATGTTATGCTTAAAAAAATCAGCCATGGGTGTTCCTACCACCTCATTCAGTCACCTCTAGTTAATGCAGGCCCAGAGTTTCTCCATTTCTTCCTCGTTGGCGCTGACTCCTCACCCAGCATGCTAAATGACAGCAGAAGTTACACCACAGCCAGTGTCACTCATGCCACAGAAATAAGCCCAGCCACCCACACCCTGAGAGGCTTTTTAGTGTAACAAGGGCCATTTGTGGCCTTCATTTCTCTGTATATCTTTTCCAGTTTTGCCCCTATTGTGTGTATGAAATTCAGGAATCCGTGTTAGATTAATCTAAAAGATGTACAATGCTATTTTCTCTTATTCTTTACTCTTCAGCTCCCTAAGTGCAGACAGTTCCTACTCATGTTTTGTGTCCATACTCTCTTTTTCTATCACTCCATTTTATTCCAGAGATTATAGATTGTGCACACCAACACTCACTGGCACTGACAGGATCCTCCAGAGTCCCTTCTGGCTATTCCAGCACAAAAGAGAAGTCTCAGAAAAGACATTGGCAGCTATTTGTAGAACTACTTTCTCCTCACAAAACAGCTCCAGCTCCTGGGGATCTGAGTCAGGAGCACAATGTGTGTTGCAGCCACTTACACACAGGTACCATCATTATTAGCTGCCTTGGAGCGGACCAAAAGCTGGGCTGCTTTTACAAGATTTGAATAAAAATATAATCCATTTTAATTCTAGAATTATACTGGAGCTGATGCCAGGCATTAGAGGGAAGAATGTGTTTCTGGCAGGACTCCAGGTATTTCTTTCTTTTTCTGCCTGTTGGCTGGAGCAGAGGCCAGGGCACCACTCCTGCCTTCTGCTTCCACCACAGACGCTCTGTGGCCAGCACAGGGAGGCTGGCCAGAGGTTACTTACTGTTATTTTGAGAAAGTGCTTTGAAGTCCTTGAGTGAACAGTGCCAAATGGAGGCAAAAGGCAAAGTGGAAGTCATTACACTTCCCATGGGAGGCCATGAGAAAATGGCACTGCAGCAGATGAGTGTGACCAGACGTGTGCACCTCCAGTCTCACCTCTGAGTCCTGATTGCTGCTGACCCGGCCCTGCTGACAACAGGAGAGCCCGGATTCCCTTACTTTGGAGAACAGAAACCAGAAACTGTTGCACCTCCCTTTAGGGATTTGCAAGATATGTGAGAAGGCACAAATCAATCCCCCACAAGAGGCTCAGAGGAATTCAGATTGGAAGGTACTGTAGGGGATCTCTGTTTTCCAGGAAGGAGGCACTAGATCATAATTATGGTACCTGGAGATGAGGAAACAGGGACCTATGGGAAACTGAAAACAGCCAGCTCAGGTATGCTTGAGAGCACGAGAAGTCTGTCCTCTCCCTTCTCTGAGAGGCAGGTAAAGTCAAGGAGCTGCTGAAAGAAGGCAAAGACCCATTTCTGTACAACCACTGAGCAGCATTTGGGAAGAACAGTGGCCTGTAGGTCAGGAGTGCAGCATTCCCAGGATGAGGAGAAGTCACTGTCTTAGAAGTGATGCCGCCTCTGGCCTCCAGGAAGGTTTTTGGTTTTAGGAACGATTTCAAACTCCTGCTGCACAGGTCAGGGAGAAAACTGGCTCTGGTGTGTGTAACGATGCCTGAGGTGTGGCAGTGTCAGAGGGCTGTGGGCTCTCCTGCACACTGCCAAGTGCTCTGTCAGAAATGTGAAGGAGACAAACCCAGCTACTGCACATGCTGCCTTAGTACTCCAAACTGCTTTTTGCTGCTGTAAGCTGACTCTCTTCATTAAATGTATTTACTTAGCAGCAGATCTGTTGTTACATATGAATAATTGACAAGGAAAATGTCACTTACTGCACGGGTGCCGCACGATTCTGGCTGCTGAGTTTCCAGCACTACAAAACCTGGTACAAGAAGCTCTAAACCAAATTTCTCCCTTTACAGAGTTTTTAATTTTGGGTATGTTTCTTATCTTGGTGCATTATGAAACTGTTGAAAGTGACAAAACCAGATGTTATAAAATGCAAGAAAAATGCAGCTGGACTGAACCTCAAGTACTAACAAAGCCAATTCCCTTGACAGACACTAATCTTATACCTTCAAACCCAGGAAAGATTCAGTTAAACTCACAATCGTTTTATAGTCTCTGTAGAACCATAGTAGCTTAGGGATCCTTTGTTATTCCTCCATAAAGAGGAAAGTTATAGTTAAAGTGCCCTTCTTAAGTTGGGTGTTTTTAAATACTAACGTTTATTGCTCTGCAGTTTCTCTTTATGTCTGCACAGAGAACAAGAACTCACCTCACTGCACAGGCCTATTTTTAGAGACAATAAAAGAGCCCTCTGTTAATAACTGGTTACTCTTTTGCCATTTGCATGGCTGATCACTGTTAATGATCCAGCTAACAGATCCTTTAGGGAGGCTACAAGGCTTGGGTTCTGCAGGATGGGAGCAGCAGTGCTTGGGAATGCAGTGTGTGTGTGTAGAGCTGTCACCTCTCTGGCAAAGCTCCTGTGGAGGGACACACACAAACCCCCTGGTTCTGTGTGCCAAACCTGTCCATCCCCAACATTCCATTAATTTCCAAAAATGGCCTGATGGGGCCCAGCTGCAGCAATCCCTTTGGATTAACACTAAATCTCCAGGTCTTCCTGCCACTGAACATAGTCTTTCCCAGAGCTCCTGCTTTGGGCTTGCAGTCCCCTACACAGAGGCACAGCACCAGAAAGCAAGCTGGTGTTCAGACTTCCTAACAGTTTCTAGGAATGTGTAGGATATAGGAAGAACAAGAAGTAAATACCTAAATAACACCTGCTTTGTTGTCCTTATTGCTTTTGGACACAAATCAAGACTAAAAGCAGTCGTCTGCAGCACGTAATTGTGGGGGTTTATCAGGGTTTATTAGCTCTGTAGAGTAGCCAGGCCACATTACCAGGCTGACCCCACAGCCCCAGCCCCAGGCATGGTGGGACCCCCAGCCAGGCAGGTGGAGCTGACTGGGGAACCCCCACATCATCTCACAACTACTCTGTTGTACAAAATATGTCTTTAAAAAAGCAGTTTTGCTTGTGCTTTCCACAGGTCCATCTCTGCTGTTTTAACTGGGCATGAATGAAAAATGAGTTTATGTGCTCTTGGCATGGCGTCTGGATTGTCAAAGCATTGCATTGTTGACCCTGAGTAAAGGTCTGAATGATGACATAAAAGGATTCCCAACAGATCAGTGGTGTTGCTGCAGAGCTCAGTCATACATCCGTGTGTAGGAAACACAATACTTTTCTCGCAAGCTGAGTCCTGTGCATCTAACAGGATATTAATGCAAAACTGGGAAAAATCCAATCTTAATCTTCTAGAGAGTGAAACATTGATACAACGTGTCATGCCCTGTCATCACCTGTTGCTAAGGGTTGAGATATTCCCAGTGTCAGAAGGAGACTGTGAATGAAGGGTGCATTTTGATGAGTGCTGAGGAGGGGAGATTCTCAGGAACTGTTGGCAATTCTGCTGTTTTATAGTGTATAAAATATACCTGACCTGAGGCAGCAGATCAGCAGGGGCGGCCTGAGGTGCACACACTGAAAACATCTCCTTTTGAGCTACTGACACATTTAGCAGCTGCCAGTCAAGGAGGCGAGCTGATCCTCTCTTAAGCAGACCTCCTCACAACCTATTGTTGCAAAGGCCTAAAACGTGGCTCCTTCTCCAGCGTTCCCTTGGCCACATCGAGCATCTCTTCGAGCTCTGTATTCTCCTTACATTCCTCTTTTCATCTTTTGTGCGCCGCTGTCTCGCTTCCACCTGCCGCCTCCCCAGTGCCACCTGCTTGCCTCTCTGCCTTAGGCTCCTTTGTTGTGTCCCTTGTCCCTGCTCCCTGAAGAAGGCAGCGCTGGGGCTGCATTGTCCCAGATTGCTCCCCCAGGGCTTTTCTTACTCGTTATTGCAACCGCAGCCTGGCCTTGCGTCACCAGGGCCCCGCTCCCCCGGCACACACAAAGGGAGGGAAGGAGCCCCCGCAGGCAGGGTGCCAGCACAGCGGCGGCACAGACAGACAGACAGACAGACAGACACACGAGTCCTGGAGGGTTCACGGGGCTCCAGGGACCAGCAGGGCTCGAGAGTGGGAGCAGCGCAGGCCGGGAAGCTACGGCAGCTCTCTGCACCTACACAGGGAAACATATGGCAAAGGCAAGGAGTCACAGCATCTTTTTTCATAACCAAACATCCATCTTGCCGTTAAATTCTACGGGCAGCTCCGTTGTCAGCTGTCAGGGTGGGGCTGAAGTGCTCCTTCCGCCTGCATTTGGCTGCGTGTCCGCGGCTGGGAGGGATTCTGTGCTGCGTGCTCGGGGCTCTGGCCCGGGCGGTCCCGCTGTGACGCACAGCCCTGCTGGCACCACCACCGTGCACATCAGTAGGATTTACATCGGCAGGGCTTCCAGTGCTGCTGTTAGGAATAGCACCAACCTAAGGCACTGTTTTCTGTGCTGTCTGGGAAACAGGAATTCCACTCCTAGGATTTTATACCAGGGATTGGGAATTACAGTTCCCAAGTGCACCCGATTGCAGTTCAAACTCTAGTCACAGAATCACAGAATCACAGAATCACAGAATCACAGAATCACAGAATGGTCTAGGTTGGAAGACACATCAAAGTCCATAGTTCCAATCCCCTGCCACAGGGGTTCACCTCGCCAGTGAACTGCAGCAGTGGAGGCCGGGGTCACAGGGGAGTCATGGGCCAGCATGGGACCTGTTCAGCTAAAACCACACCTGACACCAAGTCCACACGAGTGTTCAGTGCACACCTCCAGGGAGCTGTGGAGTACAGGCATAGCACAGTGTCACTGATGTGACTCCTCATCACCATCCTTGTTCCCCAGGGAGTTTTGAGTACAGGATGCAGCCCCTCTCTGCTGTGTGAGAACCTCCTGAGGGTGAAAATGCCCTCATTTCTCTGGAAAGTCAGGCTGGGATTACCTCCCTCCAAACCACAGTGGCTTCTGCAGCCTTGCTGCACAAGGGAAAACACGAAGAGAACTTCTGAATGTGTCACTGCCATAGGGAGGCTCTCGGGAGGCTCTGCCCACTCGGGTGTCACACCCACACAGGGTGACACCTCCGTGTGCTTGGCCAAAGGCTGGCCAGGGCTCTGCGAAACTCCTGCAGACTTTAACCCCTGCAGCATCAAATGTAGGTCTGAGGGTTCCCTGATCTGGAGGAAGGCCAGAGGCTCCCCCTTTCCCACAGCCTGCTTGCACCTGCACAGAGTGTGTAAAACCTGTACACGAGTAGTACAGCCCCGTGTTTGTGGGCACTGAGCAGAAGAACTGAAAGGCTCTGAGAAGTGGGGGCTCAGCGAGCCTCATTTAATTATGAGAGTGGTGCTGGCTCGGCTCAGCCCCACCCACATGCCATTTCACGCCTGATTTCTTCTCTGATTTCTTTGGGGAAAGAGAGGGAATTCGAGTGCATGTAATTTGGGTTAACAAGACGCATTATATGCAGCCTCATTCTTGTAAAAACTTTCACAGGGAAATCACCCAACCCATGGAGAGGAAAAATTCTCTCCTTATTGTAATTTTTCCAAGGCTAATCAAACTCTCACCATTATCCTATTGATCACAGGGAAGTTTTGATTTTCTACCGGTTGCCTAGTTAAGGTACAGTAGCTGTTGCTTGGCTTACTCCATGCTGTGAGTACAACAGAGATCAACCCTCCATTTCTATGCTCCTTTTTGTCCCTTTCCTAGATCCCTTTTCCTTCAAAGCTCACCTGCCTTTTGCTTTTGTGGTGCTCTACCTGCATTTCGCCTTCTCCTATATCTGCGGAGCAACAAAAGGTGAAAAGCTAGGTTTGTACAATTAAAATTGCCAGAGTAAGAATGGGGAAAAGCAAAGATCCTGAACAGGTTTGAAAACGGGGGGCGAAGAAAAAGTTAGAGATGAATGCAGCATCCCCCAACAATATGGATAAAAAGATTCCATGTCCGGTCCCTGTGGGCATGAGGAGCAAAACCTCCCTCCAGCTTGGAGCAGTAATGATAAGTGTGAGCCCTTGGTGAGTGGCCAGAGCTGGTACTGGATGCACAAGGTCTGATCCCGCCGTTCCTGCCCTTTGCAGCCGCCAAAGCCGTGCTCCTGCGGGAGGAAACGCGGCCGGCTCCGTTTCAAGGCGCAGCCCCGTCCCTCTGGGAGCAGCTGCTGTGTGTGAGCGCAGCACGGAGCCCGGGCACAGCTACACAACAGCAGCGTGCTGGGGAAAGGTGCAGGCTTTGCTTTGCCTTCCCATGTGAGGGTTTCTTTGGATGTGTTTTGTGTCCCTTCAAGTCACTTGGGAGTTTAGGAGAGCCAGAGAGAATAGCTTTTTCTGTCATTATTTGATAACCAATACAGTTCCCTTTGACCCTCTCCCCTCTTCCCAAAAAAGAAAGACCAGCTCAGCATTGTGTTATTTTTCAAAGCCTTTACAAATTAAGACAGTAACATGGAAATCCTCGTTGGGTTTCAGTTCATACTTCCTCCCATGCTGGGCTGAAATGGGGATTCTTTTGTGATGGCTGTGCTGCTTATTTTTTTAAAACCTCCTGAATTTGGCACACTGCCCTACTTTATTTTCTTTCCATTCTCTAGTGCTGCTCCCATTGGGAGGCTCATTCGCTTCTAATGCATGGTGTTATCTTTTGCAAGTTGAACTCTAAATCCCCGTGTTGTTTTTCCTTGCTTGTTATTCAGGTGCGGGGAATCTTAATGATGTCTCTTTGGCTGGTGGATGCTCTGGATATGTGGCTTTAATTACTTTTATTAATGTGTTTTATAAAGTAAATTACAGATAAATGTAGATTTTAACTGCAGCTTAGAGGTGGCACATCTGTGAGGCTGCACAGGCTTTCATTTGGGGGTGAAAGGCACAGTAACACCTTCCATAGCGAGAGGATGTTCCCAGGTGTGACTGGGAAAGCTTTACTGAAGCAAAAGCTCCAAAACTACAAACTGGCACCTGCGGTGCAGAGGGACAGGGAAGGGAGAGGGAAGGAGCAGGACAGTGTGGCTGTGCTGGAAGTCCCACAAGGACAGCAGATGCAGCAGCTCAAGGAGGGCTTGGCATTTGCTGGGGATCTTTCCAAAGCCCCGTGGGCTCTGGCCAGCGCTCAGTGCCGGGACCTGTCCGAGACTCCATGGCCCCGGGGTCTGTCCCTGCCCCGGGGATGGGCTCAGGGGCATCTGGGTTGGCAGCGAGCACAGACCTAAGCAGGATTCGTTATTGCCATGGAGAGAGGCTGAATCTCTCTGAGCGCTCTGGACTGAACCAGGATTAGAGGATTGAGGAGAGGAAAATACATACTGGTATCTGAGGTTTGTCTGGTGTTTTATTGAACCAAGGGTTCCATGTGAGCCTTGCAGTAAGCAAGCAGTAAAATCATCCAACAATGCCTTGAAAACTGTTCTGTCTCTGGACACTGCACCTCTTGGGCACTGGTTGTGTTCTTCATCCCAGGAGTTCCTGTTACCTTGGACAACACTCAGCCATTGCCAAAAATAAATAATTAAAGCTGGGTGGTGTCTGAGTCATCGATGTATTGAGAGGACGCGAGGCTGGAAAACAAGGCAATGGGTTTTACAAAGTGGCAAATCTCCAGGCTGTGCTCGCCTTCCTGAGCTCTTGCCCTTCATTTCTATGCGAGAGACATTCTCGGTTTGGGGGATTCTTACCAGGAGCTTGTGAGAGAAATGTTGAAAAGGGATTTTTCCAGGTTGCCTTTTCCGTCTTCCTGCTGCATTAGCTGCAGGTGGTGAAGCTGCTGTTTCGGCATTTCTTCTTCAAAAGCTACATCACGTAATATCGCTGAGATCACAAGGAGATGAGGAGAAAAATGGCCCTATAGGATTTTTGTTAAAAAAGGATCCATCCATAAAAGATGAAAGGTTAAATTGCTTTTAGAAATACAGCAGCGTTTAAACAGGTGAGGATCCTCAGAAACGGAGTTGGGATTCAATAAAGTAGCCATGCAGAAGGGCAAGAGAAGGCCTTTCTTTGGAGGGAAATGTCACACTTTAGTGTTAATAAAATGTCTAGTGGTATAATAATAATGATAGCAATCAGGAGTCTTTATTTTTCACCTGGCAGGGCTGGTTCATGCGTGTTTTTTCAAAGCTACCTGCAATTCAGGAAAGAACAAAAAAAGAATCAGGCATGCATTGACTGAAAAATATCAGAGTGGAAGAGAAGAGAGCCAGAGCAGCCCAAGACTCCTGAATGTTACTGGGGAGATGAAGAGTGCTGCTCCCAGGTGGCAGGACATTTTCTTCCTCAGCTTTTTAGATGTTGCCTCCTCGCAGCTGTGTTGTAAAGACATCGCAGGAGATTTACAATCCTAAAAGAACATACAATGAAAATGTCAAAAGGAAAAGGCAATTGCAAACAATAGTTTTGCTCTGGACTGGCCCCCTCTATACGCTCCTTAGTGGTGATGTAGCACAAAGGCAATGAGCACACAGCATTAGCTACTCTTGCAGCTCTGGTATATTTGTCGGGTTTGATGTGTCAGAAGTTGGTGGAACAAAATTTGTTCCCCACCTGCGTAGATGTCACTTACAGTGTTCTGTGCAAAGAGAGGAAGAGCAGGAAACATTGGTCTTTTAGGGTCACTGTGACGTGACACTGGAGAGGATAATATATAACACACCAAGAGGTCTAATTATTGATTATCTGCACACACAAAAATGTAGAAATATCACTTTTCTTGCTTGACCACTTTTCCTCACTAGCAGTCTCAGGGTATTGCTGGCTGTGCCTCTGTGGCCCCTGGCTGATCCGGCACCCCAGCACGGGGCAGGGCAGGGTGGGCAGCACAGATGCTCCCAGCAGTGTGAGACATGTCTGGGGTGTGAGGAGCTGCCAGCCCCGCAGGGCTCACATGTGTGCAGCTGAGCCAGGCCACACATCTGGAAGGACCAGGCTGCTGCCTCCCAGGGAACTCATAGGCTGCAGGGGCTTCTCTGCTCCAAACTCTCCTCTTGGCCTTGTGCAGCATCCGGCTGGGTTAGCTGGAGCATTGATATTTGTACTTTAATATTAATGTCAGATCACATACCCCAACCCCAGGAGCCAAGGCTCTTGAACAGCGCTTGCACGATGCAGTCACAAGCACTCACTCCAGTGTTTTCTTTAAGAGACTCCTCGAGCATAGATTTGCTGCTCATGCTGGCCCAGACTGTGCGTTGATGGGGAAGGTGCCAGCTCTTGTCAGTCACTAGTGTTGTCATGAATTAGCAGGGGCCACACAGGGTACAGCCATACGTGTCAACCTTGTGAATGAGCGCTGGAGCAAGATGCAAGAATGTGAGATCCTGCTAAGACAAAGTAGCAGGGAGGAAAGCAGCTCCCGTGGCCCAGGAGCTGGTGGCTGCTGCTCATCCAGCATGTCCAAAGCACAAGCAGCCTTCCCCCATCCAGTTGCTGCCCTGAGACCTGCTGACAGCACTGCTTCTGCAGCAGCTGGGAACATGGGGGGCATTTTTGGTGTCAGCAAGGCTTTGCCCTTGGGTTTTGTGAAAAACAGTGGGTTTGTGTATATTGGGACAAATAAAATCAAGTAACTTGGGTCAAAGGTGTACCGGGTGCTAGTAGTGAAACTGCCCCAGTTTGTCTGCGTGATAGAGATTCTGGCATCCGGAGCTGCAGGCTCTTGGGCATGTTTTGGCCTGGTGCCCCAGAACACACAGCCCTTGTTGGGTTTTACAGCCAGTTAAACTCTAGACATTTTTCTGTGACAAGCTGACTCACCAGTCTCTTCCACCCCTCTGGCTCTACTTCTAACAACTCGCATGGTTTTGTGACATACCATTGGACAATTTCTGGTTTTTCTCAAAGCCCAGCTGCTGGACTCAAGACACTGTGTGAGGAATCGTAGTTAAGACAGCAGGGAAAAAAAATCCCAGCACTTATTCTTAGTTTTAAGTTGTTGATATTTAGTGCTTTGAGTTACTCTTTTGTGGGCCCGTGAACACAAATGCATCAATTTTAAAAGCACTTATTTCTAACAGTAAAATAAATCTCACTCAGTGGTAGAAGTTAGAAACATTAGGGAAAGTCTAATGAGACTAGAAACCTCTGCAGTGTGTGCTGCTCATCTTGCAGCCTTTACACCTTTCACAGCCCATGGTGGCTACTGTGGGGTGTGCAGCAAACATCCAGCATTTATTTATTTGTGTGTCCAGCACAGCCCGGGGCTGCCTGAGTGCTCTTGCTGTTGATTCAGCAGCAGCACACTTGGGAGAGCTCTGGACTTCTCTTTTACCGGGGTAGCATGTCTTTGTGACTAATTCTGATTCAGGATTTTCCTGGAAAAGAAAAATAACCCTGTGCCTGCCCAGATCTGTGTTGTGCTTCACACAGAGTTATTTGTGTATGTGGGTCAAATTCTTTTGCTTCCCTGGGTCCTCTGGTAGGCACACAGTGAAGTATGTAGAATAAATTTACACCCCAAAATCAGATGCTGGATTACTTTTTAGAAGAACATCAGACAATTTTCATTCTGAAACTTACATGGTGTGGAAACAAAAAGTGAGTAAAAAGAATTTATGGGTTTTGAGCAAAAGGTGGTGTTGACTAGGAATTTTCACAGGTGAAGTATTTGCTGCCGAACATCACGACTTTGTTCCACCACAGCTCAGGACAGCAGAGCTCAGCTTGTGCTGCAAGGCTCCTGGAGGCTTTTCCCTTCATCCTCCTTGGAGCGAGGTTATGCTGTGCACAGGTGGGGTGTGAGACTGCCTGCTCCAAAATTTCTCAGTGCTCCATTCCAGCAGTGTTTAGGTCTGCCTGTAAAAATGTAGGTGCACTGTCCCATGATGAAAAAACACATGAGAAGGGACAGTGCCACTCCTGGGTACAACGCTGGCTGTGGAACTGTCACCTGTCACCTCCGACTGGAAGGGCAGAAGGAACCAGCTGAAATTCTGCACTTCAGAGGTGCCTCCAGACTGAAGAATGTCTCAAGTATACAGAAGGAGGTATTTATTGTGTACAGATGGATTTAAACAATTATTATTAAACAATGTGCTTGTGTGGATTGTTGCTTTGAAAAGGAAGGACGTACAGATGTGACAGCAGGACTGTTCTGACTCTTGGTCAGCTGTCCGTGCCACCCGGGCCGGGGCTGTGGGCGGCCCTGGCAGGGGGAGCCTGGGGCGCTGTGAGCTGCGGTGCCTCGGGGCAGAGGCAGCTCCCGGCACGGGCCCCGCGCTCCGGCAGCCCCCGCTCCTCCTCCCGAGCCAGCCCGCGCGGCTGGGCTGTGCGGACATTGGGGCTTTACTGACCCAACATCTCCTTGCCTTCGTGCCGCTGCAGAACCTCCCTCCTGGCTTCGTCCGGAGCCCTGCTGCCTCTGCTCTTCCTCACTCCCACTAGCACTTTCTCTGGGAACTAGAGAGGCTGAGGCAAATAATAGATACAAATCATGACAAAAGAAGAAATGATTGTCATTGCAAAAATGTATTTATTAATGATCTTCACATAATTCTCTGGGAGTGATATTCTGCAAGACAGAATTGTGATAGATTTTCACCAAATGGGAATATTTCCCTCCAGAAATGTGTAGCATTAAAGGGAGTGAAGAAGCTGAATGTGTTTCCTCCAGTCAGGAAAATGACGGATCAGGGACAAGAGACAATACATTAGTAAACAATATAAAAAATGTACATTTTGTCATTTTGTATTCCTGAGTTATTCTAAATCTGTGAATAAATCGAGAGCTTAAAGTCTCTGGAGCTGTTTTGAAGTCTCTTGCTTTCTATAAATATTGCATTTGCCTCAAGTAAGAATTTCTGACATGTATTAAAAAAATATACATTAGTAAAGCTTATAAAATAGATATTTGGAATGCTGTTATTCCTATTTTTTATTAAAAATACAGTTTAATGGAACAATTGAGTTCTACTTCAAAGTGTCAAAATTATTTTTCATGCTTTTTTCCCTGTGTTCTTTGAACTTTACAGTTGAAGCTCTAATTTCCTGCTTTCTGATTTTGTCCCTGTTTGAAGCAGTCATTCCCGTGCACAGATATCACTCTCTGCTTCCCTTGCTCCAGTGGGATCCTCGTACTGGGGGCTGGTGGCAGCTGGCCCTGATTAGCTGAGCTGGGAAGGTCAGGTCCAGTGTGGCCTGTGGACAGCTGGACAGTGTCACCTCTCTGGAGCAGAGCTGAGGAACATCTTACAGCTGCTCCCGGGATTCTCACGGGGAATTTCGGGGGAAAGCAAAGCCCAGCACGAGCCGTGCTCTCGGTCAGCCTCAGCAGAGGGGGTGAGGGCAGGGCTGTAACAACTGTCAAGTCTGGCCGCAAGGGGCGAGCCCGGAGTGTGATGGCACTGGGAAAACAGCTCCAGATTCTCCCCTTTGTGACACAGTTTTCACACCTGCTGTTCCACACAGCCTGCAGAGAGCTGACGGTTATCATGTGCTTGCAACATTTAGTCCAGCTGAAGTGCAGAATGCTGTTTATTTTGTGACACTGACCATGTACTGAGCTGACCTCCGGCTCAGGCCATTGGCACCGTGTGTAATTGCACATCCCACATGGACCTGGCATTAGCCAGCAATACTGGAAGCCCTGGCACGGAGCGGCGAGGGGCAGCGTTCCTGTGACCTGCTATCACCTGCCCGCCCTTCCTGGCAGGTGGCCGCGCATTTCAGCACTCGGGGCATGTCTCAGTAAGCCCTGGAGCAGAGGCAGCTCTGGAAGAACAGTCCGTGCTTCTGAGCTCTGCAGCCGCTTTCCTCACGGTCACACATCCTCGAGCAGCTGCTCAGAGCAGTTGGCTCCGCGCTGGAGCAGCCGGGAACTGTGAGAGCCTCGGGTGAGCTTGGCCAGAGCCAGAATGCACGCTGCAGCCACGGCCTTACACGGGTTTGCATGCCCTGTATTCCACCTGCAGAACCACTTGGTTAAGGGAAAAATACAGGAACCGTTTACAGGAAAAAAATCTTTGTTTTCCCTGTTGCCAGTACAGGGCTAACTTCACCTGGAGCAATTTTAAGAATTTTCTGGAGAAAACAGTTACAGCTTTAGTTCCAGGAATACACAGGCTGATGCTGAAACCTGCAAGCAGCTGACATGAACAGAATACACGTAACTGAACAGAAAACAAAGTCAATGAACAAAACACAACATAAATAAACAACATACAATGTAAATGACCATAACAGGGGAGGAGAGAGGCTGCAGCCAACACACCGGAGGTTTTACATGGGTGTTATCTGCACTATATGGCACCAGCCTGAACCATAGCAGTAATATCAAAGAGCTCTTCGACTTATTCATAATTAGCAGTGGGAATGCCCAGGATTCGTTTCGTGCTCACAAAGGACCAGGGACTGCGTCGAAGGGAACTGGAACTCTTTAATTAACTCCTTTCTAGAGCTGTCCTTTGTTGAGGTTTGCAGGCCCTGCGCTGCTTGCTGATGGAGAGAGCCGTGTCCCCCCTCGGGGCTCGGTGCTGGGGCGGCCGTTCCGGGCCCCGGCGCAGAGTGCGACGCGGGCCGGGAGCGGCGGGCCCCGCTCCGCTCCCCGCACCGCGGGACTCCCACACGCCGCTGCCCCCGGCCGGCCGCGCCCGTGAGGGCAGCGGCTCCTCCACAGCCCCGCGGGCTCCAGCCCTGCCCTGCGGAAGGTGCCGGAGGGTTCTGGATCCGCAGCGGGGCCCGCAGTGAGGGTTGGGCCGGCAGCCGTGGCCCACCGCCGGCTGCCCACAGCGGCTGCAGGGTCTGTGGGTGCCGCTCGTGAGGGGACGCCGGGCTCGTGAGGCCGCCGTGTTCCCATCGGCAGCATCCCACGGAGTTCGGGGCCCTGAGGGACTGCCGGGAGGAAGCCGCGGCATTCCGCAGGTACGAGGGGCTTGGGTGAGGTAGCGGCCTCTGCAAAGGGAGTGATTTATCCTCTAGGGGAGGAAATCCCAGAACTCGCTCGAGCACGGTGCCCCTCGCGCGGCGGCAGTGGCGGGAACCTCCGTGAGGCGCCGGCCCTGCGCCGTGCCTTGAGGCGAACGCCCATGGAGGGCACGGCCGGGCCGCAAAGGCGGTGCCGCGGGGACACAGCGGAGCAGCAGGCGGCCTGCGGTGAGGAAACAGCGCCCAGAAGCCGACACCAGGTAAGGCTGGAGCGGAAAGCGGCTGGAGGCCTGTGTGGGTGGTGGCTCGCTGGCTCCCCGAGGTGAGCTCGGCCCTGCTCGGCGTGGGCGGAGGTCATGGGGGCCTGGGGATGCGCCTGGAACTTGGGCTGGCAGAGTCACGGTCCTTTATTAGAGGGACGTGGGGTTTTGTGTGTGTCACACTTGAGCCCCATGGAGATCGGAGGCTGCCAGGCAGGCAGGCAGCAGCGGGAGCAGGACTGTGGGCAGAGAGGGGTTTGTCGTGGGGCAAAGTTCAGCTGTACTTCAGTGCTGATTCAAAACAAGGGTTTGTGGAAGTCCTGTATCGTTTTGACTACGCTTTGGCTGTATTTCACGTGGTGCTGGCGCTCCTCGTTTCCCTCCTCGCAAGGTGCGAGGGGTCGGCAGTGCTGGCAGTGTTGGCAGGTGCTGGATTTGGCTGCCCGAAGTGTGCGGGTGCTTCCCGCCCATGCGGGAGGAACCTGCATACACTGGCTCTCAGGAAAGCTGGGCCAGAAGAAGAGGACCTCTATGTCCAGAGACAGAACACAAAGAAAAGCCTGCACGGAGATTTTTGTTCTGTTTTTTAAATGCCACAGTGGCCTGCTGTGGGACAGCGCTGGAGCCAGGCCCAGCAGGATCAGATCAGTGCTCCAGTGTTGGGTTTGAGCATGTTAAGAAAAGGACTGGTGACATGTCACTCTGAAATCTGGAGAGCTGGACAGCCTGTCAGGAAACTCTGTAAACCTCATTTTGACCAAAGTACTCCAGCATGCTGGATATCCACTTATTTTCTGATGCTTTCACACAACAAATGTGCACCAGAGCATGGGAAAGTGTGAGGTTAGGTGCAGAGATGTTCTCTTCATGCAGTTATGTGAATTGCATCATTATATTTCACTTGGTTTTTGTCCACTGCCCACTTGAGTTAGTGACAAAGGATTTCAAGGCTAGGCATGCAAATTAAAGCAAGAGCTGCTATTGTTTTTTCAGATACCTGTCAGCTCTTCTTACTCAATCTAATGCAGACTGAATTTGAAAGCAGAGGAGCCAGGGCTGTGGTATTCCTGGCAGAATGATAGCTGACAGGCTCCTCACAGCTCCAGAATCAGAGTCATGTCTGACACAGAGGAACATGTGTTGGCAACCTTGCTTGAGCCACGTTTCCAGAGCTGTAAAGAAACTGGAGCATTTCCAGGGGATGACAGAAAAGCTGCTGTTTCAGGGGAGAGCCAGAGGCCATGTCATTGTCATTCTTCTCTGTTTGGCAATCTGCTCAGATTCCTTGGAAGAGCACCTCAGAGAATTTGTGGGACAGGAGAAGTAATAAAAGTTAAAGTGATGGCCCAGGACTAGAAAGAAACTTATTAATGCAACATTTATGGCTATGAAGGTGCTCCTGCCCTGCTGCTATTCTTTTGTGGGGCAGAGCAGTGCTACTGGGGCACAGTCTGTGTGATGAAAACCACAGTGTGCAAGACAAGAGCACTTATTTACTTGTTCTTTGAGAGTCTGGCGCTGGTGGATGCTGGTGTCCCCTCCATGAGGTGCTTGTCATCCTGTGTGTACTGTGAGTGCATGGTGAGTGCTGCCAGGGGTACTGCGACAGATGGAAAGATCCTGCCTAGTACCAGTGATTCACAATGCTTTGCTTTGCTCAAGATGCATCTGGAAAGCTTCCCAGATTATACATCTGCCCCTTTGACACTGAAGCAGCAGCGCAAGTTGGAGGCCAGAAGGAACAGAAAACAGATTTAGTCTGGGCTGTTCTTCGGGGCAGGGATTGTCTGTCTCCACGCTTGGAAAGCAACTGGAGAGCTACCCCAGCCCAGAACAATTCCTACAGCAATTGCAGGAGAGCTGGGTGCCAGCAAACTGCAAATGTGATTGAGGTACTGGAAAAAGCGAGACGTTCCAATGCTGGAACTGAAATTGTTGATGCCCCACCACTGCAAGCGCTCAGGTCCAGGCTGGATAGGCCTTGGAGTGATCTGGTCCCTGCTCATGGCAAGGGTGGGGAAAGAGATTGTTTTTAAGGTGTTTTCCAACCCAAACCATTCTATGATTGTTTCATTAGTTTTGTTGTCATACAGTTTATAAGAATGTAAATTTATTTTAAAGCAAATACAGTGCGGGTGTGAGGGCCTTGCCTGAGCTTTGCTGCTTAGGAACATGAGACCAGAAAAGTTCCTTATTCTTCATTGTCCAGACTTTTGACACAGAGCAACCTACCCCATATTAACTTTTGCATTTCTCATCAAGATGCAACAGACTTTAAATAGCATGTGCATGACTGACTCTTTTTTATTTTTTTTACTCCTATGGAGGCTGATATACAAAGTACCTCAAGTGGCAGCTGTCACCAGTGAGGTGGCATTTTTCTTCACTGAGGCTGACAGCAGCTGTCCAGGAGAAGTATGAATGGAATGAGAATGACATCATGTTTATTCAGGAATGACATTCCCAGCCATGGATCAGTGTCAGCAATATTTTGATAAGTTTTGGAATGAGAAAACATTTCTTGAAATGTTCCCTGATTTATCCTTTGTAAAATACACAACACAAAAAATAATTGAAGAGATTGCATCAGGACAAAGCAGGGCTTGCCTATCCTATGTTTCCACACTGTGTTTTATCCATGCTGCAGACAGTCCATAGGCACCAGGACTCTCAGCAGCTTTAACCCTTGCCAGCCCAGCTGGTTCACTCCACGTGCTTTTCCCTCTGCAGCTCCTCGCCCTGGCCCAGTTTGGAACTGGGTGTAACGGATTTCATCACTGTCAAAGACAATGAGTAGCTGTAAGGGAAGTCAGAGCAAAGGAGGGTTGGACTAGCTTTTAGGAGAGCAACTTGGTTTGGTTCCTTACAGTGCAACTGATGGGACTCGTATCTTAAATATATATAGATGGTTCAGTCAGCGTTATCATGTGATGACTGATGAGTCTTTTTGTGGCTGACTGACCTGGATGAAATCTCTTCTGCTGCTGGAAACTGTTCATCCTGTAGCCTAATGAAAAGTTTTAGGCATTAAGGACACAACCCAGTGGATTTGAACACCTGAGTCCCACAGACTTGGAGATCTGTTTTTTATCTTTATTGTATTACTTCTTGTGAACTCTCTTAACATAATGGTACAAGTTGCCTCCTTTACTGCTATGATCACATTTTGTGGTAATTTTTTTAATGTCTAGGTTCCTCAATTACATTTTTGCTAATATGTACACACTGAGTTCTGATCCTTTCTCAGGTCCAGCCACCCAGGCCACTCTCCCCAGCCATATTCTAAGCACTGTTTAAAAACTGGCTGGCAGGGCCATGCACCTCAGGAGAGAGCCCAGAATGAGCCCTTGGCTGGAATTGCAGCACAGGCTGCCGCAGGCTTTGTTGTTGCTCTCTGACATTAACTAAAAGCTGATTGTTATTGTTGTCAGTAGGCTCCAAAATTAGCCTTGAGACACCTGCCTTTTCAGAGGTTCTGACTTGCCCTCTCGTGCCTCTGTCAGTCAGACACCGCTATAAGTGCTGACAGGTCAGGGAGACAAATGTTGGTCTGAATTTTCATTCTGTCTGTAAAATTTGAAGATTTGTGTATGTCTGCCTAGTAAGAGACACAAAGCAGAAGGACGTGAGAGGGTGACCTCACTGCAACTAATACTGTAGCTGAACTGAAAAGAAACAGCCCCAGTGCATGTCGGAGTCAGATGTGCAGCCCGTGTTAACTTCGCAGCTTTAAATGTGTTTGTTCAGTTGTGATCTCCTCCTTCTCCCTCTCGTCTCCAACCTTGGTTCTCTCATGGTATCAGATTCAAGAGGGCTATATTTAATTAGAGTTCAACAGAAGGGCTTATTTAAATATAAACTTGGGGAGTGACAGTGCACTGGCTCAACGTGCAAGAAGATGGATGTATGGAAGGGGCTGGTGTCTGGAGAAGGGTGGGAGGAGGTCACAGCATACCCTGGGAGCAGCCAGTGCAAACAGCAGATGGGCACCTTCCCCTCAGCACAGCCTGATCTCTGGGCTGGGGGGTACCTGCAAACAGCTGCTGGAGGTGACGTGACAGCTCAGCACAGGCCTGGCTCTGGTGAGAACTCGTCCAGTGTGTCAGACTGAATCTCCAGAGCCGGCTGATGGGGGCATTGAGCTGGACAAGGCCACCCCGTGAGCTGCTCCCCACAGGCCCTGCTCCAGTGCGACCTGGAGCTCGTCAGGAGCGCCGCAGCAGGACAGGGCTCCCCCGCTGCCTTGTGCTGAAGGCTTGGCCGGGGATGCCTGGAGGTGTGGCTGTCTCTGGGGGAGCTGCTTTCCTTCTGGTGCCAATTCTGGGCACGGTGTCAGTTGCTGCAGTCAGGCTGGAAAGCAAACCATAAATAACCGAGTACAGGAGGAGACGTTTCAGGGAATTGTTCCACTGCAGCCTGAAGAGGACTACCATTACCAACTGAAAGGATTTTGTCTTCTATTTTGTAGATTGTTTCACACCGTTTTTTTAAATCTCAGATTTTTTTTTCTAAAAGGAGAAATATTTCCATGCATCATTATTTACATTAACATATGAAATGCCTTTTCTGAGCAGAACACCATCATTATCATGAACTTGCTTCTAGTTTTGACTAAAGGAGGAGCTGCAATGTTGAGTATTTTGTATCCATGAACTGATGCACAGTATGTCAGAAATTCCTGTGTTACACATACAAGTGCTCTTTTTCCCATAGCAGAAAAAAGAGCTATAAAGAAACATACAGTGTTAATCTAATTTACATTTCTAGATACACAGCTTCGAGAGGTGTTAGGAAAAAGCAAAAGCAGTGGCTAAAAACTCTGGCTTTATGATCACCAAGTTTGCAGAGTGAGAAGCTGTTCCTCTGAGTGTTGAACAAGCCTTACATTAAATACTGAGGAAGCAGCTGTTTCATCTGTGCAAGCTGTCCTGCTCTGGAAAACAGATCACTTGGTTGATCGCTTTACAACCACATGCTAAACATTCTAAACAATTTATGCATTTAAACTGTATGTTTTTCTCTCCCAAAACTTGCTACTCTGCAATGTTCCACAGATCTTGTTTATAACACATTCATCTAAAATTATCTCAGTGCACACAGCACCCTCCTATAGAACAGATGCTATGTAACCTGAAGTTCTGTTTTGATCTCAAATCGACGTGTTTAAGCTACTTGTGTGAATTATAAATTGAAACTAAACTAAGAAAATGAAATTGTGTTTTTTGCCATGATGCTTCCACAGTTCAATAGTTCTATTCATTTTGGTGTGATACTTACAGTTACTATTTAAGGTTCAACTATTTTTGTATTTAAGGATCTTCTGAGTTATCTTAAAAAAAATCTCTAAAAATTAACCTCTCCCAGCAACATTATTGAACTTTTCCTGGGTATCTTCTCAGTTTGTTTTTTGCATCACTTCTGAATTTAGATGAGATTTATATACAAGAGGCATTTTTCCCTCATAATTAGCCTACTTATATGTCTTCATGCATCTTGAAAGGATGGCTAAGTATCTCAGGAGATTAGCACTTGTATCCTGGGGCCTTTTCAAAGCTAAATCACTGGTTATCATCCTCACATAATTATTCATACTTATTTACTATTTATATTACAGTAATTCCTGAAGGAATCTCCCAGGTTGGGCCCTGTGCTAGGTGCTGTAGGTGCACGGATGAGATATGTGGGCAGCACAGACCTCCCTGCTGCTCTGTGAATCTCCCTTTTGTAGGGAGATCACACTTCACAGGCTTGCCAAGATGTCCTTTTCCCTGTTTAGAGACTTTGGAAAAGGTTTTTTCTGCCCTGTTCTGGCATTGTAACTTGAATTTTGAAGCCTCAAAATATTTCAGTTTCTTAGGGTCTCAGGTTTTCCTGAGATGGGAAGAAACTGATTTCTCCTCCCAGAACCTTGTGGCTTATAATAGAGCAGTGTCTTTTCACTGCCCCTCTTAAGAATGTCTTTTGGACACCAATGTTCTTTTATAAGAAGACCTCATGTTTTTATATAAGAATGAAGAGCTGAAACTGGGATTGCTTCAATTCAACATCATCACATCAAAGATTCACTTTGGCTTCAGTCTTTCACTACGGGAAACAAATGCATAATCAAGGCAGGGACAGCAACAAGCCTTGTACTGGGTTTCTCCCAAAGCTGAGGCATTGCAAACTCTTTGCCTCTTCAGACCCCTGCAGAGTCCCACAAGAATTGGTTCTTTTCCAGCTTTCCCTGGGTTTATGGGAATTGTCTCCTGCTTCCTATCTTTCGTGCAGTGAGTAGATGTGGCAACTCCTATCTGTGATCCTGACATTGCTGGGGGCGCATGCCTGCAGGTCTTTGGGAATGAGGGGGATGCAGGTGAGTGAGGAGGAGAGGGAACACGTGCTATCAGTGGGAAAACTGTGAATAATGATGGTGTGGCCAGAACTTCCAGCCAGGTGCAAGTAAAGCCAGGAACAAGGAGGCACCTAGCAGGAGCCTGATGCTGGCACACAGCAAACAGATGGTGCAGACAGCCTGCCCAGGCATGGTGTCAGCTTCCCCAGGGCTCCCTGCGTCAGCCAACGTGTGCTGCAAGGCCACGGGACTTGGTGAGGTCATGAGTCGGTTCCAGAGGTGAAAAGCTCTGCCTCCCCTGCACGCCAGGGAGACCAGCCCAGGCTCAACCTCGCGGTACAGAGAGAGGAAAGCGTTGGAGAGAAGTGATAGCTGCAGGCCCTGGCTCTGCTGGTGAGAGTTCATTCACAGCTCTGTTGTGGGGAGGATGAGGGACTGCATGAATGGAGAGGGCTGGTGCAGCCATGCTGAAAGGAATATAAGGAAACTGCTTTATATCCAGCACAACTCCAGAAGGACCATGGCTGGGTGAGCAGAATGTGCATTTTCCTGTTGGCTATTGTTTAATTAGGCCATTGCTGATGCTGACACTGTGTGTTTTCTTTGCTCTATCTCCTTTCCTTCTTTATTATTTCCTACTTTGGTTTGATGTTGTTGGTATATAAAATTTAAAGAGCTCTAAATTTTTTTAAAGGCCCCTAAAGGGACCCGTGCTTTTTTTGTGTTAAAGTCATTACATGAACACCTGTGAACTGTTGAGTTTAATTGGGCTACAGCTGTTGGGGAGCGAGGGGGGATTTATTGGTTTGATTGGCTGTCCTCAGATTGCGGTGTGTTGTCACGCACTGCCCTTCCAAGGTGTCTCTTTAAACAGAAGCGTGTGTGCACGTCAGGTGCTTAGAGGGACATCTGAGGCATGGGCCTGTCAGAGCAGGGTGGATGGTTTGGGGACGCAAAGGCAGGCAGCAGAGAGCATGGGAAAGCTGTGTCAGCTGGGGGAGCAGCAGATGGCCGGCCAAGCTCCCAGAGACATTTCTGAGCACTGACTGATGGTGCCGCGGGGTTCCCGGCAGTGCTGGAGACGACAGGTTCCTGGTGGGAAAGTGAGGTCCTGTCTGGAACGTCACATGTCTGCATGGACAGCAGCAGAAGTCATAAGAACTGTCTCTGTTGAGGAGGCATGCGGTGGGGAAGCCGATAAACCAGGGCACCTCTAGGTGAAGAAGTCCCCCTGCTAAGAAGAGGGATCTCATGCACAGCTGGGGCAGTCGCCTCAGCTCACCGGGAATACAGGGTCCGTGCCACGCAGACAGGGAGGAGCCATGAGGGAACTGCCACGGTACCGTGCAGGCAGCCTGGCTTTGGTTCCTTCTTCCCTAGAGGGTTTGGCCTAGTGAAGGGCATGGCTGCCCTCTCCCTGAGGGCGCATAGCATGGGGTAGGGAGGGTGATCGGGGCAGCCTGAGCTCAGCTGTGCTCTGCCCCTGCAGAGAAGGCAGCTGGGTGCAGTGCTCACCCAGCTGGGTGGCACCTTTGGACCCTCGTGTCCTCTGGCAGCGCCCTCCAGGCTCTTTGTGCCCATTCCCTGCCTGTGGGAGTGCATCTGTTCCCAGCTGAAAGGTCTAATGAGCTGGGAGGATGTTCCTGCTCTCCCTACAAGTGTCCTGTCACTGTCACTGCACCTTTGTGCCAGTGTCCAGACCCTTGTGGGGCTCAGTGGCACCCTGGTTAACTGCGCATCCTCTGCTCCATTGTTCTGAGTCAGTTCACTTGTGTGTGTTTGTGAAGCATGTGGACAGAGATACCTCTATCGTGCCTCCGGGTAGGGGGAAGGGTAAAAAATTCCTTTTGATTCCTTTTTTCTGTTGTTTTCACACCATTAGAAAATAATTAACCTCCTTAGTGAAAGCATGTCTCCTTTTCACCTGAGTAGGAAAACCTTAAAATATATGTACAATATTTTTAACACTAAGCTTAAATTATGCAGTTGCTGCATTTTGATGATAAATATGCAGATGAGAAGATTTCTGCCTCTTTTATCTTGTGGTTCTAACTCTGTCTAAAAACAGATTGTCGCAGTCACCCTAATTCTGAGAAAAACAGCCTTTTGTGCATTGAAAAGCCAAAACAAGCAAGTCTGATGATCAGATCTTCTCTTCCTAGCTGGCATATGTCTGCCATGCTAGTGAAGGAATCACTTATTTCTCGTGGTGACAGCAGTTGGTGCCATCAATTCCTGTCAGCTGGGGAAAGGGATGGGAAGCCAAATTCATACACTGGTGATTAATTCTGGGGGCTCACACGAAGAAAGATTCTCTGAATACCACTGGAAAGCTCTGAGATTGCCCATTCTGCTGCAATGCAGATGTATTCCATACAGATGTGATTAGATAATCCTTGTCTTTCTGCATTTTGGGGAGAGCCCTGAGTGGGAATCCACTCACATGTGCTCTGGGCTGTAGATGTCCAGAGCAGACCAGCACAAGAAGGGATGGGTGAGTTGCAGGCATTGGGGAAGGACTCAATCAGCAGCAGATCTTGTTCTGCATCTATGCTTACTTTCCTTCAGTCTGGAAGGTGACACTTTTTATTGAAGGCCACAACTGCCTGAGCAGTTTGTGGAGGGGGTGTGACCCACTCCTGTCTGTGGGAGGCAGGGCTTTAGAAAAATCACCTGGTGGTTCCACCAGTTCTTCTCCCTCTTGTCTCATGTTCGCTCATAAATATATACATGCATGCAGTCATTTTGTCTCCAAAACAGGCCCGGTGCCCTGCTTTTTGGTCTTTCTGGCCATAGTAACATCCCTTCTGGTGCTGCTAATCACAAGCAAGAGCGAGTTGCTGTGTTTGTCATGACCCTTTTGCCTTCTCATGAGAGATCTCTGTTGTCACTGGCTGTCCTTGGGCTGGTCCCTCACACCATGAGCTGCAAGCTGGAGGCAGCTGCAGGGGTGCTGCTGGCAGGGCTGGCAGCCTTACCTTCCATGTGACACTGAGCATGGCCGTAGCAGACAATGCCTGCCAGAGCCAGCCATCCTCCTCCTCCTTCCCACCCCAGGAAGTGCACTGTGTGTCTCTGACACTCTATATGGGGGTAGGGAATATGGCAAAGCACAGTGAACAGTACTGGGCAGATCTGGAGTTTACAGGCCTGAGCTCCTAATCCCATCCCTTGATCACTGTGTAGCCTGATGTGTTTCTCTGGACACCTGTCAGGTTAATGCTGGAAGCATCACTTCAGACCTTACCTTTAATCAATCAGCAGGGAGGCTACACACTTGGGGCGTACCTGAATTTACACAGACCCTGGGCTCTGGTGGAGCCAGTTGGCCTTGAGCTACTTCTGCAGAAACCCCTGTAATGTCACAGTTTCCAGGTAACAGCATCAAGTTAAAGAAGTGTACAAACAAGTAACATTCTGCAAGGACTGTGAAACCTTGTTCCCAGACAGAGTAACTTCTTATTTGACCTATTCATATTCCACAGTCAAACATGAAGAGCTTAGGACTCTGACACCATCTGTGGGAATGTTATCCATTGGCTAGTTTGCAGCTGTTCAGTGCTCTTTCAAGATACGCTGGAATTGCTAAGTTCAATTGAAGTAGGCAGTGAAAATAAGTGTGAAGGGTTTTAATATCGATCTATGAAGATTATAGTGTTCATAGGCAAATAAACACTCTTGTGTTGTGTTTTTTAGCACATAACGTGCTTTTATTTTAGGCTGAGGAAAACTGTAGTGAGAAAGAACAGAAGGCAAGTCCCCATGACAGCACGGGGTGTGTGTCTGCACACATGTCTGTCAGTCTTTTGCAAATGGTTGCAGACACTTTGAAAACAAAAGTAGTCGTACACAGGAGAGTTCTTACAGCCATACAGATGGAAAATAATGGGCACTCGTGGCTTGGGCTGCATAATCCATACACACTCACACTTTCAGATATATGAAAATACACTTTCTGATCTCCTCAGAAGACCACCCCCCCATTTTAGACTGTTGGGTAATGAGGGTGAGTCAGCCACATTAGGGCTTCTATTCATCCTATTTCATTGTGCTTAAGCAGGCAGTAGCTACTGGAATTGTACAGGCCATCTCTGCACCAACTCAATAGCACTGCTTATTTCTCCATCTCTTTTAAAGCCTGTGCAAACGTAAACCTGCTGGGGCTGTTCATTGGTTTTCTTTTCACTGCATAAGCTTTTCCTTTCCCAAGGAGCCCAGCACCTTGCTGCTAATCGGCTCATACATACAGTATAAAGTAGAATTGTAGGACATTCTGTAGAGAATCTCCACCAGTTTTTAATATTTTTTTATTATTTTCTTGATTAAAGAGTTCTGTCTCTAAAGAGCAGTGGTCCTGGGGGTATCTTTCCTCAAGAGACCGTGAACAGTAGTTCCTTTTCTTGGCACCCGTGTCTGGTGTCTCCTTTTCTGTATCACGAGTCCTGCATGTTTAGCACATTACAAGTTCTGTTTGAATTGAACTGGTATTTCTGCAGCTGCATCATGTGATCATCCACATTAAAATGGTTGTTCTTGGATTAATAGTTCTTTCTCTACCTTTTGGACTGTAGCTTCCTTTTCCAGGAGGGGCAGGAAATCACATCCTGTGCTTTACATTGGCAGTCTTGGCTCCTTCCCAAAAAAGAGCAGAATTTAGTGCTGCTGATGCTTGTAGCTCAGTAAGATTGTTCAGAGAAATGGAGAATGTGCTGTCCCCCAGCGGGATACAGGGGAAGCAGGGGAAGCGACATTTTGACTGAGCTCTGCTGACTTCGGCAGAGTCTCCTGGAGCAGTGACGGTGCTTCCTAAATTCCGCTGAGTGCAGACTGCAGCCAGCGGGGTCACACGGCCCCGTCCAGACAGAAATCCGCATGCACGGGCTGCAGGTGCAGGGGGCAGTGCTGCCACTCGAATGCCGGCCCTCCGCAGCGAGCGAACTCCGGCGGCTGCTGGGGCCGGGCTGCCGCGGGAGGAGCCCCTTGGCAGCTGAGCAAGCCCGCGGCTGGCGGGGCTGCCGTCAGACTGCTTACACACACATTAGCATCCTTCTGACGTGACGCCTGACACATCCTCATGTCTCACTGGCCTCCAAAGTGGGAACCAAGAACTAAAGCAGCTCCTCATTGTGTTCATGGCTCAAGAGATAGTGAATGTTTCTTCAATCTCAGCATTGCTGCTGTTGTGTCAGTGAGACCACTCCAGGAACCCACTGAGGACACAAACTCCCTCCTTGAGAAGGGCAAATGATGTCTCTGTACAGCACAGCCTCTGCCTTTCCAAACGGCTGCTTCCAACCTGAAGTTCTCCCTGCTTTTCTCAAAATCTGCTCTTGGCACAAGCCTTTATCTCCACAGTTACAGATGAGCTGGATATTATGTGTTTGTTTGGTAGCCAAATGATGTGGTTTTACCTTATCTAAATATATTTGACTTCCTAGTTTTGACCTAAGATAGCCTCACTGCAGTACAACCACTGAGCACTCTCTTTGCTGTGGATTGCTTTGGATGTGGCATCTCCAGTGCTCACAGCACTCCAGTGAAGTGGGCTACAAGGCTCACAGAAGGGTTTGAAAACCCTAAAAAAAAGAGAAGTTTAGTGAGAGGCCATGTAAGGATCTATGCCCAAAAGCTGTGTGCCCTTTGTGAAACAGAGCAGAGCACAGAGCACCACCCAGCCTGGCTTTTGGATGCTGGGGCGTGCTTTAGTGAAACCCGACGAAATGCAACAGGATAGAGAGGAAATGAAAGTTTGTGCAAGCTATAGGGGCAACATATGGCAGACTGGGGATGGGGAGACCTTGGAGAGCAGTTTGTGGCCACAGAGATACTCAGCTTGTTTTACAGCACAGCTGCTCAGAACAAAAGAGTCTGTCTGGATCGCTCGTGTGTTAGCTAATGCTGGTGACAGGAAGTTTGGAAAATGTCTAAAATATTGCTCATTAAATGGGCAAGTGCATTGCTCAAGTTTGCAACATACTGATCAAATATGTTGGTCATAACGGACACAGTCATGAGATGGGTCAACAATTTAAATGAGCAGATGCAAATGAGGGAAACAGCAGAATCAGGATAGCAAAAGGGAGCAATATGCTGTTGGTTAAGGTTGCACAGCACACTTCCATGAGAAATTTTCCAGTGTGAATCCCTGTAATTGAAAAAGGCAGAGTGGAGAGAGTATATATGGATAAACCATATGAATGGACCTCAGATTACCTCAGTTTGGATTCTTGGAATGTGGATCAATGAAATGATCTTTTTCTGGAGCTGAGATTCATAGTCACAAGACCAGATGGTTATTGTGAGTGTCACAACCAAAGCACACCTTGCCTGTGGTGATCCCCCCATCTACTGGAGTTTCTGTAATTGAGCACTGATGCTGCAAAATATATTGATAAGTTCTATGAAAGTGTAATCTTGGAAATGAATTCTTCTGGTGACAGACTGCACACTCAAAACCAGGGATCAGTAGGATCTGCTGTATTTCAGCTGAGTTTCCTGAGGGGCATGAAATAGTATCATCAGGTGAGAAAAATATTTTCAGTAATGTCTGCAGGATTTATTCTTTCCTGACATTCCAAAAGTAATTATGGATGAAAAGAGTATTTGAGTCTGGGTACGCAGCACTGCTACTACTTTGAGTGCACAAACAACCCTGCTATTGGGGAGCAATAACTTGAAATGGCATGAAAATGAAATTTGTTTTGATCAGCTCTGTGTTACAGTCTGTAACTACTGTGCTACAATATACAAGGGAAACGAACTGCCTCGGAGTTTGTTATGCCCTGTACAGCAGCATGGTAAAATCACAGGGTTTTGGGACACTAAATAAAAATGTATCTATTTCTTATTATTCTTGAAGCAAGGGATATTCCCCTTGTATCTAAAGGAGAAGTTCAGAGCTTTCTGTAAAATTCCCATCACATTGCTGCCTTTGTATTGCTGCAGATGCACAGCAGTTTTGGCCATCCATCTCTCAGGGTGTGGGGTGGGCAGCTGCCCTCAGCATCTTGGCTGAAATTTTGCCTCGGTGTGACCCAGATGTTTTGTAGACCCTCTGCACACTGCAGTGCCCATTGCTGTGACTCCAACTCCTGGAAAGGACTTCTACTTAGGAAAATTATTGGCATGTAATGAGTGAGGACTGCTTTACCCAGTCTAGCTTTGATCTTTGCTCAAGAACTGATTCAGGCTAATAACAGGCTGAGATAAAATAAAATGGCCACTTTGCTAGACAAAGACAATTGCTTGTGTAGAGTTTTGGCTACCATGCAATTAATTTCTTTTCAGAGCCACGCAGCAAATATGTAACAGCCATTTGCAAGATATTGCTGATTTACATAGTGCCCCCACGTCTCCTGCAGCCAGCACTGAGAAAACGAGATTGGCTGGAGGCTTACAGTGATGTTAGCAATGAATAATACATCATCTGCAATCTGGGCTTCTTTAGCCATGTTATTTGCAGGCTGCAGGGCTATTTTCTGGCTTAAGCAATATGTTTTTAGTGGATGTGTTGGAATCTTGTTTTGTCCCTTCTGCCATAGCTGTGCCTGGGATGTTTGGTCCTCCACATTAACATCAGGAGCTGGTTCACACAGTTGGCAGCACGTGTATGACGCCTCTTTGTGCAGTTTAGTGGTGGGACAGAAACACGAGGAGGGACTGAACCTGGTGAAGGAACCATCAGGTCGTGTTTGATGCTTGCCAGCCTCGCGTCCTCGCCCTCCTCCGGCTCTTGGCACCCTTGATTTCAGAGCCCTGGAGGAGTCTGGCGGTCAGTGTGTGCAGTTCGGGCTGTGAGTTTGCCATCTAGTGGCTACGAGGTTTGGTATTGGAGTCCGAAGCAGCCCCCGGTTAAAGCCGCCGGGTTCCGGCGCTGCTGCCGCTCCCGCTGGACTGGCAGTGAAAGGCGCCGGCCGCTCCCCCATGCCCTGCTGCCGTGCCGGGGCTGCTCACGGCTCCGCTCCCCTTTGGCTCAGCGGCTGTCTGGCATTTGAGCTTAAAGGTGAAACATGCTGTCAGGCCAAAGAAGTCCTGGCCTGGAGTCGGAATTTGAAAACATTTGTGTAAGGTGCAGACCTCCAGGGCCAGAGTCAGCTCCATACGCTGTCCTGCTGTGCCAGGCTGATCCACTGAAGTTCCTTCCTGGCCTCAGCAGCATCTTAGCCTGCCTGCACTTCCCTGAAGCAGAACCAAATTCTCCCCACTGTACAGATTTAGCAGGTTATGGGTCAAGTAATTTTCCGCCTGGCTTTGTGAACAAGAGCAAAGCTATTTTGTTGCTGCTGCTAAGTCTCATGTGCCAAGGAAAGGCTTTTTTCAGGCTGGTGATCTGGTGTGTGCTCAGGAGTATACACAGGTGAGAAAGGTGCTCTCCTTAGTCCCTTCTTAAGGGGGAGGTGACATGAAATTGTTTATTTGGAGCAGCCTTTGCACTGCTGATATCATCACACAGTGCAGGCTATGTGCTTGGGTGGGAATAGGGAGGAGCACGTGTACAAAGAATAGATATTAATTCGGGTAGAAAAAAGAGCTGCATTGGAGAAATGTCCTCTGCACCTTCCCCACTGGCGTTTGCAGGAGTTGCACTTGTTTGCTGTCCCAGGTACCAGAAGAGATGAGGTGCTGCTCTCGTGCATGTCTGCTTTGTGCCTGGCTTTCTCCTCCATGATCTCATATCTGAATCAAAGCTTGCCTACAGGTGGTGATCGAGCCCAGAAAGGCTCATCACTTACCAAACAGCTGTCTGCAGTCATTTGTTTGTCCTCTGTAGCCAGCTTAGTTACTTATTGATATCAAATGTTTGTCTCACCATGTTGTAATGAAAAGGAAGAGATAAAAGCCCCGTTCTTGCTTGAAGTGCCAAATTAGCTAAGAACGGTGATGGTCTGCTACTGTTCTCTTGTGTGCTCAGATAGAAAGGCATAAACCATTGCTCTTTATACACTGGGGTAGCTTGTTACCCTGGGACAAGGCTGGTTTAATGCTTGAACTATGAGCCAGAAGCATTTGAAGGATTTACTGGACAGTTAAAATACAGGAGATGCTGCTTCGTGCATTGGGCATTGCTCCAGGAGCCAGGATGAAGGAAATATTTCCTCCAGGATAGCTGCAGTGGAGCCTAAAGCCAGCAACAAGGCCAAGAGTTTGCTTTCAGAAATCTAGTCCTAAGGCACTTGTAGAACATCCTGAAAGAACAAATCCCCGTTGCCTGAGTGAGGCAGCCCAGGTTCTGTGGTGGGAGTACAGAGTCAGTGCCTGCTCGTGCCAGCAGCCTGTGTGGTGTGGTGCAGCCACTGCATCTCAGCATCTTCTAGGGGTGCAGGCAGGGGCTATGGGCAGTCTGGCTGCACAAGTTTCTGGTCTGGGTCCTGCTGCAAGTCTGTGTTTAAAACCCGCAGGGGTTTTGTGTAAATGTGCCTTGTAAAGTGATGTCCGCAGACATTCTAAGCAGACCACAGCATTTTGATGGAAGGCAGGGTTCGAATCAAAACCACCTAATTTCCCTCCAAACCCTGTGTCCCCATCAGACTCATCTGGATCTCATTTGAAATGTGTTAATCAGAGAAAAATGGCATGTGCCTCTACTCTGAGATCTGTATAAATTAGTGTGACATTGAGAGAGACCCAATGTTCCCTTCTTCATCAGGCTTGTGCTCCTGCTATAAATGCAGGAAGATTGGGGATTCTCCTTAAATAGAAGTATGTATAATAATGGAACTATTTTCTTACAGTTGTGAGAGAACTGTCCATCAAGAGAAGCCATGCTTCTGTTCCGCAGGGTCTTGGGTAGAGGCAGCAGTGAGAGCAGGTTTGCTCTCTGACTTTGCCTAACTGTTCCTCAGGCAGAACTGTTCTTGGGAACATGGTGCTCAGATCATGCTGAGGTTGCTAGAAGAGGGCTCACTGCATCCTGGTAGTGTGACTAAGTCCTGCGATATTTGATGGGATTTTTTTTCTTCCAGATGTTGAAAGAAATGGATTTTTGTGCAGTTTGAGCTCTTACATTATGAAAGATATTTCTAATGTTTGTGGTTTTGTGAGAACATTTTAAAACATGAAATGAATTCAGCTAATGGACCAGAAACCAGAAGGCAAAGAAAGAGAAAACAAAGTATATCTCTTCTCTCTATCACGTGGTTGGTTTGGGGAGGAAGAATGAGTCACTATTTTTTAGCACATAAAAGTGGCTGTGATTAGCCGTGTTCCAAACCTGCTGATATGCACAGAAAAAAGGAGCTGCACTCAGCACTTGCCCAGTTCTCTGTGGAACTGATCTGCCCTCCCCTGAGAGGTGAGGACTCCGGCAGTTCCTTGGCAAGAGAGAGATGGGAGAAGAGAGGCTCAGGAGCGGCTGGCTGTGGCGCTGGCCCTGGGCTGGACTCCGACAGCCGCTGGCGCTCTGAGCCCGCCTTGGCCGAACCGCACGGGCCTCGCCTCTCCTGGCTCGGGCCTCCTGCTCACCAGGGCGAACCTAGTTAGGAGGCTGTAAGCTGGAAGAAATTCAAATGTTGAGTAGTTGAAGACTCAGGTCTCTCATTTTAATTTCTGTTGGTCAAAATTATCTTGCCTTTTGAGGCAGATAAAATCAGGACAAAGACAGATCCATGGAAAGAGCAAGCTTTTAAAGTTAGAGCACATGTCGTTTGTTCAGTATGAGCTCCCCCTGGAACTGAGAGCTGGAAGAATCCTGCTGAGCTGGAAAACAGTAGTTCATCAGGATAACTACAGAGCTGGGGAGAAGAGAGAGCTGGAGGCTTCATGTCTGCTCTGTTTAAAGCCAGGGGCGGGGGCAGAATGGTGTTCCCTCTCCTGGGGTTTAGTGGCTGTATAAACTGCACATACCCCACTTTCCGGGTAAGGGGCTGTTTGTCCAGGAAGAAGGAATCCTTGAAGGCCCTTTTCTTGGATTTAGAGAAAGGTCCCAGCCAACCCAGAGCTGAAGCAGCATTTTTTGGTTGTAGTTTCCAGATTCATCAACTTCTGCTTTAATTCTTGGTGCTCACTGTTTTAATTTCTAAAATCCTGCCACTTCACAATCTCCACCTCTGAGATCTCTATTATCCCTGTTGTGCAATTACTGTGGATCAGAGTTGAATCTATTTTTACTCTCTTGTTTTTCCCTTCAGTTTGTAATGCCTCTGGGAGTGAGTTCTGGGAAGAATCTGCCTTGGTTTTAAGCTGTACGGTGCCGCCTCCTCTCCCATTATCACTCTCCGGTTTCAATGGCCCCATTGTGCTGCCTGTACTGGCACTTTGTTTGCTTTGAAGTGTGGGTAAGAAGTTGCTCCGTCCCTCCAGTTTAATTCTGTCACTCACGGCACTGACCTTCGTGCCGGGAGCTGTCTGACGGAGGGGCCATTCCTGCTGCACACCTGAGAGCCCTCCAGGGCAGGTGCGAGCCGCCGAGGCTTTCCCGCAGCCCCGCCGACACCCGCGCCTGCTCCCTGCGCCGGCTTTGCCTTGCTCTGGTCCTTCTTCCTTGGATGAGAGGAGTCGGGAATCCCGTGGATCCCAAGTTTTTAGTACTTTGACAATGAGACTTCTTCCTTTTGAAATTTTGGCTTCTGCCACTGATCGAGAGAGACAAGAAAATAATTTTGATAAGCAAAAAATGCTGTAAAGCAGAATTGTTCTTATGTAATTTCTGACTACATTAAACTCTTTCCAGTGTACATTTCTCAGGCTTTATTGAATCCCAGCCAATTTCCTTCAGCTTTCTCTCATTTCCCTTCAAAGTTGGCTTTTCTCAGCTCCGAGATATTTGTGTTGCTGCCCTTTCTGCAGACCCTCATCTGCATTTCAAACCTGGTGAGAGATTACCATCCCTGTATCTTAGGTATCTCTGCAGTCATTTAGTACACCTGGCTCACATCCAGCCCTTGGATGCAGACTTGTCTCTGATCTGGCTGACAGTGTAAAGCAGCTGCTCTCCTGTACTATC
This sequence comes from Anthoscopus minutus, assembly GCA_013399455.1. NCBI lineage: Eukaryota > Metazoa > Chordata > Aves > Passeriformes > Paridae > Anthoscopus > Anthoscopus minutus. The sequence continues at coordinate 137,964 of VWYI01044207.1, forward strand.
CTCAGGAGCACGGGCCCTTCCATAAGTGTCCTGTTGTTTCCCAAATGAAGTAAAATCCCCTCTGGACCACACTGCTTGCCCTGTTGACAGACCTCCCAGGTCTTTTCCCTTCTCTTTCCTTTTCTTACCCGGCCGCAGCCGCGCTGTTGGGTGCTCTCCTCGGTAGCTGTAGCTCTGTCCCCATATGTTTGGCTGCAGCCGTGAGCAGGTCTCAGGGTGGGGAGTGCTCTGCTGGGGCACAGGGACAGGCCTGGGATGAGTCTTTGTGTAGGCAGGCACTTGGATGTGCTTCTGATGAATATTTAAGATCTCACCGTGAGCACTGGGCTAATGAATTGCAGTTCTAGCATTCACTGAAGAAGTGTCATAAACATAATGGGGACAAAATTTGCTTAAAATTTGTTTTGAATATCTGTGGCATTTTTCTCGTAGTTTTTTCAACTCCGTGCTTTCTGCATCTTATTTATTTTGGACTGTGAAAATACACTAGTTATTTTAACTTCTATTTTTTTGTTTGTTTGAATAAACTTTCTTTTATTATTCTGGAGACAGAATGGTACCACAAACTGGCTTACTTCCAGGAGACATTATATTATTAATGCTTTCTAAAACTTTTGGGTTTTATTTGTTTTATTTCTACTAAAGCTTGGACTCGAAGTCTACAGTCACTGTTCAGAAGAGAGGTATTAGCTGTGACCCATGTGTACTGTGCAGAATTTAAGGGTGGGATTAGATGGGAAGAGTTTTCAGTACACTCTGGGTGCACAAATCCTGCAAAGCTCTTACGGTGTTGATCTCTCCCTGGATGACTCCCTGGCAGAATTTCTCTCAGCCTGCCCCGAAGGGCCGTTCCTGAGCTGGTCAGATCTGTGCCCTGCGCTCGGGCTGCTGGGGGTGGCAGCATCCCATCCCCCTGAACTTGTCTCACAAAGCGGCTCTCAGTCGAACAGCGCTAGCCCACGTGATGGGTGAATCCAGGTCAGAGAGCATGGTCCCTTCACATCTGCTCCGTGCTTGCTGCTGACATTTTCATTCAGCCTGCCTGTACTGGGCAGCGATGGAGGTCTGTGAAGGGGGGACAGAAACATCTTTCTGCTGGGGGAGGACAATGGCAGGACCTCCCAGTAACTGCAGCTGTGTCGGGGCTCTGAATACAACGGGCCACTCTTGGCAGTGCTACTGAGGTCTGGCTCTTGGAAAGCAGCACTGTGATTCAGCTGTCACTCACCTCCCAGCAAAGGGAGCTTTGAAAAGGCGCCTCTGCTGCTCTCCTGGAGTAGCAAATATTTCCTAGGCCTGTGCTGCTGAATGGGAGAGATTGCCATTGTCCTCCTTCCCCTCTCAGGCTTGCTGGGCTTGCTCTAAATGGGCCTTTTGCAAGGGAACAATAAGCCTAGCGAAGGGTCCAGGTTGCACATGTCTGAGCAGTGAGAACACTTCAGCACTTGTTCATTGGCTCCTGTGATGTGAAAAGCTGTGCTGCCGACAGGGCACGGGGTTTTCCAGCCACAGCTGTGGTTTGTTTTCTCTCTCAGGTTGTGCTGCTCTTGGTGTACATCTACATGTTTCAACTAATTTCCTAGAAAATATTTTCACCCCAAGATTTACACTGGCCTCAGAAATCTGTTTCTTTTTGCAGCTGGAGCTCTGTGATGAGTTTGCAGTGAAACCCACCAGGCAGGTGGGACCTGAGTTCACATGGCTCTGCTCTGATAAACTTCAGCTTAGGTTTGGTAGAATATCCCCAAACTTATACTGCCTCGTGGTTTTGCAGCAAAACCACACGCACCTTTCTGATTCAAACCTGGCTGAAAAGCCGTGGCTTGGGCTGACGTTCACAATGAAGTTCAGGGCTAGAAGACATTGCTTCTCAGGAATCTGTATAGAGACAAAGGTACAATTTTCTGCCTGGACCATGCAACATTTTCCAGTTTCCTCTGATGTTCTCATGAAACTTTTACTGTCACAGAATTACATGCTACTTTTCTACACAATTGATGTTATTCTGGCCCTCTTTCTTCCTGCTGCAGCTGAAATAATGATTTTTGTGTATGTAGCATTGATTTGCAAGAATGTTTTAGTATTCTGAAGCTTTTGTTTATTAGGAAGGAGGACTAGGTCCTACCCAAGGAAGGAATGGGTTTGGTCTCCCATTGGAAGAGTTACGCTGTACAGTAGAATACAATAAAAATATATCACAGGGAGACAAATACAGACATACCATATTACAATCTGGATTTCTCATCTGAAAATCAGAAATATAGCCATAATGATCTTTGGGCCACTTAAAAAATGTCTTTTAGTTTTAAAACCCCACCAAGGATCCCAAATATAGTAGAATGTATCCACTTGCTCTACCTGCAATATTTCTTTTTAGGGGTCATATAGCAATGACCTGTCTAAGAATGCCTTTAGACCAGGAACACCATTTGGTGACTCACAGTGTCCTTACTCCTCCGAAGTGTGGCTGACACGATGGGCTTTGTTTCCCAGCGTTGCCTGTGTAGATGCTTAAGGGATTAGAGAATTTTTCGGTATATATAATCTCTGCTTTCATACTCCTACAAATCAATGTCAGCTTTTATTTTAAAACATTTTCAGAAAGATTAGTTCTTTGTTCTTTTCAGGTGTTCGATGGTCTGATTTTTCTCCTGTGCTAGTCTTGCTCGAGTGCAATTTATGCTGGTACTTTTCCTGATTTAGGCCTGCCTGAGTGAAAGGACAATCAGTGCTTCCTTTGAAGAGTGACTCGGTCTGCAGCCTGGCCACACCACCCCATCATCAAGAAGTTTGTAAAATTGAGGTGACCGCACCCTGGCTGTGAGTCCGGCAGTTCTGTGCTGTGGCGTGTCCTCCAAATGCCAGTGAGGAAAATCTCTTTGGAAGTTTCTGCCTTGCTCATCCCATTTACTGAAACTAAATTTCAAGAAGCTAATCGGGCAGAGAGTGCAAAGGATGAAATGTTAGAAATCAAATTAATGAAGCTGAATCACCAATTTGTGACCTAGAAGACTATTAGGAGTGATCAGAATTAATTAACTCTCCTTTGCAATGCTTCAGAGGAAGCCAGCGAGCAGGGAGACAAAGGACGTGGATGGGATGTGACTACCTGGGCTGGCTGAGGCAGCGCGACCGTGCTGGCCCCAGCCGGGCTCCAGCCGCCACTCGTGGAGCACAATTAGCAGAAGCGGCCAGGCTGAGGGCTGCCATGGTCCCTCCCTGTGTCCTGCTCTTCCAGGCTTGTTCAGGGACATGTGGATGAAGCTGTGAAGAAGCAGCCATCCTGTTATTTGTGTTGGAAGTGCAGGGGAGTCTCAGGGACCAAGTGGGATTTTGAATTTTCTAGTAGAGCAGTACTGACAATTCCCAGAAAAGGTCTCATCACTGCTCCCATTCTATGAATTTGCTTCTTTGGTTCAAGCTCTGTTTGTGGGTTGAGGTTGGAAATATCTGATGGCAAGTGGCCACCTCACACTCCATCTTGGAAGCCTGGCAGCAGCCACCAGAGGCAAAGAAACCATGACACAAAATCTTACTGGTATTTTCCAGCTTTAATCAAAACCAGGATTGAGTCCTAAACACTCCTAGGGAAAGATGATACTGGTATTAAGTTGTAGCTTCTTTTCTTTCAAAGGTCAGAGTTTTAGACAGCTCTGGCTGACAGTTGCCAAAATTAATTGGTCATTTGGGATACTCAGTGATATGAAGTCAACTTCTTACTGAAGTGAGTATAAAAGGTAATACCTACTTTAGTAATATTTTAGGAATTTTGAGGAAAGTGAATATTTTCCTCACCATTCTTTTTGTCTCAAAAAGAATGGTGAGGAAGAAGATACATAATCGTGTTTTCACTAACCATAACTGCAGTGTTTCTTCTTGCATCAATAAATTCTTTTCATACTCTAAACTGCCCATGGGAGGAAGAATTGGTGAAGAGATAGCTCCAGTTTCTTGAATAATGTATTATTTAGTAAATGGACTGTCCGATCAGGAAATAGTCCTCTGAATATGATCAACATCGACATTGCTGGCTGGACAACTTACAAAGGAGCATTTTGAAATTAATTTGATGATTATGAAAATGTCTTGGATCCTTTGCTGAAGGCTAAATAAACACAATTAAAATATTCTTAGTTTTCAATGTGCTTTGTTCAGTTCATTAAGTGTAACTAGAGCTTCCAGTTATCTGCATTTAGTTTTTAAAAAAATTGGAGGGTATTTTTAGAGCAATGTAAAGCTTATTGCTAATTACACCTGGGGGGAAATCTCATTAGATATTCATTTGCTCTCAGAGCTTAAAACAATTCTAATGAGCTGCATTAGTTGTGATAACACTGACTGACTCTCTCTTGTCTGCTCCCCCTGGCTTGTCTGAAACAAACAAAGATTCTGGAGCCTGGAGCTCAGCAAATGTGACCTTGGCTATCTTTGGGGCCGAGGGGAGAGAGGCGCAGTCCAGAGGGCAGGGAGAGGCTGCTGCAGTCCCTGCTTGGAGCTGAAGTGGCAGATGACCTCACAGCCAGGACACCAGAGCAGGGACAATGCCTTGTCCTGTCCCTGCTGCAGCCCTGGCTGTGCCAGTGAGGGCTAGTCCCTCTTTCCAGCCTTTCCTGCCACCTCTGCTGAACTGATGGTTTAAGGTCTCATCAAGGCCCTAAGATGCCGCCTGGAAAGCACCTGTGAGAGGCCTGACCTACCTTCTTCCCTACAGAATGAACCACTTAGGCCATGCCTGGCCAGGTAGGTGCAGCTGGGGCTGGGGAGCCCTTGGACTCAGAAGAATTCAGGGAAACCCATAGGAGCAGCTGGTTTCCCTCTTCATGTGACTGCTGCTCAGAGTAGCCCACCCTGTAAAGCTTTGTCAGCCAGGCTGTCTGCCTGGAATGATGCCATGAAGAGTGACAAACCTGGTTCTCAGTCCTCTCCTCCATCAGCTGCCAGAAGAATTGCTGCTTTGTCTCTGTTTCACCTGGAGATTGGAAAGGTTTCTGGTGAGGAACCATTTCTGCCTTGGATGACTTAAACACAGGACAGTGGAAGAGAAGCTGAAGGGGAGCCTTGCCTTGCCTTGCCTTACCTTGCCTTGCCTTGCCTTGCCTTGCCTTGCCTTGCCTTGCCTTGCCTTGCCTTGGAAGAACATGGAAGTCAGGAAGACAGAACAGAACCATTTTTACTTCTCCCTACACCAGCACATTTTGGGTGAATTGGGCAGCCTGTGAAGAGTTCAGTCCTTCCTGGACTTAGAAATTATTTGCAGCTGGTCTTTCTATTGCTTCACACTAAGCACCAGCAAAGACTCGAACTCAAAAAACCTGCCCAAATTAAATGTGAATGTTGCTCCTTTCAATTTTATAAATGTAGCATCTTGTCCAGGGCAGTGAGAACATACAGAGAAGACAAACTGCAGCCACTCCCCCTGACAGACTGTTACAAGCCCATGAAACTGTGGGAATGTGTTTAAATCAACTCTTTCTAATCATGTGGAACAACCTAGTGGCCTGGGAAAAAACCTGTTTATATGGCTCTGTAAGCAACTAGGATCTCCATCTCCTCGTGTGGCATTTGAGGAAGGAAGCTGCTTGTACACACAGGTATCTCAATAAGTGGCATGGCAGAAAGGTGACTGAAGGCCGAGACACTCCTTGGAGACCAGGGAGACTCAATGTGGGTGTAAAGTGGCACACTGAGACAGGTTTACTGCTGCCTCTGGGAGAGGCTATGAATTGAGCAGCAGGTAATGGTGTAGGAATGATCACACACAGAGCAGGATATATGGGATTCTTTGGTAATTGGGGACATTTTGGTTGGAGCTGAGCAGGTGAGAACAAGCTGCCAGAGTCTGCTCATCAACAGGAAGAAAAGGGCTGGCTGCAAAGACAGGAACTAATTTTGTTTTAATCTATTGGTTGTAGAGTAGAGAAAAGGCAAGTAGAAATATCAGGCTTGGCTACTGGCAGAGAGAATACACCTGAGTCAGAGAGAAGCTGCCTGGACCAAAGTTGTAAGTAGAAAGGTGGAAACCAGACTTTATTCCTCAAAGGATGAGAGAGCATAGAAAATGAAGCTTTCAGGAAGCTGAAGGGTGTGAAGTGGATGGTTGGTACCAAACCCCCTACTCCATGGCTCTCTTATTAAAGAGGTTAAAGGAACTGTGGGTCTAAATTGGAAAGGTTTTCACAGGCACTTCACAGAGCTGAAGTGTTTTGCAGGAGATTCCTCAAAGGTGGAAGGCGGACAGCCTCCCACCATTATTTAAGGAACGACCCAGATGTGCACCAGGGTCTTGCAGGGAAGTTCGTTTCCCTTCAGGTGAAGACAAGTCTTAGAAAATGTTTTAATAGATGAAAGGTGGCCTGTTGAGAAACGCACAGCTTGACCAAAGATAGCCAGTATGGTTTCCGGAAAGGACCTTTTCTGCCTCGCTAACTTTTGGAAATTTCTTTTTTTAGAACATACACTCCTGTCGGCATAGACAAGAGGCTAAGCAGGAGTCAGGAGAGGCTTGGATCTTCAGACGGTGTTTGACAGGGTCCCACGTCGGAGGTTAATGTCTAAAGGTGGGGAGTTGGAAAGGGGAAGAATTGGCTCACTGATTGAAAATTGGCCAGAGGACAGGAGCAGAGTGGGGAAAGGAGGCATAAATAGAAGCCTTTCAAGATGAAAGACAAGTTAATAAAGGAGCGTGTACTGTAGGAGACTGCACTGGCAGATCCTGGTCTTTCTGATAGTTACAGTGTATGAAAGACTTGGCTGAGGACATAGAAAGCAAGATTTCCTAGTTTGCAGATCACATCAGATTTGGGAGGAGTGGTGAATAATGAAGAATTCCAATACAGGAGACCACTTCTAGGTTTTGATATGATGACAAACACAGACCTAGACAGAGCAAGATATTTTACAGCTACATATTGGGTTACTGGTATCTAACTTCTTTTTAAAGAGTCTGGGATGGTCATTGGTTTTAATACTTCCCAGCAGGCTTTATTTCTTGCCAAGCTGCTGGAAGAGGATCATTGAGAGTCTGCTTGTGTACATCATAAATTTTATTTTCTGTTTTGGCTGGTGGAACTCATGACAGAACAACTGCACATGTTGAAAGGCCAAAAGCATCTTGAATTGAAAAGGGCAGAAAGACTGAATGAACTGCTTTAGAAGGAATATACAGAGGGTCCTTTCAGGTTCAGCCCAAAGGTCAGAATAACTCAATGACCTTGGAGAACAAACCAAATCCACCAAACCCACACATACAGAAAAACCCATCTGCCTCAAAATTGAAGTGGTGTCTTTCCAATATGTCTCATTCCTGCAGTGGTGAACAGCACTAGCCAAGATGAAGCCTTTTAGGAGTAAGATATTTATTCTTCAGTCACACTGCATAGCTGGGGCGGTGATTCATGTGTCTATGCATAACCAAAAGGAGCCTGGTTGATGGTGGGGAGCAGATCTGTCAGCTGGTCTATCTTGGCTTTCATGAATTCAAAGGATCAATGACATTTTCCACTATCTCAGGGTGGTGATGGTGGAAGGAAGAGGTATCTGTGCTAATGCTCAAGTCAAGTTTCACTTGAGCTAATGCTTAAGTCAGCTTTAGGTGTTTGGAAAGATCTGTTGAAAGAAGGGGATTCCTGGAAGCCAAGCGCTGCAATGAGAGGCAGCCGCCTGCAGCCAGGCTGAACGTCACCTCGGTGCCTCTGCCAAGGCAGCGGACACCAGAGTCCCAGCCTGGGCTGGGGCCTGTTTGGAGATTGCTGACATCAGCACATAAAAGCACTGGGCTTGCGGAATGACGTGGAGTTCAACTGTCTGAATATGGTACAGAGGCTCTCCTTGAGATGCTTCAGAGCTTCTCCCAGAATGCCTGTTTTGAAAGTTAAACCTCTGAGTGTTTTACATCAATAGTGAAAGTGTCCTCACTGGGGACTTTCCCCAGACCTACTCCTCAGTGGTTTATTTCTTGTCTTCTAACTAGGCTTGTGTAAATTCCTTAGGTTATTTTTTGGGTACTAATTAACTGCAGTAGAAATCATACAACTGGTAATGAGCAAAATCTCAGACACACTCATACACCAACCAAACCTTGGCAAATTGTAATTAGCTCAGGACTTGATACTCCCTTATTCTGCATTTCATTTTTCTTTTCCTGAGGAAAAAAAAAGCCCTACATAATGAGCTCTTTGAACCTAAATCAAACAACATTTTCAGTGGGGACAGGTAATGAAATGTTAGTCAAACCCATTGCAATGGGCAGATCAATCACTGCCTTGTAAGATTTAAAAAGGAGCTCTGAGATAATGGTGGCAGGACTGCTCCTGTTGCAAATCCTCCAGTCCCAGCCTCTGGGTCACACAGGTATGGAGTGGGGAGCTCTTTCTTTCAATCCCAGCACGCTTGGAAAAGCGAGTTGCCACTTTGCTGAAAGCAATGGGATTGAGACAAGAAAAGAGGCTTTCACTTTTGGATCAAGCCAGCAAATTCTCTGTGCCAAGAGGGAACCTGGAATGGGTATTAAGTCTTGCAGGAATGCTGAGGGAACGGAATATGTGTTCTTGGCCTCATGGCAACAACAAGGGAGCATATAAAGCAAACAGTTGTGAGCTACTGAGCTCAGCTGTTCACCAGGGAGATGAACGGTTTGCTGGAGCTCCAATTTCCACATTAGCATCATACAACAGCCTCATCTATTAGTACAGTGTGCTCTCATGTCAGAGACGCTGTTGCAGCACTGAATCACTTCCCAAGACACTAACTTTTTCATTTCTCCTCAGCAGTAAGGCTTTTTGGAAAACAACATATTGGTCCCCCAAGAAATGCTGGTATTTCAGATTTTTTTTTGTCCTAAATTGTGATTAGAATCAAAATGTTGAAATGTTGTATTAGTCAAAATATCTGAAATATTTCAGTTGGGAAAAATCTTGCAAATAATTTTCAAGTGTCAGAGATGATACATAACAATAAAGTATATAGGGATATAGACTTCAGAATGTAGGAACAAATTGTTCAGAAGTATTCCTATTTCAGGCTTTGTTGAGCTGCCCACGTTCCCAGGGAGCACTTCTGTTCTTGATGAAATAGCATTTCCTGATTTTTGACATTTGGTCAAAAGCATTTGGAGCATCTCTGCTCAGCCAGAGTGGCTGTGGCGAGGGCTGGCACAGCTCTTGTCACCCAATTTGTTTAATGTTTGTTTTTGCTTCAGCTGTAACCATGAAAGTCTCTTACTCTCGCTCTACCTTTAGCATTATCTCTCTCTTTGTTATAACTGCGTGATTTGGAAATTAAATCCAGGCTGTGACCTTCTGTCATGCATGTTGGAGGATTTGCTTTTGGAGTAGACAGTGGCACTGATGGGATCAATAGCTCTTTCAGTGAGTGTACTGGTTCTCTTTACTGACAGGCACTTCTTACCTGTCAGTGTGCTACTTACTCTCCTCCAAGTCCATGGAACACTTTGTCTGTCTGTCTGTCTGTCTATCTATCTATCTATCTATCCATCATCCTCTAACAAGGCTGCAGAGCATTGGTGCCCACTGAGCATACACCTTGGGTAACGCAATTAATCATCTGCCTGATGAGCCTGTGCTTTGACTTACTTGAAATACATAGAAGAGCTGCTGGTAAGTTTGCTCTTTCAGAGTGCTTGCCTGGGATTCAGATCATTGTGGCTGAAGGTGCCTGCTCCCTGGAAGCACCATCCCAAAGCAACCTCTGAGGAGGGGTTGTATTTCTGTTTTCCTCCTTTCTTGGGCAGAGATCCTGGTGCGGGGTAATCCTTGATCTGGGCATCTCCACCCTTTGTATTTTGTTGTCTGGCATGCATTTTGCAAGCCAAATTGATTAGTGTTCACCAAGTGAGAGCCCAAGTCTCTTGGCCTCTGCAACAGGCCTTCCCTGACATTCAGACAGCCTCAGGGCCTTTACTATCTTTCTAAACACTTTCCTTCTCTCCTGTAGAGCTGCCTTATTACAGCAATAAAAATAACAAGGTCCCTGCAGACCTCTTTATAAAGAACAATTTAGAGCCAGGAGTAAGTGTGAGGATTGGGATGAAAATAGGCTATCACAGTGCTAATGTGATATACAGGTATGATCCAAGTATTATATTGGCACAGGGAAGTTGTGTGTCTTGGGAAGCAGGGACTCAATGTGGGACTGGTTTAGGTGGCTGCAGACAGACAGAAGCAGTGGGTTTGACACCCACCCTGCAGGAAGGGCCTGTGACAGCCTGGAGCGACTGTGAGAGGTTTGGAATGGTTCTGTGGAATATAGGGAATGCAAACACCAAAAATCATGTAAATCTATCCAAGGACAATATTAATGTTATATATGTTAGACTGGAACAACAAATTCAATATGAAATTCTGGATCCCATGTTATTCCCTCATTTCTGTGGGCATGTTCAAGTCCTTTTCGTGGCCCTCATCACAAGCAGCTGGATTGAAGAGAGATGTACGAAACAAAGGCAAAAAGGTGAAACACTCCAGAACCCACCTCCTACTTCAAGTTTTGCCATGTGTCTGCCCCTCTGATCTCTGTTGCTTCAGATAGCTGAGGAGACACAGGCACAAAGCAATGGCAGATCGGTACTGAGCTTGCCCAGGGCAAAGCAGAGGGTTAAATGGCTTGCAAGGGTGGCAAGAAAAGGTAATTGAAGCTTTTGCTGGTGGTCTGGGGGAAGAGGAAAGGAGAATAGAGTGGTATCCCTTATGGAAGAAGTATTTCTGAACTGCTGGTGGTGGAGCTGCTATTTTCTTCCAAAGGTCAAAAATCCCAACTGGTACACGGAGCAAAAGAATGGGCTCTGCTGCAGCAGGTGCAAGGGCAGCCATATCATGGAGACAAAAGGCAAGAACTGCAGAAAATGAAAGGATTTTATTCCCATCTCCTGCTTCATTTCAAATGGAGGGTAAAGGCAAAATAGGCTAGGATTCCTGAGGATTTCAGGCACGTACATTGCATGCACTCCTGTCAGGAGGGGAGCAGTTTGAAGGATGACTTGTGTTACTGGCACTATCACAGTATTACTGTATTATCTTTATTTTTTTTAAAACACCCTGTATGCATTGCAAGACATGTGAAAATACAGCAGCTCCAGACATAAGTGAGGTGGAGCAGATAGAAATATAAAGGCTTGCTAACAAAAGGTTGATGCATAAATCACAGGCACATGTTTTTCTCCTCCTGCTGTACACAATTTTTTAAAATTTTATGTTGTTTTGCAGAGGAAGTAAGGTGTTCCTCTGCTTACACAGAAATTTTGAGTACTTGCTGCAGGGCTCTGTTATTCTGTGATCCTTCCTTCCAGAGTGGTTGCCCTCCAATACCTCTCAGTCTTAAAGGCTCCTGGTCTGCCTGGCAGCTGGAGCAGAAAGTGCTCCAAGCTCGGGAGCCCTGACAAGGGGGCTCTTCTACTGACTTCCACTGAGGTGTGCTAGATTCCAGTGTTTGCTCTGCAGCTCAGGAGAGCAGGCTTTGCTGGGCAGGAGGAGCTTCCTAGCGCTGGGATTTCCTGTGTGACATCTGCCCTGCCAGCAGTTCGAAACAGAGCAAGATGAAGGTCCTGGAAAACCCAGAATGCCTTTACTTTGAAACCTCATGAAAGGGAAATGAAATTGCTTTTGCTCTAACCACACTCAGTGATAGCTGTAGCAGCTTGGCCTGTCACTTCCTGTTGCTACCCTGCTTGTAGGGCTTGGCTTGGCTCAAGAGCTTGCAATGCTCTGAGACTGCACCCAGAACCTTGGACAATTACCAGTTCCACATCTCCTAGGTCCAGGTGTTCCAAAGCCAATTCTAATGTTGCAGCTGTGTGGACATAGGAAAGGATTGAAGCCTGTTGCTTTCATTTTAAAAATGTGGTGAGAAATTACAATCCAAACTAAGGATTTCAAAACTGAAACCACTTTTCAAGGGGTGCTGTAACTCCTGGTGATCACACCAGCAACTCTTGCCCGAGCGCAACAGCCAGAGTCCTAAAAAAGACCCTAGAGGCATTGCACAACTTTATAATAAAAAAGATTGATGTGAAAAAGTGTTTTTGTCACTCAGTATAGCTAAGGGAGAAAAACCAGATGATAGAGGAGATGCAGTTTGCCATTGTCTGGTGGGATTCACAGAGCCACGTGCTTGGTGAACATCTGGCCTCGAGGCTGTTGTGGGGATGGAGGAGGGAGCAGGAGGGGAGTGAAATGAGGCAGCAGGATAAGGCTTTGTCTCAAGACTTTGAAGTACAAGTGTGTATAATGCTGAAGAAGCAGAATGAATGGTAACCTGTTTGTGGCTTTTAGATGTCTAACTTACCTGTCAGTTGTGGTAACAGCTTTGTCAGAAGATGTATTATTCTCGCTGTCCTGCTCATGCTCTCTCTGGGACGAGGGCTTGCTCTGACCCTGCTGGCTGCAAAGCAGAGGCCCCTATCTCACCCAGTGACCCCCAGCTCCAGCTTCAGAAGCCAGGCTGAGTTAGAGCCCTTCTTTCAGCAGCAGACTTCGTGTCTCACAGACCCTCTGCTTAGAAGTGCCCAAGGGCTGAACTTCAGCAGGATGGCCAGAGGGACATTTTAGCTGTGGGCTTGCCAGCGTTTGCCAGGGGAACAGCTCTGCTGGTCTGAGCTCTGCTCTGGCAACAGGCTCTACCCTGCTGACCTGGCAAGTGGGATGGGCACAGCTTTCATGGGCCCTGTCCTCCTGGTCCCATCATCGGCTATGTACCTGGGCAGCTGAGGCCAGGGGGAACAGAGGCTTGTTTGGCTCAGTACTACTCCATTCCATCCTCTTGTTTTTGTCCTGGCTCATTCCTTGGCTCCTCTAAGATGTAACTTGGCAGGAGCACAATGCCCAGTGCACACACTTGGCAGCCCAGCTCTTGCTCCATGGCTTGAGTGTTGCTAAATGAATGATGCAACTGACTTCTGAATCCAGGCCTCTCTTGCATATTAAGTTACTGTTGCCTCCTCAATATGTTTTTCTGTATCACAGGCAAGTCCCTCTGGTCTTTCTTTCTGCTTTAGTAAGGATTATCTGCCCCATATAAAAAGCCTACCAGAGCTGTCCAACATTTGGGCTGGTCCCAAAGAAACTTAAGGACCTGCAGGGCACTGTTTAAAAAATATAAAACAATGTCTTTCTGTGCTATCCTCTACAAAACCTCCTGCTGACCAGCTGACTTCTACTGCAAGCAGTCACCCTCCAGCCCCCAGCTCTCTCACTCCTCCTCAGCAGGACATGTAACACCAGGCTGTGGCCAGCAACACCTCATTTGTCCGTAGCTGGAGGCGAGTGTGCAGCTCTGCTCTGTGCCTGCCTGGGAAGGGGCGGATGCCGGGAGCCCCCTGGCAGAGTCCCCTCCTCGACGTGTTCGAGGCTTGCGAGCACGAGATTGCTGTAATATTGAGCAAGGTTTTCCAACACATGCTTTTCTCTGGCAAATCGCCACCCACAGTGCCGTGTGCCAACATAACACTTTGACTTAAAGAGGGAAAACTGCCAGATAAATGTTTTAGTTGCAGGCCTGTTTCATTGTTGAATTCTAAAATCTTGGCGACAGCCTTTGCCAGTGGATAGGGAAGCAGCCTCGCTGTCGATGCTGGTGAATAGGGACTAAAGCAAATGTGTTCAGGGATGACATTTGGTGGACATCACCCGTCAGCTAATTAAGTTCTGTTCCCTGTTTCTGCACCAAAGGCATGCAGAGTGGATCAGGGACAATGGAGTGAGGGACCCTTTAACTGTCCAGTGGTCAGTAAGCAACAAGATTTCTTGTAATTTTGAGGAATATAGCAATGATTTGTGGGCACCTTCTGAGCCTGCAGATTGCTGGCTCAGTGAGATGCTGGTCTTTCATGGTTAGGGGGATATGTCCCTGACATCAAGCAGCACTTCACCAGCGCACAACAGTACTAGACTAAAGGAAAATTTTCATTGCATTTGAGCTCCTGGAACAGGGGTGGAACACAGCTCTGCTCCCTCTGTCCCATGCTGGAACCTACCTTCTGGGGCATTGCTATCCCTGGCTCTGTCAGCCACTGGCAGCCTCTCCAGTTACCCTGGACACAGAGAAAATGGGGGGTGGGTGCACAATCCAAGCACAATGTTATCAGCAGATCCTTCTGAAACAACAAGGATTAGTATTACTTTGCTTCCCTCTGCCTGGATCTACAAGCACAGAGGTCTCAGAACAATCTGTGTTCTTCTGCCCCAGACCCAGAGAACCAGACATTAGCAAAATGTCAAAGAGTTAAGCAATAGGAAGGAAAAGGCTGAACTTCCCTGTGAAAGCAGTACTCACAATAGAGAAAAAAATTACAGTAATTGTTGTTTTCTAAAGAAACCTTGTTTGCACGGCCTATGTCTTCCAGGGTAGCCACCTACACAGCTTTTCTTCATCAGGGATCATTTATTTTGTCTTCAAATCATTGTCTACACTAATTGTCTTAAACAAGTGTAACTTCCTTTCTCTTTATTCCCTAGTGGTCCTGATAGGTTTTAATTACCTTTAGGTGGTTCCCCGTATAATTGCACATCAAGTTCATTAATGATCACAATATGTTCACCTAATAGGTTTCCATTAAAATCCAATGGGTTCCCATCAAAATGAGTTATGGGAACTGACAGAAAACTCACTAAAATCCCAGTGTCTTGAGTTACAGTGAATTAAACATTGTGTCTATTAAGAAAGATAAAAATCAAATGTCAAGACAAAAAAAATCATCTCACAAATTGATAAATTTATATATACAGAGTTTGCAGAAACTAGCAAAAGGCTCTTACTGCTGCTCTAGGTCCATTTAAGCAGTGAAGTTTTGCCACCTTGACCATATAATTAAAGTTCAGCTAAATGAGCAGGAAAGAAGTAGCTAACTTCATTCCAATGCATTGCAGCTTTGGAGGAGCAGAGAAGTCTGCATGCCTGTTGACCTCGGTTCAGCCCTTGTGACAGGGAGCACGTGGAGCTGGGTGTGCTGGGAGTGCCGCGGGTGGGAGCGAGTGCAGGCGGGAGCAGCTGCGGTGACAGAGTGAAGGGCAAGGCCAGAGTGCATGGATGGAGCCATTCTGGGCCCTCCTACCCCTGCACCTTCCTCTGCAAGCAGGTCCTGCCTCTCTCATTTGCTCCGTGCCTTCGCACTTTCTCTCACTCCTAGCTGCAACAGCCTCCTGAGGCCCTGCAGCAAACCAGCAAACTGGAGGAGTTATTTTCCATTCTGCTCTCTTGACCCTTGATCTCTTCAGTGACTGGCAGCCCAGGTGCCTTCCAGAGATGGTAGGAAAGGAGAGGTCATTCCTGCATTTCAACTAGGAATGTCTTGAGGCTGTGAGGTGATGTCAGCCCTGGGGCTGTTTGCATCCTCTCATTCCATCTGGATCTTGTAGGCTAAGAGCATCTTTGAGCTGACAAAGTGCCCAGGACAAACCTTTTCATCTGTACCTGAGCTGCCCCTGCAGTGTTAAGCTCCACTGAGTGGTTCTGCTGCTACATAGGGGCTTCTGCTACAGCAGAAATCCAGCAAGCAGGACTTTGGAGAAAAAATCAAAGTGCTCTAAATTCCAGTAAGCAAATCTGTGACTCTTCATGGCAACTCCACATTATTCCCAGGTTGTTTGCTATTTTCTCTGTTCTTCCTTCCCTGCTGCCTTCATTATCACGCTGAATATCACCAGGGCAGCATGACAAGAATCTAGAGAGACACATTATTAGGACAGCTGTGTGCATACCTCTGAACTGCAGCATTTGATAACAATTCTGAGCTTGAAGAGGGGGAGGATGGCAAAATCTGCATTTCCAAATTAGAAAGATGTATTTTAACAGTACGTCTGAATGAGTTACATACTCCAGTGGCTAAGAATGACCACTCAGGGACTACTCTATTGCTCTGGCAAATAGAAGGCCCCTTGGAGTAGCTCAGACTTGGCAGGGGAGTGTTAGATGTGCCCCTCCAGGTGTCCCAGGCAGAGATCTGCAGTGTGACCCTTGCCTGCTCTTTGCACTGTAGGTCCTGTTTCTGTGCCCAGGCAGCCCTGGCCCCACACAGCAGTGACAGAGCATTGTAGAACTCCGTATACTCAGAGGCAGGACAGTGACTGGCACACAGAACTTCAGCAGCACTGACCAACAGGCTCCTTAAAACAAGGGGCAGACTGGGAGTGCAGCAGCCCCTGCTCCGAGCCTGCAGCTGGGCCACACTGGCAGGGGCAGGATGGCAACTGGAGTGGCTGCAACTTCAGGCAGGGATGCCCAAGGCTGGGATGAGGACACTTTAATGGGACCTTATGTGACATGCCAAAGGACTTGGTTGGTGATGAGTTCAGCTTCCATTTTGTTGCCACAGAGGTTGTCTGCCTTTTAATGTTAGCTTGCAAGAAGGCTGCCCTGAATGCAGAGGACAGTACCTGTCTGTGAGCATGGACAGCTTCACTCTGGGATCAGACTGCCTCCCCCTGGTCCTCAAGGGACATCGGCTGCATCGCCTTGAGAAACAGAGCTTGGGACAGGAAATCTGGGCATTACTTTTCCTCTTTTAATTCCCTATGTGTCTAAGCTAGGAATGCAGAGCTACCGGACACAGACCTTTCCTTTCCTGTTCCAGCCAAGTGCCAGCAGCCTTTCAGGGGTTCCCAATACCCTCAGCAGGAGACAGAAAGTGAACAGAACTGGCTTCCTGCCACAAAAAGGCTTTTGTGCCTGTTTCAGGCAGCTTCCTATAGTTCCCTTAGTGCCAAGAGGGGAACCAGAGGAAGTTCCTACAGACAGAAATGTGTTATTACTATTTCCTGTTATGAAAAGCCACCAATGCAACAAATCTTTGTTTCATTTGTTTATGTGAAAATGAACTAAGAAACTTCATTTTTTTAATCACATGTAATTAACTTGTGATTTTTCTCTGCAGTTGCTGGAGATAATTCAGCATTTTAATTAGCTCTAATCTGCAAACACATGCCTGACCTTAGAAAGAAGTAAAAGACTGTTTTCTGGCACTTAC
This sequence comes from Anthoscopus minutus, assembly GCA_013399455.1. Taxonomy (NCBI): domain Eukaryota; kingdom Metazoa; phylum Chordata; class Aves; order Passeriformes; family Paridae; genus Anthoscopus; species Anthoscopus minutus. Next base: position 154,936 of record VWYI01044207.1, read on the forward strand.
AAGTAAATAAAATAGTCCACTTCTCCTTTTGCCACCATATTTTATTTAGTGCTGGCAAAAGGTACTAGAATGTCAACCTTGGAGATTGATTCTCCTTCCTAGCCTGGAGATCGTGTCTGTTCCCAAGAAGCCGAGTGCTGTTGTTGAAGTGCAGTAGGTTCCTGTGCCATGCTGACCTTATCTGCTTGTTACAGTCAGTCACAGCTAAATAAGCATCTGCAAGAGAATGCAGCGAGGACAGGACATGGAGGGCAGCCTGAGGTTTGCAGAGCTGCCTTCTCCCCTCCTCGTTCCTTCTTTTTTCTTGCCCTTCCTTCATTCTTCAGCTGCAGATGTTTCCAAGCCATCCTGATTGCAGTTGGTCACATTTTTTGTTGACTGGCTTTTTTTTCTTTCCAGGAACACATGTGCTTTGCTTTCTCTCCAACTCTGTCACTTTTTATTAACTCAAACAAAATGTAAGGAAGCAAACACCTCTTTGAAAATAGTTTCAGTCATTTGATATGATACTGTCTGAGAAATGCTGAAACCATTCCAGGGCTCCAAGAGAGCAGACTGTGGTGGTGTCAAGGAGAGTTTTCCAGCACGTGCAGCTGGGTGCACAGCTCCTGTTACAGCCTGCCAAGGCTGGTGTGTCCAGCCTGGTGGCTGCTGCCGCTGGGTGTTCCAGCAGGGATCTGCAGAGCAGCGCCTGCTGCCGCCTTTCAGGCCGTGGGACAAGGCGTGCACATCATGCAATTGCTTGCCCAGCCTGGCTTCCTGATAATCCCTATCCCATTCAAGCCATCTCGTCTCAGCTTGCATGCAGTATTTTATACATTTGAATCACTAATATGGGCCAGACAGTGAACAGCTCCACAGTGTCCTTGCCAAAGCTGGGATCAGAGCACCCGTGCAAGTCTGTGGGTCCAGCTGACCTCAGTGCAGTCCGGCTCATTTACATCAGCTGAGAGTCTGGAGCACCTGGGAATACAGTGGGCTTGGCGGCAGAACTGAGGAATGGGGACACAGAGGTCTGGACTTGTGGGGTTTGTGCTTTCAGTGAACATAAGGCACCTCCTGGTTGCAATAGGAGATGTGAGTGCTCAGCACTTCTTAAAGCCAGACTTGGTATCTGACTTAACACACCCAGTTACACATTAGTGTGTCCTGCCCTGTGGGAAACTGCACTCAGCTCTGGCATGGCTGAAGAGAGACAAAATATTTAACATTAGGAAGAATATTGCTTTGTCAAGAGAGACCACTTTGCAGCATAGGCCAAACTAGGAAGGCTGAGCTGTGGTGCAGTGCCTGACTTCTTCTGATGCTGCATGAGGAGGGAAAGCTGTACTACATGTGTGTGGAGCTGCAGCTCTGTTCCATTTTTTATGGAAAAGCTCAGGTGTTGTCCCAGATCAGATATGAGATGTTGTTTGACACATATGACTGCCAGACCAGAGAGGAAAGATTATGTTTTCATATTAACAGTTCTTGGCAAGCTCCAGATTTTTCAGCTTTTCATAGTCTGCAGAAGTGCCAAGAATGGAGGCAAACAAAGGGTGAAAAATATTTAATTCATCCTGTGAACAGTGAGTTCAGGGACACCCGTTATTAATTGAGTGAAGTGCAGCACTCTGGATCCAACCCTGGGCAGGAATGCTCTCTTTTGAGACCTGCCTTCTTTGGGTCTTTGAAAAGAAGAATGCTTTCTGCATGTGAAAGCAGTAAGTGGGATGGAGCAAATGCAGGGACAATTTAGTGAAACTCTGCTTTCTTGTCAAATTGAGCAGAAGATGTAAGTTTGTACATACCAGAACTGAAAGGCACTTGCACTCCAGAAAACAGTTCATAAATTTTCTTGTGCTCCACACTCTCTTTATAATGTTCACAGCAGAGAACCCCTTTTTATTGCCCAGGGAGACATTTGCCCAAGGAAAGTTCTAAGGAATCATAGCTACCTCCTGAATCTTCATTAACCTTCCCCCATTTCAGCACTGGGGCAGTTTCCACTACTGTAACAAGTCTTGCAGACAGACAATGTTCTGCAAAGCAGGAGTCTTAAGATAATAAAGAAAGAGAGTCTTCTTTATATAAATTATACTTTGAATTCGGCAAAATTATTGTATGGGTCAAAAACTTATCAGGGCATAAAAAAAGTATTTGGCATCTCTGTCTGGATTGTCTCATTACTCTTGTAGAATACTGAGTCTGCAAACACCCAGTGGTTCTGGGTACCCAAACCTGGCTGCTCAGGCACGAACTGCCTGGTGCTGCAGGGTCAGAGGAGCTCGCCCCGTGGGCAGCACCATTGGCTCTCCCCTCTCGGGCAGCGATGTGGGAGCTCCGACCTGGCTGCTGGGGAATTCGGGGCGAGAGCACCACAGGCTTAAACAACACCTTTCATTGTTGTGGTAACATCCAGCAATACAAGAGCTTTGTTTGGCTTGAAAGGCACAGGTGCAAACTGATGGGGATTTCAAACCTTTGTGAGCAAAATACTTCTTCCTCTTCCAGCCTTGATACATCAGAAGAGTTCCAGCTTTCAAAAGCAAAAGGTATCAACAAGCACGAACTGCACCCAGGCACAGGAGAAGTGGCTTTGCTGAGCAGTGTGTTTCAGTGGAGTGATTTAGGGAATCTCTCTATGTACAGCTTGTGAACTCTGGCTGAGGTTACAGAACTGCTGCATGAATGTTTCAAAGTGTGTTGTTCCACATGTCAGGTATCTTTCAGATCAAGCATAATGGAGGTCCCTTATATGTGAATAGGTCCCACTAATATGACAAAAAGGAGGGTTGCAGCCTAGGAAATGCCTCGGATGATTCAGTCTGAGAGCTGGAAGAACGGGAGAGCCAAATAGGGTATAATGCTGGGCTTAAACACAGCAGAATCTGAGAAGTTAAGGAAGAATTTAGACTCCTGCACAGAGGAAGCGTGGTAAGGAACACAGTGAAGAGATCATACTTTCATCTGATGGAGAATGGTGTGTCCTTTATGACCCTTGCACCAGCCACATTAAAGGATAACATTTGCATAGGAAAGGAAGAAAGAGCTAAAGATACTTCTCTGTCCTTCGGAATTAAGAGCTATTTTCTGCTGTCTCCAAACACTATTTCCCAAGCATGCCTCCTGATGGCTTCAACAAGTCACTGACTTATTTTATACACTTAAAAAGCATTCCTGATAGCCACTTTTCAGTTGCACACATCATTTTTGAGTTGATTTAGTTTCTGCAGACTCATGATAGGCTGCCATGGGCTCAGAGAGCTTCAAGTAGCAAGGTGTTGAAGAAGCAGACTGGTTCCTCTGAAGGAAACACAGTGCTTAAAGTACTTCAGTTCTGAAAGCCTCTCTTATCCAGTGGTAAGTACTGATGGGAGTAATCAGCAGAACTAATAGCATGTGCACAGAGAAAGATTTTGCCTGAGTGTTCCTATGCCCATGTAAATCCAGGTCCAGCTGATAATAGAAGATGACCACACTATATGGAATGAGCTCCCCAGGTGCAAATGGCAAAATGGGTGTTCCCAGCACCGGTGACACACACAAAGGGAAGGCGAGCACAGACATTCAGGGCTCTTTGGAGAGCCCCTCTCCAGAAAACAAACCTATCTGATTTCTATTATGGGAAGGAAACCAGGTGGCAAGAGCTCAGCTGGTCACTAGAGAATGGCCAGTATGCACAGGCAGCATGTCTATGCAGCATGCAGGAACGTAGCCAGGACATTCAGTCTGGGGTGCCAGCTCTGGGAATGGGCACTTCCCAGGGAGCAGCAGTGGGGTGCAAGGCTGGGCAGTGCAGAGCCATTTCAGAGTGTGTTCACACAGGAGCTGCAGCTCCCACTCAGTGGAACCTGTTTGTTGTGCCCTGCTGGGGCTCAGTGAGGGCAGACCCCAGCCGAGGAGCTGGGTAAACACGAGGGGCTGAGCACCACCATGCTCTGAGTGCAGCAGCTGCACAGAACTGGGCTGCTTAAATCCTGCCCAGCACTCCTGCCACTGAGCCCACTTAGTCACTGCAGCGACTGCAGTGTAGGCAGGCCCCATTAGAAATAATGCATAAAGGTTAATGAAATACTTGTAGCTATTTTAATAAGTGATTAATCTTTTATTACATACTGTAACACAGTCCAGCAGAGCAATAGATTGCTTTTATTTGTAGCTTATCATTATCTATGGTAACTTGCACTGATGTGCTGGTAACCATTTTGAACACATGCTGCTTGTATATATAACAGGCCAGCCACTCCAGTTCATTATTTATTAATGCCTTTTGAGCAGTGTAAAACTGGGACTAACATGAAGTGTAATCAGGACAGGTTTACAAAGTATCTCTGATACTGCAGGACTGGCTGGGAATGCCTGGAAAGATAGCAGGGCTTGGTAGGGATTCACACAAGGGAGTGTGAGCATTGGGGCTGGGCAAATCAGGAATGCTGCCATGCTTATGAGGGAAATTCCAGCTCAGCCCAGCCTGTCTTTCCCTGCAGGAGCCCCTAAATGAACAGCTGACCTGGGTCAGCCCTCACAGACAGCCTAACTTTAAACCCTACTGTAGGTATCTGTCTGGCTACTGCTGGAGGTGGGACGCTGGCTCGATGTACCTCTGCTGTGGCCTCACACAGCTCTGTACCTCTGTCAAAACCCGCCAGTGCAATACATGAGTGTCTGTCAAGGCTCCTGCAAGCATCCTGCTGTGTCTGTGTCATGGTTTGCTGCATGTTTCCAGCTGCAGTGGTACTTCAAGGATGTGTGACACAGAAGGAGCCATCTGCCAGCGAGATAAGGGACTCTGCCTTATGCTTGTGGTTGGGTGCAAGCTCCCACTCTTCTGCTTTCACTGGTGCCTGAAATTTGCCTAGTAGCCCCTTCAGTTTTAAAATGTACATCAGTGATTTGGATTTACACACTGCCTGGGGTTTGTGTGGCTGTTCTTACAATGTGAACATGTATGTTCAGTTTTTAGGTCTCTGCACAGAGAGCAGTTCTTCTCATTGTTAGCTCTGCTTAAATAAAAGCTAGTGAAGAAACCTCTGAGCATGAGTCACTATCTCGCTCTCTGGGTCTTGGAGTTGCTTCTTAGAAAATGAAATTGGGAGATACTGTTGCACCCCTCTGATAATTGTCAGCAAAGAGGGTGATGTGAGTAATGATCTAATTTTATCACGTTGTGGTTTGAAGAGGCATCAGACTGGTTGCAGTTGGCTGGCACAGGATATATGACACAGTCCTCACCAGGTCTGAGGCAAGATGGAAAATAGAGCATGAAGGGGACACTCAGCTCAGGGTGCTTATTGATCATCCATCAGGGAAATGCTGGGTTCCAGGGCCAAGCAACCTGGTTACTCTGATCTCACTAGTCTTCAATAAAACACCAAAATAGTCATTAGCTCTTAGGAGAATTTCCTGTTTTCAAAGCACTGTTGCTCTGAGTGGTCCTTTTCCCTGTGTGATGCTGTGGATTCACGGACAGCTGTCTGACACTGACTCCCCCTCTCAGTTATTCTCCAGCCTTGGTATTGTACCTGGCTGGATGGGCTGGAATTTGCCACATGATCCTTAAAAGCATTGAAAAAATGACACAAAGGGCAGGATTCATGCCAGTTTATTCAGCAGGATTACTTCCATGTGTTTTTTCTGAGCCCAGTTTCTGCTACTTTCAAATCCCAAAGGGTTGTGGAGATGAAGATTCCTATGGAGTAAGTAGTCCTCACCCTGTTGAAGAGCCTGTTTTAACAGCAAAAAATTTCTTGAAATAGCAACATCAGTGGGCAGAAAAATGTACAAGAGGTTTGGTTTTCCACAGCTTTCCTGAGGAACAAGGGTGAGTCAGCTGTAAATGAAGTATTTATAGGGACGCTCCCCTTGGGGCAAGCGTCCTGCCTAAGGATGCTGAGTTGGGACAGGTGGGGACAGCAGAGTGAGGAACAAAGACACTGGAACCTGCATAACCAAATTACATCTTAGTGTGTTCTTTTTCCTTATGTCATCCTGCAATTTACTGCTTTTAAGAAACCACAGACTGATGTGGTGCTAAAAACAAGGGCAACACCTTGGATGACAAGAGTGTTCCAGGAAAAGGATTTCCTTTCTTTTGGAGCTGGAGAGAAAGCAGCTGCAGTTCAGCAGTCAACATTTTAGATCCAGGAGAATAAAATGCAAACCAAATTTTTGTTATTTCAGGATCAGGGACCCAGTTCTAGACCTTGTCTGAACATCTACTGAGTCCTGAAATTATCCCAGAAAGCCTTTCCTGTTGATCCTGGGTCCCATCAGGAAATCTCAGTTACCCCAAACATCTTCTTTTAATGCTTCATTCAATATCCGCAGATAGGTCTCATTTTCATGCTGGAAGGTGCCACATGGAGGACAAAAAATGGAAGCATATACAGAGAAAATGACCTCTCAAACATGCCCCCACCGCTCTGCTCAGCTGGGCCTTTGGGTTTAGGTGCAAATGAGAAGCACCAGGGTCTCACTACCCCCTCCAAGTAACATTAAGTATCAATAATGGAAGTGCTTACAGATACCCTGTACAATTCAACCCTTATCTTTTATTTATAGCTGACAAAGCTCAGAGAAGGAAAAAATATCATCATACTTTAAATAATAGAAGGTAGAGGTATTAAAACTACCCAGGCAGTTACAGTAGTTGCAGAAATGTCTCCCAGCAGACCTGAGTGTGTGTACACCGACTGCATTTTTAATTTTTAAAACATATTTCTTTCAAAATTATTCAGCAATACAAGAAAGCCACTTTTATGGGGTGATAAATTACTGTAATAAAGTGTCTTTTGTCCAAGCATACAGACAGAAAGCCATTGCAGGCGGCGGAGACAGGCGTTAGCCCCCAGAGAGCTCAGACCCATAAGCAGAGGAGCATGTTGATTTGTCTCACATGTTTTTAATTACTTTTAGAGCATTCTATCTGTTTTTTAACTGCATTTTTGCTCTCAGTTAACATTTATATGAAGGCTTGATTTCTCTGTGAGTTCTGAATGCAGGATTAGATCTTTGCTCTGATTCTGGAGAGCTCTGCTGCCCCTTCCCTGCAGCCCAAGATAAATGACTCGGTACCTGTCATTTACGTGCAATTAGAAATACTTTGATAAGATTTATATTCCTTTGAAACTGTAGAAACTTCTTGCAAGTATTAACTGAAAAAGGAATCAGAAGTGATAATTAGGGGCGTGATGGAGCTCCCTTCAGGGCTGGTGTGTTTGTATCACAGCTACATCTATCACTGTAGCAGGCTGCTGGGTATTGTGGATGCAGATGGAGTCACTCGGGTCTCAGTGGACTTGGCCCCAGTGGACACAGGACTTTTCCTCATCCCTCTGTACAGAAGGGTCAATCTTGCCCCTTTTGCATCTGGATTTATCACCAGCATTGTTACTATGTAAACCCAAGCAGAGTATCTTTAACCCCAGTCCTATATATACCTTATCCATGTTCTGCACGTAATTCTTGCCCCCAAAGCTGTGGCGTTTGAACTTCACAGAATAAAGTACATTTAATTGGACCTATTATTTTCTTGCAGAGGCAAAGCCTTTCAGATCAGGCTTCAGCCTCTCTGTGCCAATGAAAATACACATGCCTAATTATTTCCATTTTTCAAAGAACCTCAAAGGCAGCTGATGAAAGGGACCTTTTGCAAAAGCTCAGAGCAAACAGAGTGAAGTCACCTAATGTGCAGCGAGAGGAAGCAGTGATCTCCTCCTGTGTGCACGGGGCCAGCGACGCTGTGCCTTGAAAGAGGGTGTCTCGCTGTTGCTTTGGAAAAGAAGATTGCTGGGAAATGGCTGAATTCATGTTACCAAAGAGGGTTTTCTGGAGTTTAGAGCTTTTAGGGCATCAAGTCTTTTGAGATACAACAAAATGTTTTACCCTGCTGCTGACACCTGCACTCACAAGAGGCACAGTCCACTGCCCAGATTATTCAGGTGTGTTTCTTCCTCAATTTGAGAACAATTCTCTTTGACTTAATTTTTATCCTAAGGTCTTTGCCTTCACTGACAATGTATTTTCCTTCTCTAGGTGTTGTGTACATAGTGAGTAAGAATTTGCTGTTGCCCTGAAAAGCTCATGGTTTAATGAGCAGCTCTGCTGTTATCAGCAGAGGGTTGGTGTGAGCAGTGCTTCTGCAGAGTTCCTCCCTCTTGTCCCAGGATTGCCCACTGCAGCCCAGCAGCCCCAGACTACCCTCCCCAGGCAGTCCAAAGGTCTGTTACCCTCAACTGGCATCTGTTTGCCTTGGCATGTGTGTGATCTGAGACTTCATCCTTTTCTCTTTGGGAGACAGGTGCTGTAACTTAAAAGGTAACACAAATTTCCTGCACTTAACAAAGGTTGAAAACCATTCCCTGTTGTTTTTATCCTACTTAGCTTTTAACATATTCCTGTCTTTTCAAGCATGGCAATTACTGGGCTGTGGTGTCACCCAGGCAAGTCCCAAGCACTTCCCTGTTTCCATGGGCTGGAGGTGGGTCAGACAGACAGACTGACAGACACACACACACACACACACACACACACGGTGTTGAACGGGCAGAGGAGCCCTCTGGGCTCTCCCCCTCCTGAGCCGTGGATTCAATGCCCTGATGGTCCGTAAGGCGCGGTCACTGATCAGTGAGCTGGGAAATCTGGGAGCAGCCTGAGAAGGCACTGCAGGCTTTCCCGGGAGTCTCGGCTGCCTGGCAGCTCAGGCATCCCTGTGTGTGGTGCCCACCGCCACCTCCTTACCAGCATCTGCCTCTGGGCATCCCCTCCTGCGAAGGGAATGCCTTCCCCCGACCTGGAGGGGAGGGACACGGCGATCTCCTGCCCTCCTTCCCGTGGGAGAGTTGGAGGCCTTTGTGCACACCTCTCAGCAATGGGAGTGTGCCCCAGCCAGGAGCATGGGCAGGGAGTGGGATCCCATGGAGCGCTGCACTGCTGCCCAGCTCAGGAGGGAGAAGGGAGCAGGTGGGAACTCAGGCCCCTCCTGCATTTCTTCATACAAAACAGAGGCAGAGCAGCTCCTGTTCAGCTCTCCACAGGCACCAGTTTGCTCCTCTTGGCTTCTGCTGGTGTCACTTGTAGCTGCTCTCTCTCTTCGGCTGTCAATGGAAGATTGATGCAGCCTGAAACCCTTTGTCCCCAATCCTTCAAGTAGTGTTTATTATGAATTTATCAGCCTTGGAGAGCTTTGTTTAGGCCCAGACAAAGAGGTTTGTAACAACAGGACTTACTTGAAACAAAGACTGAACTTAGATTAAAACTATTACGGGTTTTTTGCTCAGTCTGCAATCATTTGCTCAACTTTTACTGACTTTGCCTTGTCTATCAGAGGACATTTTTCCGTGTGGACTTAAGCTTAGCTGGACTTAAGCACAAGCTCAAAGCTAAATATGAGTTAAATTACTGTGCTGAATCAGGGCTTTTCTTCTTTCTGAGTTGTTTTGCTGTGAATGCATTTTTGGCACACATGAATATCAACTGTAGCTGTTATGCTAATAAAGTTGAACCTCCTGATTTTAATATTCTATATTTCTTTTCATTCTACATGGAGACGGTGATGACTTCTTTTGTATCTGAGATTTACATGCAGTCCCATATTTTAACAGTGACACATAATTTACATGTGATTAGATCAAAGTATTTACTTTCACGAGTTTTAAAACAACAAAATCTGATATTGAATATGCCTATTTTCCACACCTTTTAAGTGCATACAGAATAGAAATAGCAGCTTGAAGTAGCAGAAATTTCGAGAGATCTGAGTTTAAGCGAGAAATTTCACTGCACACTCCTTTCAACTGCTGCTGTCATGGCTGGGGACTGAAAGTGGCAATGTTTTTAGAAATGTTTCATGAAATATTTTATAAGTTCAGTTTAAATTATTTTTAAGTCGAGTAATCTGCCAAAGATTTACATTGTTAACAGAGAGGGAGAAATTGCTGCAGAACTGAGTGGTGTGCTTGGGAAATGGAAAAGCAATTTCTGCTGGGAGCCCACTGTGCTTCCCAGAGAGTGTATTCCAGCATTTCAGCTGTGTCCTGAGGCAGCCCTACCTGGAAAAGATAAGCATGTTTTCTGAGTGGCACGGGAAATCAAAGTACATCTCTAAGGAAATGAACCCAGACCCAAACGGGTTCCACGTTCCTTTGGCTGAATTACTGCTGAGCAATGGGTGTCTTGTTACTGTCCACTTCCAATCAAATTCAACTGCAGAAATTCTGTTTTGCCGAACCTGCTTTTAATGAAACCCTCTACTTAAGCCCTCTTTCTGCCAGATCGGTGAATTGTCCTGGTGGTTTGTATCCAGTCCTCGGTGTGTCTCTCGTTCAGTACCGGCTGAGCGCTGCCGGGATGCCGGCCGGGTGCGCTGGGGCTGCCCCGCCGTCCCTGAGCTGGGCACGCACCGCTCCGCCTCGTACCAGCGCCGGGGCTGCAGAGCTCAGCCCCGAGAGCTCCCAGCTCTGCGCTGCAGCCTCCTTGCTCCTGTTTGCTTAGGATGGGACGCTGCCTCCTGCTTCCCGAGGTCCGTCCTTCAGGGAGCTGTGGAAGCAGCACCTTCACCGCGGGGCCGTCGGCACTTCAGGCACTCGCTGCCGGTGCCGGGGCTGCAGAGCAGGGCCCGGGCCCCGGCGCTGTCCTGCACACTCAGCTGGTCGGAAAGATCGGTCTCAGCAGTGTCGGGAGAAACCCGTCCTTGTTTCAGCTCAGCTCGGGGGGTGAAGACACGTGCAGGACTCTGCACACCTTGTGCAGACTTGAGCCGGGTTGGGCCGGGATTGACTTTGAACACGGAGCGAGCCCTAATTCGTTTGTCTTACAATTCCTCCCCTAACACAATGGAATCGTCTCTCTCCACTCTCGGCCTGGGCACAAAGAGCAGATAATTAATTCTCTGGGGTAGGGATGAGGCTCTGGGGAGGCTCCAGATGCAGAGTCCTGCCCTTGGAGGAGCAGGAACAGCTGCACTGGCCCTCCTGGTTGGGGGATTTTTTTTTCAGCTTACCCAGATAATAAGATCCTTTCTCCTCTTAACCTCTTACCTAGAGTGCAATTAGGGGTAAACTGAGCCGGCTGCTCTGTAAAGAAAGATGTGTCCTTAACCTGATAAGAACAACTCCTTAATTATTAAGCCAGCAGTGGGAAGAGTATTCTGAGTCTGTCTGAGCCAGGTGAGTAGGGGAGCCTGTGAGACTCACCTGGCTCAGTGTGAATGCCACACAGTGCTTTGATGAGATTTCATCTGCTCAACAGGCTCTGTGAAGCAACAAGCTCAGCGAAATGAGTCCTGGCCAGAGCAGAGTCCATCCCTCCCTGCAGACCCAGAGCCCATTAGTGCAGCCGCGCTGCTGCCCACAGCCTGCCCTCTCCTGTCCTGTCCTGTCCTGTCCTGTCCTGTCCAGCAGGGCCACACGTCCTGCCCTGCCCAGGGCTGCGGGAGCTGTCGTGTTCCACCCCGTGCGAGTGCACGGTCATGCTGGTTAACCAAATCCCACAGTCTCTGTGGTGTTCTCCTGGGAGCAGGCACAGTTAAATGGATCACAGGACACTTCCCACCTCTATTATCTGATTTCCCCTGAATGCATTTGTTCAGGCTCTGCTGCTGTTGTTTGGTGACAGCTGTGCTCACCGAACCATTTTCTAAAAGCAGAGAGCATCCAGTTAACCACTTCACCTGGTACAGCAGTGCTGGGGCTTGGGCTGGGGAGCTCTCTGGGAGCTGCCTCTGTGGGAATTTCTGTGGGAGCACAGGGCAAGGCTGGTGCTGAGGGATCAGATGGACCTTGCAGCACCATCATTCTAGTGCTGTGGTCCTCGGGCTCTTCTGTGCAGCCCTTTTGTGAGTTTTCTTTATTTTTTTCCCACAGTCAAGTAACAGACAAGATATGCTGCTACTGCAGCAGATGACTTACATAAATGTTAATGAGCATCTAATGTGTACATAATTTTTCTGCAAAAGGTGATCAAAGGTAGGAGAGTTTTGACAGGCCTCATTCCAGGGAGCAAAGTGAGGCAATCTCAGCCCAGGGGCCAGAGCTCAGCACTGGAAATGGTGCCTCCAATTGCAGCTGCATTTTGGCTCCATTTGCCTCTTTCAGGCTCCCTTTTTAATCTCTGTTTCAGCTGCCTTTCAAGTGAGCAGGAGTTTTTTTCCCCATGAAAGAAATACTACTCTCTGAGGCTCATTTTTACAGCGTGTTGCTGCTAGAGCAGCACCAGCCAATTCCTATCTCCTGCTGCACCACCCACCTGCCTGGATGCCGTGAGGACCAGCAGCATGTGGGCAAACCTGGGGACACACGTGCCCCTCCTCATGCCATCCCTTCACTCCTGAGGCAAGCTGGGTGGCTGAAACGGAGCTCTTTGCTGTCAGAGCACAGGGAGGATAACAGACACATGCTTAATTTTTGTGAGGGAGTGAAGGCATCTTCAGCACAGCATCCAAGCTATTGCTACAGACCGTCACTGCTTTGTTGTGGGCAGTGTCAGCAAGGCCATGGACTAGTGAGACTTTGGGTGCTGAGCTCCTCCAGCACATTGCAGGGCAGGGTTAATGCCTGGCTTGGCTTCTCTAAACCCCGCTGGTGGCCTGTCTGTTGTGCCTAACTCCTCCCTGCCCATAAGCCTGCTTGAGAAGCTGTCTGGTTACTGATCATATACCTTTATCTGGGTGTCTCCTTAGTCTCAGTAAAGCTGAAACTTCCCCACACTCACCCATTGTAAAACCAGAGCTGGGGGCTGAATTGGATGGCATTTCAGTTCAGGGCTGCAGCCTTCATGCTGAACTACTCCAGATGATAAATACTGGTTGGACTGACATCTGTAAAGGCTTTACAGCTCCTTCTTAACTGAAAGCAGGACTTTTTCTCCTGATTTGCTGAGTCCTGGTCCCTGGAAAGAAAGGGGAAGGAAGGGAGACCCTGCTGAGCCTGGGAGCACCCGAACCCTGCCTGTCCCCTCTGGACACACCAGACTTGGGGCAGGAGTCCCCGATTCACCCTGGCTGGTACAGATGATTAAAGGGACTCAAATGATTTAAACATCCCATTTCCCATTTTAAGACGTCCATGACCCTGTAAGACAAGATGTGGGAGATTAATTATTGGAAATACTGTTGTCAGCAAATTATGCCTCATTCTCTGCTGTCCCTGATCAGATCATGATAATTACATTTGCGCTTTGAAATGACTGAGGTAGTAATGAGGAGCTCTTGGTCTGCAGTTTGTTTGTGACAGGAAGCTGCCAGCCTGTACAATTGAAGTTTGCATTGCTCTGGTTTGACATGCAGTACATGTGGTAGCATTTCCCTTCCCAAACCAGGGGAGCATAACTCATGGCATCAGGTGCAAAAGCTGGTTTATGAGCCCATAATTCCCTTTATGAACATTCTTTCAGAATGCCTTAGGACTTGCTGGGCTGTGATCATTCCTACCAGTAAACCGGCATTCCTGGGATGTTTGCTGCAGGCTAATGTCAGAAGAACATTTTATCCCTCAAATAACAGCCTCTACATGGTTTTAAAACTTTTTCTGTAATGAAAAAAGTGAAAAAATTGAAGCATTAGGCCTTCTTCTTAACAAAAATACTTGGAACATTTCCACTAAAAACATTTCCTAAGAAAATGAACATTTTCATTCCAGACCTCTGATAAGCACATTTTGCACAGACAGTGCTTCTCATTTCCTACTTACTTTATAACCAGTCCTGGGTCTGACTCATTCCTGTCCATCCCACCTGGCCACTGGTTTCTGGTAAGAAAACAGGCTGATAGATATGGGAACGGATAATTTTTCTGTCCAGTGGACAGAAGTCTTTTATTCTTTGCTGTGGTTGTATTTTCACTGCTTTTTATTGAAACATAAACAGCCTTGAACAGCTCTGCTCTCCTGGACGCTGACAACTGAATGTAGAGAAACAATGTTATTGTCTCTCCACAATTAGTTGAGCAGACACCTTGCAACTGGAGCAGGACAGAGGATACAGGGGTATGTGTGAGCATGAACAGCTCAGCCATCTCTGCTGCTAGCTCTGAGATTGAGTTTTGGCAGGAGAGCAGGAATGTACGACTATAGAGAAGGAAGTTGTATCTGATAAAAGGCCAGGCGTGGGAAGAGATGGCAATAGAGAGCATGTTTGGTGAGGAGACAGCCCCTGCCTTCTCCTGCCTGCCACACAACCCCCTGTGCTCCCTGTGGAAGCAGGGACAGGGCTGCCCCCTCCTCCCCATCTTGTGTGTGGAGGCAGCAGATTGGTTTCCCTCCTGGTGCTTCCTCGAGCAGCTCTCATGTGGCAGCCTGCCTCGTGCAAATGAGCTGAGCTGCAGCTGGGCAACCAAAAGAGGTCCCAGTTTCCTCCAACAGAGCAGATCTGGCTTGCAGGTGGCCTGCACCGAGTGCCAGCATGCTGGAAACTGCTACCAGGAGCAGGGTGGCAGCCGGAGCTCGCTGGACCTGCAGTAGCAGCTCCGTTACCCAGCACATTGGAGCCAGCTCTGCTCCTCTCAGTTCCCAGGCACTGTGACATATGCTGTCTTAATGCCTCTGGCAAATTGGAATCAGCTTGGCTTTTTCAAAAGCCCTTTCATACAAAGGGCTGACATTTTCTGTGCTTTATTCTGGAGCTGGTTTGGGTTGTTAAAAATTATACCCAGTGGGTAGGAGCTGCCATACCTCCAATTGCTTGTGTGGCTACTCTGTATTTTATGACTCTTTTTCAAAATTTCATGTTGGTGTAAGGAGAGGGGAACATTGTTTTGAAACAAGTCTGTAACAAGACACTGAAATATATCTGGAAAAGTGCAAGTGGTAAATACCTGTGTGAAGAACAAACCACCCTGGCACCTTAAGGACAAGGCCTCCAGCTGTTCAGTTATTCCGCCTGGATCATGGACTCTAGCTATAATTTCTGTTTCACTAGCTTGATTTGACACTTTTTTATACTGACTTTTGAAAAATGCATATTTATTCTCTCTCTGCCATTCCCCATTTGCTGTAAATGCCTTTCAGTGGGCATTCTCAAGTGCACTTGTCTTTCCAAAGCTGTGCACGATGCTGCATCAGGACACTGAACAGCAGGGAGGAAAGTTGGAGACAGGCACCCAGCATGGACCCAAGTCTACTCACAGGAACAGCAAAGGAACAGCAGGAACAGCAGGAACAGCAAAACCCTCTTGTCCTGTCTGAATGTCAGCACACACAGAGGCACAGACATACACCCTCAACAGCAACAAATGCACTGCAGGTCATCATACTCATCTTCCAACATACCCTGGGAATGCAGGTTGTGCTGCCTGCCTTCTCCTTGGATCTTCATCTGGCATTTTTTCTCTCATTTAGTGGAGCAGCTCCTCTTCACACCTTGCAGTAAGGCTGGTGAGGGCATTTTCACAGCAGAGAAACCAAGCAAGGCTGTGGAAAGAGATTTGGGGGAAAAGTGTGAATGGAAGCCTCTGGCAAGTCAGGACAGGTGTGTTCACAGAGTTTCAAAGGAACATAGCATTGGAGCAGTGGTAGAAATAGAGTGGAATTGGGAGAAACTGCATTGGGCTGGGAAGTGGGGTGTGCACTAGAATCTGAATCATTTTTTACAGGAAGTGGCATTGTTTCAGGCCTGTGACTGCGCTGGCCAGAGCATGAGGGCACAGCAGTGACTGATCTCTTGTTCTGTGCCTGTTCCTGGAACATGGTGCAGTGTCAGAGCACGACTTTCACTTCTGTTCTGCAACAATTGTTTTAGACTCTCTGATTCCATATATTGATCACTGATATTCCAGACTGCAGCTCTGTCCTTTTGGGCTGAGGGTGACATTGGCTACAGGCTTGCTCCTGGTGCCTAGACTGGAAGAGCCTGTAAGCACTGCCAGTCTAAGTGCTTGTATGGGAGGGGCAGGTTGAGCTGATGAGTGATGCTGACTCAGGTGACTTTGAAAATTTCTTTTCCTGATCACTTATGTCAAGTACTGCTCCTCAAAGTCAGTCAAATAAATGCAGAGCTGCCCCAGAGGGACGGGTCAAAGGGAATTTGAACTGCCCTGACTGGTGACTGTATTGTGGAGGACAGCACAGAGCCACCTGGGGCTGGGCAGTGAGGCTGTCTCTGTCCTGAACACCCTGGCCTCAGCTGAAAACAGTCCTGTCCCTTCCCTGGGCCAGGGAAACTGTGCCACAGGCTCCTCAAACTCCTTCTCTATAAGATGTGATGTGGAAAATCCCCTTCCCCTGCTACCTTCACCACAGAGCTCCCTAATTGTGGCTCCCTGCCACCATGTCCCCTCACAGTGTTCCTCTGTCTTGCTTGCAGGGAAGCATTCTGACCCTGAGGGAAGGCAGCTCCTGTCATTAAGGGACTGCATCCTTGTTTTTCTCTTTACCTAGTTCTTGCATTAGCTCTATCCCATGAGCCATGTAGAGGACCTGAAGCTAGAAAGGGTTGATTTGTCTTGTTCTTGCATAGTTTAATGGCTGTTGCCCGTTTATACCATGCTCTGGAGCTTTAGTGAGTCCACTCCGGTCCATTAGATCACCCCACTGAACTGGAGAAAATGAAACATGTCCTTTCTTTGGCAGTGGCTCTGTAAACAGTAAGAAAAGAAGAGAATTAAGCCTTCCCCAGTAGGGAGATTGCTCTAACAATTATTTACTTTGAGCAGGCATATCTATATTAATTTGCTTTGGGTTTGCTTGGTTTTCTTGATGAAGATTACAGAAGACGAGTTTTAGAGGAAAGCAAATTGTTTAATTGCCATTCAGTACTGGGGATATGTCTTGGCTTTCTGCATTTGTAGAGGTTTTTTTATAGAAATACTAAATTTGGGATGAACAAAATATGATTGGAAGTGTGTGTGTATCTGTGGGCATGTGACTAAGCAGCAGCTTATATTTAAGCACATCATTAAGTGAGTTAGTGAGGAGGGCAGAGTTGCTCCACCAGCCTACTCCTCCCTTTCACAGACATGCATGAGTGTGTATTTGCAAGGCTTTTCTTGTGATTTCCTAATGAACAGTGGGAAAGAAATTATCACACACTGTGCAAAAGGCATTTCGGGTGTTTCTACCTGAAACAATCCATAGGATTATGGCAGTTCAGTTATATTTCTGAAAACAGTTTTTATGTATTTCTTCTTTTAATTTGACATTGGAAAACCTTAAATGAAATATCTTCCAGTGATTGTTTGTGTCAAGGTGTGATTCTGGCAACGCCCTCCCAAATTTCTGTGGTCTTGTTTTGTTCTTTTCAATGTTCTGCTGCTGAGCAAACAAATCAGTAACCTGGAAATCAGACTCCTTTGTTAAACTTAATAACTATTGATACAATTCAGTAAGAGTTTCACAGGGTTTCAGTTAAACTTTCAATGGAACTTTGGAAGTACTTTAATATTAAGCTTTAATTTCAGACTGTCCTTCAGATTCTAATGTTCACTACTGAAGAGCTGAAGTGGAGGGAGGTAGAACAGAAGCCTTGGTGAGTCTCACAGCCCTACATGGACACAGGCACACTCAGAGCAGGTGCCCAGGTCCCAACCTGGTCTCAGTGTGGGGTGCAGAGCAAAGCAGGGCAAAGTGAGGAAAGGCAGCATGTGCCAGGCTCGGCTGTGGGAGCTCTCAGCTCCACAACTCTGACACTGGAGATGAGACAGAGTTCACTTTTTCCATGGCTGGGTCTGAGCCCAGCTGCCCTCCTGGGTGTCACTCAGCCCTGACTGGCACTACCTTGGAGTTCTTCTGACTTAACTAAAAATAGGCAGTCTGGCAACCTCCTGAGAGACCTGGCTTTGGAGAAGTCTCTCACTGAGCTCTGCAGAGCAGCAAGCACAGGGATATTTTTGTTTAAAATCTTCAAATGGAAAGAACTAACTTAGCCTGTGGGATTTTCCCCGTCAGTGCCCAGAGAAACATGTCCTGACCCAAGTCATCCTTGCCTTGCTCGGTGCAATAGGGATCTTGCAGAGCCTCCTTTTCTAGGACCACATGGCAGCTCTTGCAGCTTCAGTTGTTAAGACTGAGCATAGCAGATGAGTGTTGGCCCAGGGATCCCACTGTCCTGTGGATCAGGGATCACTGTCCCATGGCCCTGGAGCTCACCAAGGGGTTTGTCAGCATGTTCCTCATTCTGCGCAAGCTTTTGTGACTGAACCTCCCTTGGTGCTGCCCAAGATCAGCTCTGCAAAATGCCTAAATACATGCTTCAAAGCATGATAACAAAGTGATAGGTGTCCTAGAATTACCAAACTAAACCCCTTTAAGTTTATTTTGCCCTGTAAGCTGGAATTGACCCAGATAATTTCAGCATTTCATAATGTCATCTTCAGTTTAATATACAAATTACTTAATGTGGAGTTGTGACTGCAGGAACACATTGCTGTTTCCTGTCCTGGTCTTAGCAATATTGAATTTCCCCAGCTCTACCAGGACTCAGCTCCTCATGCCAATCACAGAGATTGGTCATTAAAAATGGGAGACAAGAAAACAAGGAGCTGTTCTTGTAAGCTGTGTGCTCCAGCTGATGGGAAAGGCAGGAAGGAGGAGATGGGCTTTGCTCCTAATCAGCCAGAGATGCTGCACACTGCAGAGACAAACCTTACTGCACTCGAGACAGGCCTGAGCCACAGACCTTGCTGAGACTGGACCTGGGATGTCTGTGTCTTGGCTCAGGAGCAATCCTGACATGTTTCTGACAGATTCTCCTTCTCTGCCCACAGATCTCCCATTCCCTGGGGTGGCTGTCCTGTCCCTGGCTCAGGGGAGGCACAGGGAAGGCTGGACAGCAGATTGGCCCCTGGGATGGGGGAAGATGTTTTTTTGGAGTTTAGGGAAAGCTTTTTGTTCCATAGCCAGGAAAGCAGCCATGAGCCATGTGCTGTGCCAGGGCTGTGCCCTGAGCTGCCGAAGGGCTGTGGGGGCATGTCAGGCACGCCAGGGGCTGTGTGCCCAAGTGCCACTACACAGCTCTACTGCAGCAGCAAAAACACCCAGCCTGGGGCCCCTCTAGCAGGTTGTGGGAACACAGCAGGCGCTGCTCCACTTTGACAAGCACAGGGAGTGATTAATGAGCCAGGGAAAACAGGGTGACACATGCAAATACTTGAGATCTACAGAGGAAATTCTGAGGATCAAGTCCACCTTTGTAAACAGAAATATCTCTATTATTGCAGAAGACAAGAAGGGAGCAGAGAAGCTCTGTGACTTCCCCAGACAGTCTCTAATGATACTTTCTGCAGTTTGCATCAATCCAGATTAAGCTTTAGGCTGACACAGACGGGTTTTAACTAGGCTCTCCTCCAATGGAGTTGCGTGTTCCCTGTCCCCTGCTTTCCCTGCTGCTGAGCTGGACTCCATGCCTGACGCAGAGTATCTGCACATCCCCTTGAGCAGCTAACCCTGCTCCCCTGATTGCTCTGCCAAATGAGGCTCTGGTTTCACTGTGATCAGGAGTGCTGCATTGATGAGGACAGTCTGTGTGCGGGAGGAAGTGGGTTTGGTCTGTATCTTTAGTTGTTCCAGGCAGAAATTGGAGCAGCTCAGAGAACTGCTGAAGGAGGCATTCTTGGTCTCCCAGGGTACATCTGCCAGTGTAAGGCCACTGACATCGCCAGCCCCTGAGAACCACTGCTTCGTTGTGGACTGAGCCTTAAAAACCCACCTCCCAGTGTGGGAAACAAATCAAAGCAGTGTTGTGGGAAATGGGAAATGCCACTGTAGCAGCCTGGGATGTGCTGAGCCAGGGTGGGATGAATGGTGCACAGCAGTGCCCCTTCCACTGCTGTGCTGAGAACAGCAAACATGGCTCCTGGTCTCTCTTAGCCTGGAAAAGTTCTCATCAGGTTCTGCAGGAGCTGCACAGTGCAGAGATCAGCCCTGTTAGAGCAAATCTGGGCATTCGGAAGTCTCAGCAGTACTCTGCAGGCCCACTCACTAACAACTGCTGCTTTTCAGAACATCACCAGGAACTGTATTCTCTCTTGGAAAGAGATTTCATTGGGGCCTCCAAAGAGGAGAGCAGTAATTATTCCTCTGCTCTCCATCTGGGGAGGAAAGCCTTGACCTCCTGGCACATGGTCAGATACTGGAAACAGTTTCCTGCCAATACAAACTTCTGAAAATTTCCCATGTCACACGAGATGGGAGAGGCTTTAATATGAGACTGCGGAGCTGGTTTGGAGTACATTTTCTTTGGATAGCAAATACTGATTGAATATCTGCACTTTGCTGTAAATAAGGTTGAATAAAGAGGAGGTCCTTGAGCCATACTGCAGTTTACTGAGACTCATCCACGGACAGTTGTGGATTCTTTTTCATCAAGCTGAGTCTTCTCCCTGTGTCTTTTGCTCACACAAGTTGTCCCAGGGCTCTGTGGACACCACAGCACTGTACAAAAGCAGGATCTGAGCACAGCCTGGTAAACCTGGAGAATTGTTGTGGGGCAGGTGGGGACATGAGGAGTGTGGTTGAACATGCCATGTGTCAGTCAGGGATGTCATGCCTTTAGCAGATAAGCAAACAAGGTAATTGACTTTTCCAGGCTTGTGTTACCTGGAAACATTCTCCCAGCTGGCGAGAGTCTGCAGTAACACAGAAGCGTTGGTAATTGCGATCAGCACAGTGCACATGCTGCTAAGGTGAAGCCTTCTACTTCTTGAGAAGGCACGGGCTGGGACGGGTTCTGGGCTTGATTGTCATTCTAGACAAGTGTATCCTGACATCCTTTCCTTTTTACTATAAATCAGAAGCAAAATGAATAAATTAGTTATTGAAGTTCCTTGTGGGCTTCATTGATGCAATTGCAGGTGGAAAAGACAGGTAACATAACCAGAGGGAATTGGTGTCAAGGCTGCTCCTTACAGACCCAGATTATGTCACCAATCAGCTGGTGAAATAAAGAGATTTCCTGCGTATATTTAGTAAATCAACATGACAATGTCATATACAATCGGAGTTAATTAGGCAAACCTCCTTACTGTGTGTAGCATATCTCATGCCTTAGAGGTAGAGAGAGAGGCTTCCGTCAGTGCTGCAGCTCTGGAAGTGTCAGGGGGAGCGGCCTGGGTGCAGATGGTGTTGAAAGGCCCCTCAGCATCCTCCTCCTGCCCGGGTACTGCTCAAGGTGGGCTCGGGCTGGGCAGTATGATGCCAGCAGCCCTGAGAAGGCAGAGGCCTGGCATGTAGCGCTGGCACTGTTGGAGGGGCACTGCTGGGCTTTGACACAGCGAGGAGACAGAATCGTGTCTGGGCGGCCTCGTATTTCCCGGCCGATCTCGTCGCTTCGCAGGTTTCCGAAGCCCCCTGTGGCTGTGAGCTGCTTGTCCCCCGAGAGCACACGCTGCAGGACGTGTTCTGGCATAGGAGGCTCGCTTCTGGGGTCAAGGAGGGACACAGCTGACAGGAACCCCTCCCCTTCTCGGGCTGTTCACAGCTTCCTGGCATGGCTGCAGCAAAAGGCTTTCGATCCCTGAGGGCCTTCCCTCGCCCCTGCCCCGGGGACGAGAGGCTGAGTGTAGGGCAATGGAGGGACTTGTCCAAGGTCAGCCCTGCACCATTTCCGCCTTCTGACCGTGGGACTCCCATCTGGTTTGATTCAGCTGTCAACCCTGGAGCACAGAGTGGCAGTAACAAAAGGCTTTCTCAGACATAATCCCACTAAACGGAGACAATCCTGTTATGTTTCCAGGCGACAGGAACTGAGACTTTAGTGCCAGAGTATGAGGACTCTGCCCTAAGGGCTTTGTTTCAGGACTTAACATCAGGTGATCTCAGGGCCAGCCTGGTCTTTGTGCCCTAAAGCAGCACAGATTAAGCCCTAAACATGTATTTTTAAACTGAGAAAAGCCCAAGAGGTGTGATAGACAATCTGGGAAGAGGTGGAAACACCAGACCAGCATCCCAGTAAGAAGGATTAGTCTGACCAAGACAATAGAAGCTGTGAATCTCCAAGGGGCATGGCCTGACGTGCCAGCTGAGGGCTGGGCTGCCCTCCCATGCCAGCTACAGCAGCCTGCCAAAGTTCAAATGTCTGACAAGCATCACACTGCAGCTCCTGTACTCCCAGCCCATGTGTCCCTGATCCCCAGCAGAGGCCAGTTAATACCCAATTAACAGGACTCTTTCTAATGAACTGAGCTTTAGCTGCCAGCCACATCATCCTTTAATCTCTCCCAGCCGAGTGGAAGGGCTTGGCAGGTGTCACTTCAGGCTGGGGTGACAGGGCAGACCTAGGCTGCCAAAGCACAGCCGCATGTCCCCTGTCCCCTCACCGGGGCCTCCTCCCCGAGACACCGTGTGCCCCAGGGCAGAGAGGTCGTCCCTGTTTCCATGGGCCCTGGAGCCCTGCAGTTCATCTCTCCTTGTCCCTGGAGCTGGGTCCTGTTACTCACCCGGCCAGGACAGGTATTTCAGTTTTTCTCAAATGACTATTTTGGTCAGTCATGCTCTGTCAAAGCTGTTCTTCTTCTTTGCATGCTCCCTCTTCCCCTTTTGTAGCCATGCTCAGTGTGAAGGACCTAGTGCCACTCTGTGTGCCCAGGCAGCCCCATCATGGCATTTGGTCCCCAAATGCATGAGGCAGCAGTCTCTTGTGGAAGGCCCAAGAATGCAAGGACCTCCCTTAGGAGATATGGCCATTCCAGAGCCCTCATCAAACCAACTAGGACTGTCTTTAGCTGTAAACTTTTAGAACAGAGGGAAGCCACACCCCCAGGCGTCACGGGCCCCCTCAGCAAGCCAGAGAGCTGGATCTGGCTGTAGGAAGCCTTAGGGGTGATCAGCTCAGGAGTCACCTTGGCTTTGGGGGCATCAGAGCAAAGCTGTTCCTGCTGTACAGAGCAGCTGCCTTGCTTTACAGGGACTGGTGTGCAAACCAGATTTCCCCTCCATGTTCATCTCAAAAGTAGAAATCTGGGATATGGAAAAGGCTGGGAAATGCCCTGCCCCCCAGCCTTATCTCCACTCACAGAGGCTCCACTCACAGTCCTATGACTGGGACGGGAGACAGTGGGAGAAGCATACGATTTCCTAGATCACAGCGGTTCTCCAGATTTTTGGGGAGCTACTGGCACAGCCCTAGATGCTGTGACACAAGCTGCTGCACTCCTGGTGCTGTGACAGGCTCTAGCTGGGGTTGAATTGTGTCAGCTGCCCTGATGTGACGCAGAGCCAGGCGTCTCCTGCCACTGCTGTACCCCAGCCTGGCACAGAAAGGATTGAGCTGTTCACTCACTTGTTTTGTAGAGCTGAGGAAGCAGACTGGATCCTAAGGGGTCACTGAGGATCCAGTGGGATCTGTGCAAACATATTGCCAGAGCAGCTTGTGCAGCTCCCCCCGCTTTGCAGCCAGCAGTGTCGAACAGCAGAATTGAGTGTGAAACATCTTCCCCGCAGACCCCATTAGCCTGAGCTGGAATTGCCAACATAAGGCCGGGCCCTGCAGCCCTGGAGAGATGCTTGAGCTGAATAGTGCATTCTGTCAGAGCTTCCCAAAGCAGGAGGGAGCGAGACTCAATGAGCAATGGCAGTGCCCTTTTTGCTTTTAGGCACAGGGCCACCACTTGCCCTTTGCTTCCAAGCAAAGCCTTGGTCCCTGCCTGTGCCAGCAGGATTCCCTGAAGGAGCAGGCTGCACTGAGGGTGTCCTTCTGCCTCTGATGGGGTAGGGCTTCTCTCTGACTTAATTTTCTCCCAGATGAATTTCTCCTGTGCCTCTAATTAAGCTTCCTCTTTGGCTTAGGACTGTGGACAGTCTGAGCATTTGTAAATTAGCCATCCACCAGACAGGCTTTGTCCAGCTCTCAGCCCTCTAATTACTCTGCTCAGCCCCCAGAGAAGAGGGATCTGCGGCAGACAGACTGAGCAGAGCAGGTCAGGTGCGACAGACCCTGCTTGGACAGCAGCCCTGGGAAACATGGTGCTGCTGCCCAGCACAAAGAGCAGCAGGGACCCAGCCTGAGCCGGGGCTGAGCAGAGCTTCATGTTTGCATATTGGGAAGAAGAAAACTCTTTACTTGCATGTCTGTGTCAGAATCCCCCAGGCCATGTGTGCCACAAGCTAGTGCTCCCCCATGGCACAAAGTCCTGCCAAAGTGCAGAGCTGATGGCAGGTGCCCCTGGTCTGGGCCCAGCCAGCTCTGAGCTGAGTCCCTTCCTCCATGCCAATGTACCACTGTGATGCTCTGATCCCAGGGAAAAGGAGATGACTGTCCCTGACTAAGAAGGGGACAAGCAGCTGGAAGCCCCAGAACAGGTGACTCCAGTTTGTGTCTCACTTCAGAGAGCTCCCTGGGGCAGGACAGCGCCGTGAATGAGTGCAGTAGGCTGCTTTGGGAGAGTTTGGACATTTATATAGCACAGCCTATGAGACTCAGTTCAGCATTTGAAGGAAACACACTGCAAGTCAT
The DNA here is from genome assembly GCA_013399455.1 of Anthoscopus minutus. Taxonomy (NCBI): domain Eukaryota; kingdom Metazoa; phylum Chordata; class Aves; order Passeriformes; family Paridae; genus Anthoscopus; species Anthoscopus minutus. Next base: position 179,293 of record VWYI01044207.1, read on the forward strand.
TTGCAATCTCCTCTGCAGCTTCTTTGCCAGCAGAGCTTGAGCAGCCCTTGCTTTAGTGTTTGGATTTGTTTATAGAAAGTGTTTGGACAATGTGGCAATTCTGGGCTTTCTGTTTTTTTTAAAAACAAACATGCAGCCAGAAGAGTTGGGCTCATACACTGGACTTTGCAAGACAAGGGCTAAAGAAACCTTCTAGCTGGGCTTGACTGGGGAGGCCCTGGGAACACAGAGCCCAGCAACTGCTGCTCCAGGTGGAGGCACAGGCAGCCCTGCCCAGCCTGGCAGTCACTGCCACAGAAACAGCAGAGGACAGAGGCATCTTTGGGGGCAGCAGTGTGTTTGCCCTGTCCCCCCCAGGGCAGGGCGGCTGCTGGAGGATCACTCTTTATGCAAAGATTAAAAGAAAAAAATGCTCCTCTCTGAGCTTGCTGCTTTGTCTAAGTCTTGAATGATTTTCTGTCACTAGGTATCAAACTGCAGTTGAAAGGATTTCCCGTTGACATTTAGCAGTATTAAATTACAAAATAACCACAAGTCAGCCACTCAGTATGATATAAACAGTGGGATTTGACAGAGCCTTTTCTGGCCTTGGGGACCAATTTACTCATTTTTACAGTCCCAACTCCAGTCATCCACTGGTAATGCACAGCGCCTTTTGGACACCACCTATTTGGAATTAGAGACACATATGGCAGAGTGTAATTACCTATTTACTCTGCTGCTGAATCAGCAAACTGAGGCTAGTTATCATTACAGCTCATAAGTCCCTTTCATAAACATGGGTCAGTGCTGGAACTGAGCAAAATTAATTTAAAAGCAAAAAAGAATTCCTCTCGAAAGGGAAGCCAAAAAAATCGGATGATTTAACAGGGAAAAAATGGACCCTCAATGCTTTCTGTAAGTCAGAAATCTGAGGAACCCTGGCCAGGCTTCTGGAAGGAGGGGCCTGGACCATCACTTATTCCCACTGGTGTAAATCGGGAGTAGCTGTGGAAATGTCTTGCTGAAAATTGAAAATAAATGAGAGGGAAATGAGGCACATTGGCCAGAGGTCCAGCTCAGCTGCCTGAGGAAACAGGTCGGAGCTCTGGGCTCTGCGTCCTGCCACCCCATGGTGTCTGGCTCCAGCCAGGCTTTGTGCTGGCTTTTGGGGCTGGTCTGTGAGTCCCACTTGTTTGCACCGAGAATTTTTTAGCCCCTTGTCATCGGCTGTGACTCGAGCTGGATGTGCACAGGGCCTGAGTGACCACCCCCGGCTCCCGGCGTCCTGCCCGCCCTCGCAGCCCTGCCCCGGTTCCCAACCAGCGGCAGAAGGAGCTTCGCAACTCCGTGAAGCTCAGACATTTCCTGGTGAGTAAAGGCAGAGCCGCCAAGGCGGGGAACGCTGCCCGGGCAGGAACGCTGCGGTGAGGCACTGCTTGGCTGGCATGGCACAGGGGCTTCCCCAGCCTGCAGCCACGGAGAGCCCCAGACTGGGGCACCGGAGAGCCCCAGAGCACCCGGACAGCCCCAGCCTGCCGTGCTTCACCAGCTGCAGAGGCGACACTGGTGGCATGTAGAGGAAAGGGTTAACTTCCACGAGTAGCAGCTGCTCCCAGCAAGATTAAAGGAGCAGTGTCCTGCCCTCTGGGCAGACCAGCCAAGGATCTCCCGGCCCTGTATCTCTGAGGGCTGCTCTGTTCCTGCTAAGTGGTTCATGTGTGGCACTCTGGGGAATTTAAACACCCATCCACGCTTGGCTGCAGGATCTAATGGATTCTGTCTTAAACCAGGCACTGGCATGTGGGTGTGGGCGTTGTGTCTTTGTTCCTGGGGTTTGCATATTTACTGGCTCTGAATGTGAAGCATCACAACAGCAGAGCTCTGTGGGACATGACTGGGAATGTTGTGGAGCAGAAAAATGTCCCTGTCAGCCTGGGGTGTGGGAGAGTGCTCCAGGGTTCACTAAAGTTTGCCAGGTTGCAGTATGACATTTGTCAGGCTGGTGGCTGAGCAGTGGGGAAAGATGAGCCTTGGGAGGGCAGGGAGGGCAACTGAACACCTTGGACATGGAGCTGGGTCTCTGCAAGGGCCGTGTGAGGCCCTTGTTCCTCTGGTCACTGCAGCGGCCTGCAGGGCTTGGCAGCAGCATGGCCCGTCAAGGGCAGCTTCCCCTCCGCTGCAATGTGCCAAACAGGCACAATAATAGGAATCTAAGCTGCCAGCAGAAAAGTGAGAGATGCTTCTGGAAAGCACCATCTAAAGCTGTAGGAACATGTTTCTCCTCCCACTGACTTTCAGAGCTTTGCAGTGATTAAGACACATCACTGCCAGGACTCCTCTGTACAGCTGCTCTTAGGTGGTTTTCCTGTGGGACAGGGTGAGGTACAGGACTTCACAAGGATCTGAAGTGAGATAGGAGACAAGGTGTTGGTCCCTGGCTCCATTCACAGCTGGTCCTGGCTCGGGCATCTCTCCCGTGGGGAGCTCTGGGTCCCGGTGTGGAAAGCACCCGTGAACTGTGCTGTTCACAGGGCAGGTGGTGGCACGTTGCAATCCCTGGCCTAATTTGAGTCTCACCTGGTTCCTGCTATTCCAGAATGGAAAGGAGCCATTTTAATTTCCTCCCTCAACATTAAATTTGCCATGGTGACCAGTCACTGCCACTAACTGAAGGAGGGAACTGAGTTTCTTGGCTGAGCTTTGGAACCTCAGAGGCCACATCTGACAGTGAAGGGAGCAGCACAGCAGGGTGGGCACAGCCACCCCATGCTTTTGCCCTGACAAAACTCGTGATCTGCACAGACAAGTTCCCAGCTCTACCCAGCACCCTGGTTTGTACAGCTGTACTATGGGGATAGCAGTGACTGGCTGCACTGCAGTGCTACAAAGGCTGATGTTTAACTTGTACTTTAAGTGCTTCAGGGGAAGACATTACTGAGAAGTGAGTGTAGCAACCTGGAGCAGGGTCCTGCCACCAACACCACTGGAAGCAGCCACCAGGTCCTAGAGGTGCACCCTCTAGGTGTTCCTTCTCTTTTAATTTTCACTTTTCAAAGGGCTGGGCATCTCCTAGGCGAGTAATGGGGAGCTGGAGTTTGAACTCACTGGCTTTGTGCAGCCTGCAGCCTGCACTTATGTCTGCAGCCAGTTTTGTTTCTTAATTTGGTTTGGACCTCTCCTGCTTAATGTGTGTGCAAGGCCAACCTCATGGTGCATCTCCAGTTGTGGAGGCCTTGTACAAGCAGAAAATAACACAAAATTTCTTCATTTTTGCCCCATCCTCCCTGCACGGGGACTGTGTGGGGGAGGCTCAGACCATAAAGCTGGATGGCAGGGCTTGCATGTCCTTAGTCATCCCTCTGCTAATATTCTCTCAGCTAGCATGGATTTTTACTTGAAGCATTAGTTTCCCAATCTGTAAAACAGAGATGGAAACTAGAGGCCTCGCAGGAATATTCTACACACTTCAGATGGAGTTTGTCTCATCTGAATTCACAGTGCCCTGCCTCATCCCCCCAGCCCTCTAGCTTTTTCTTTTTCTGTGATTTCAGATAGAGTCTCATAAATCTTGTTCCAGGCCTAAATTAAATGACTGCTCAGAAGTCAAATCCCATCTGTGGCATGCCCTGTGACCTGGCAATCTTCCTTTTCATCGCTAGAAGCTGGCGACATCCCAGGGTCTCAGGGAAGTTCTGCAGAAGGATTGTCAGGCTCCTGGGATTTAGTTTAGATCAGTATTTCCATCCCCAAAACCTGTTTTGGGGGGAAGGGAGAGAAGAAAGCGGTTTGATGCAGAGTTCTAAATTGGCCATGTAAAGTCCATACACTTAAACTGTGAAGCAGTGTTTTATATTGGAATTTGTTGGATCCTCTTAAAGGCTGTGGAAACGTAACTACAAGAAGTCCTGTTTCTCTCACACTTGATTTCCCTGGGTTCTGTGTTCTCTGAGCATCCTGCCCTGGTGTGTGCTGCAGCCACTGGCAGTGGAGGGGAAGGGGCTGCAGTTTAAAGTCTTGAACCTGTGAGAAGTCTGATTTGTATCTCAAGTGAGCATTTTTTTGCTTAATTTAATACGAACACTTCGAAGTGTCTGAGCAATGCACAAAATGTACCTAAAGAATGCGGAGGAGCAGAAATAACAACAGGAAGCTGTTACAGAAGCAGCAGGAGATGTGATTGCACCAGGGCAGGATCAAGGCTCTGGCCCCGCTGCACCACAGTAGGGGTGCCAGCAGCATCCCCGCAGAGGGAGACAGAGTTGGGACCCACTCCAGGACTTTTCCATGGGAATTCAGCAAGACCTATTTTCTGATGAAGCTGAAGTTGGCAGCACATGTCACCAAGCCAAGGAGTTCACTCCAGAGCATGGTGATTTTTAATAAAGTCACAATTGCTGCTCTGTGCTAAATGAGTCATTTTAAAGTCAGTCCCTCATAAAACAAGTGCTTCCCAGATCCTGCTTCCTTCTATACATGTCTCACCAGCACAGCATATTTTTATGGCATAAACACCACCTTCACTTATATTGCTGCTCAACAGTTACTGCTTGTTCTCAGCGATTTCTCAACAGTGAAATCCAGGCCATGCACAATGCCAGGGAACGGCCTGCTCAGAGGAAGGGCTGACAGCATCTCACATCCAAACCCAGCGGTGTGAGCCGCCGTTCTGGTGACAAGTGCCCTGACATGTGCGTGTGACACCGCCCTGCTGGGCACAGTGGGTCCCCTGCCCCTGGGGCCCGGGGTCCGGACTGTGCCCTCCCGGCCATGCCCGCGGCCAGCCCGCAGGGCTCAGCATGGACACTCATCCTGTCGCTTTCTAGTCCACTGATCTTTTATAAACTTTGGCAAACTGAATTCGGTGTTGGATCCTCCTTCAACTGCCTGCCAAATTACATAAAATTATTTAAAACTGGCCAGTGAGCTAAAAAGATGGGGGTGGAGGAAGTGAGGGGAGATGACAGATGGATGGTGTGAATGCAGGAGTCTTGTGTCCTTAGGAAGCCAGGCTTAAAACATTCAGGAAGCTGAAGAGGTCTCTGATCCATGAACCCTTTTGTTCTGAGGCACTAATCTACCCAACCAACCAAGCTATTGAAATGCAGGATGATTTAGTTTACTTTGTTTATTTGCTTTTTGAGGAAGTGTGGTTGAAAAGGATGGCTGAGAATATGGCACGTCTCGCATTATTGACTGCAGATCGCAGCCTTGTAAAACAGCATTTTTTGTAAAATACACTGTGAGCCTTTGTAACGTGAACACAAACTGCCAAACACACGTTCACACAACTCTGGTATTTGGTTTAATATGTATATGTTTTCTTTTACAATTTGGACCTAATGAAAAACATGTGGTTTTTGCAGAGTAAAAGGAATAATAGAACTTTGTGCTGGCTGTGTCGGTCCTGCTGGGCATTACCGACCGCATGTGCTCTCTTGCTGGCTTATGACTCCAGATACTGCAGAATGACTTGAACATGTTCCTCATCCCCACCCAAACCTGAACATTGCGGTTTTCAAAAACACTGTTGTCTTGGCAGCCTTCCAGATCCTTTCTGGGCATTTAAATCTTGGCTGAAACCAATGGAGCAAAAGCACGTTCCAAGTGTTTTCCCAGGCCACTAGCACAACACCTGACTGCAACGCTGCTTTCTTTCTTCAGTTGTCTTTGCTCTTCTTTCAGCAGCAGCAGCACTTCTGTGGTACCTCCCTGTTTCCTTCCGGTTTAAAAGAACGCCCCATATCTGCCCAGCATTTGGGCCAGGGGCACCAAAACATTTTTGTTCTGTGGTTATTCGCATCTGAGAACTCAAACAGTGAGGACAGCGATGCTTCACAGGCTCTCCAGAGAGCTGAGTCAGCGCTTTCAACTTCCTGAGTGGTACAGACTAAAGAGGGCATGAAACAGGGCTGCTGCTTTAGAAATGTAACAGAAATCCTACAAATGCAGAAAACTGCTCAAAGAAATGTAAATTTGAATGAGAGCCATTGAAACACAGAGGAAAATCCTTCATTGTGAATGTAAATTTAAACAAAATTGTCTACCTCCTGCCTTCCCGCACAAAAGAAACCTGCTGCCTCTTCCCTAGGAGAGTGTTTTACCAAGCTCATATGAAACTCTTTTTACAACGTCCCTTTGTCTCTCTTGGAACATGACCAAGAACTATAAGCCTTTAAAGAGAGCTTTTTGCTTGTTCAGGCCCAAGGGGAGTAGCTGAGTATAAATAATAGATTGGCCTCTTCTGTCTCTAGTGTTTCTGTTCTGCTGCTCCTCACAGACACAACCTGGGAAAGGTGTGGCTGTGCCTGCAGCAACACGAGAGCAGTTATCTGGTCTCCCTTGAAGGAGAACGATGATAAAGTGAGAAGCAGCTGACAGGACCAGAGCTGGAATGTGCAGCCCAGTGGACATGACATTCCAATTTTGGAAAACTACAACTGGGGAGACTTGCTCGCTCACCAGACCTTGCTGCTGTTTTCCATACAGGGAGCCTTGGGAGAGCAATCTCTTATCTGTCCAGCCTGCTCAGCAGAAACAGCCCCTCATCCAGGCAGCTGATGGTCAACAATTAATACCTTTAGCTAGGGAAATGTGTTAGGGATTTGCAATATACAGGCAGGCAACATGAATTTGTTTTTCCAAGGTGAACAACTCTACCTTGTCATCCTGGAAAGCCACAGTTGTCCCCTGTTTTCTGTTTTGCCAGTGTTGCATTTTTCACGTTACCCTTGCCTGTGGGCAGCAGTGTTGTAATCCCAGGGGTCTGAGCTGTCCTGCTTCTCACCCATCCTACTCACACCCAGCCCTGCCTTCCTTCTCATTTAATCTTGTGCCTTCTCAGCTGTTAAAATGTTTCCTAACCACCTCCCTACCTTTCCTAACAGCTACCCTTTAACAGGGGGTGTCTCTTCTCCCCCAGTGTCAGATTCTGCCTTGAATTGTCAAGTTTTGACACTGGCAGTTTGTCAGAGCCCCAGCTCCCACCCACTCCTTCTCTGCTGCCATGGGTTGTAGGGAAGCGAGGTAGGTGCTGTTGTATAGACCCAAAAGGCAAGTCTGTAGTTATCTCTTGGCAAGCAGAATTAGGAACTTGAGGGAGAGTATATAGGCTTCTGCTTTCTCCTACTGCTCAGTTCCCTTCTTGGTCTCTCTGGGCAGATTAAGGCTTTTGTGCTGTTTTTTCCAAGGTCAGCGATCTATTCTTTTGTATTCACTGTTCTCCACTCAATTAGTTGAGGGCATTTAACATGGATTTTTCATATTTGCATCGCAAATTCCAAATGATCCATGAAAGGCAGCTGTTCAGAAACTTCTGAATTCATTATCCCCAGTGTCTCAAAAGAAACTTTGCCAACCATTTGACTGGGGCCCTGTGTAGTCAGTATGATAGGAAACTGTCAGTCATTTGTAGTCTGTATTGAAGAATTAATGTGATGCTGTGGCATCTGGTTTCCATTTGACATTCCCTGCAGCTTCTTCTTTACCTGACTTGCCAATTACTAATAGGTGTGTCGACCGATCAGTAGTTGGAGACCTGTAGTAGCACCTCAAGGCCTTTGTCAGCAGGGTGATCACAGTCCTTCCACATCTCACTGCTGTGCCTGTGCCTGTGCCTGGGCACCGTGCAGAGCAGCCCACAGCAGCCTCCCCACTCCCAGGGACATGGGCTGGGAGTGGGTACAGGGTCACAGGCACAGGGTACAGCTGGAGACCACTCCCTGTGTTCTTCTGTGTAACACATGCATGTGCAAACACACCCCGCAGTCACAGAGCTGCCAGCTCTGCATTTCCACCCATGTCTCAGCTGCATTCCTTGCTGCAGGAGCAGCCTGGCTGAGAGCCACAGCCTGCTCTTGCTTTCTCCACTCTTTCCTTCCTTCCTTGTTGGGCTTGCTGGGTGTGACAGGCTGAACACAGTTTATTGCTTTTGTTTCCCCATCTAATCAGATCTCTTTTCCTAGCATTATGCAGCTCATCACAAGTACTCCAGGTGGGATGAATCCAGTTCAGTGCCCTCCTCCCACCCTTGGCTGCTCCTATCACTAATGAACTGCAAACAACCATGTTCCCCATGTTCAACCTTCACCCTGTCCGATGCATCCATAATCTAAATATAGGCCATAATTATTCCACCAGCATCTGTTGGCCCATTGACAGAACTGACAGTGGCAGAGGTCAGGAGACCCTTCGCACCTTTAATATATTAACCATTAATTAACCATTTCCCTGCCACTGATTGTTACAGTCTCCCTAACACCCAGTAAATGCCTGGGGTTTGTTCTTTGGCTGTTCCAGAGCTGTGCCTTAGTCTGCTCCCTTCCTGTACCACCGAATGCTGTTATTTTCTTCCCTCTAATTGGGACACTTAGTTTGTTTATCTGGTTGTGCAATCAAAATGTGAACCCAGGATGCTCTTTCCAGCCAATGACCTGCATCTCCCCCAGATGCAAATCCCAGTGCCTGAGAAAATGAGTGCAGGAATCGATCTCTTGGTCAATGTACTGTTTCCATGTTGGAAGCAGAGGCACTGACTTTCCATATTATTATTTTTATGGCCCTGTGGAACAAACAGTTGTATATAGTGCTGTGAGAGTGAACAGTGGGGGGAGAAACTAATTTGTGCTGTAAGTAATTTGATCGCAAATAATTTAAAGAATGTAAATTGTAGGGGAGAGATGTCACTGCTAGCAGAAGGTCGCCTGTGTCACCTGTCAGACAGTCCCCAGTGGCGATTATGAAAATTTCTTTGTGGGATTATTAATAAATAAACATAATGCTTTGCATTTCTGCAGCACCTTTCAGTGCAGGAACAGAAAGCACTTCAACTTTAAGAACTGTGCTCTGCAATTATTTTAGCTTCCTTTCAAAATACTATTTTAAAGGTTAAATTTGTAATTTGTTTGAATGTTTGAATATTACCATCATAAGATGGTATTAAATTTAAATGATATTATGTCCACCTCCACCCCAGCTCATTTTGATTAAAGTGCAATCTCTATTTGACATCTTGATGAATTAAGTGAAGTGACAAGTCATTAGTTCTGAGACATACTTGAAGTATTTGCAGGGCAATAGCTCTTGGAAAGCATAACAGTGGTCAGGAATCCAATGTGCTCCTACAGTTGATAAAGTTTTTCTCCCACAGAATTTATAGTTTAGTTCAAAACTACAAAGAGCAGTAGAAGAGAAAGAAGGTTGGAGGTTGAAGCGGTTGTGGGCTGTCCCACAGCACACAGGACACAAGGTTATGATCATAAAGTTGTCGTGCTGTCAGTCAGTGTGCGGTGACGTATCGCTCCTCTGCCAAAGGAGCACCTGGCACTTCCGTGTGTGCACCACCAGAACTGTTCACAAGCTACAGGAATACCTGGAGCAAGCAAAGAAAAGATGGAAGAAGAGCTGTTGATGTTGTATAATCCCCATGTGTTCTGCTACCAATAGTGCCTCATTTTTCATTTGCATTCTTTTGTCTCTGTGGATCCATATGATTAGTATGAAATGTAAAACCACTCACAGCTTTCTCTCTGCAGGAGTCTCGTTTTGTCCTGTGTTTTTTGCACAACACCAAGCACAGCTTGGGTCCTGACTCATGAGTAAGACCAAAAAATACTTCAGTTACCAATCTGTCCTGCTGCCATTAAAGTTTATGGTGAAATTCATCCCACTTTCCCTAGCTGTGAAATGATACAGCATTGGTGCTATGAACCAATCTTCAGAGTGAAGGAAGAGAACAAATCACAAAGGAAAAGTATTACCCAGAATAGATTCCTCAGAAACTGTTCTCCATGCAAGGGGCTGGGAATGGGAAGATGCATGCCTGAAGTGTCTGGCAGGGTCACCCTTGTAACATCTGGCTGTGAAAGCTGGGGAGCTGTGCCAGCTCCTTTGGAATAACAAGCCGAGCTCACAAAGACAGAGCTGTGCATTCCTGTGAAACTCGCCCGGAACACTTGGAAAGGGTCACCAGGAGGAATGTCAGTGAAACAGGGGAAGGGCCTAGGACTGTTAAAGCAGAGCTGCTCAATCTGGCTTCAATTGCTTTTCTCCTTCTCTTTTCTCTATTTCTTTCTTCTCTCCTCTTCTCTGGCTGCTCAAGGGGAGGCATTTGAGCCCCGCTAATTACCAGAGGCACTATATAAACCATATAAACTATATAATAGGCATCAACTTAAGACAGTTCATTAAGAAACCAGGGAGATAGAGCAATAAAGCTTGTGTCTTGCTTGCACAATAATGAAGTAGTTAGAAGGGTTTATCTTCGCTCTCAGCTTAACATATGGTTTGAGTTCACACCTGAGTCCAGGCTCTGCAGTTATCCTGCTGCTCTGTGGCTCCAGCCCCGTGAGCCACATTCACAGCCTGCCCTGGGAAGTGAGAGGGAGGCACCTCAATGAAGGTACTCCAAAGCACCCAGGGCAGGGTGAGCTCTGACACCAGTGGTTAGTGGCAGCTCCAGACTCACACAGCTGGAGCAGAGGGACAGCTCCAGGGATGGAGCTGCAGAAAAGAAAACACATGAGTCAATATTCATCCATATATTCATGATCTGTAGGCTTGGGTGCTGTGATGCTCATTATCTAGGCATGACCTTAAAAACTGCATTTGATTGGGAACACGGCAGCCCATCTGCTTGGCAACAAAGGCTGCTGGGGGCCTCACCCCAGCACGCTGCTCCCTGCACTGCTTCTCTGCTCTGCTGGAATACAGATTCGAGGCCATAGGCTTCATTTCCAAACCCTTTGCTAGGGCTGAGACAAGGCATCCACAACTCTTTCTCTCTCAAAAGCACGGTAAGTACTACTTGTGTGTGCAGGACACATAGCTTACACTGTGTTCCAGCTCCAGCTCTGTTCAGAAAAACTCCCACCTCCTCCTCCTCCTTGCCCCAAAATGAGCAGCAACCACAAGACTGGGTGCTTGAAAAACTCCATCTTCCACTTGCCCTTTCACAAAAGCAACAGTAACAGACAGCCCACAGCCCCTGTGAGGCAAAGAGGAGCTCATGCCCTAAGGTCTCTGCAGTTGGGGTGGTGTAGGTTGCCTGGATGTGACAAGAATGTGCTAAGGCTGAGGTGTTCCCTCCACTGGGATGGAACACCTCTCCCAGCTGTCCTCTACATGCAGGACAATGAGCAAATTCATGAATGAAAACACAGTTTCCTGTTCTATGAGGACTACAGGTCTCTTCTGCTTTTTCTGCACTAGCCCCGCCCTGGTTTCAGCTGACCAAAGAAATGAATGAGAACCGTTTGTGCCACTTCATCATTTCAAGCACACAACCACCAGAAAAGAGGAAGCGATGTTCAGTTTTCTGTCCATCTGAAAATTCCTTCTGGTCCTTCCTCCAGACACCTTCCAGAGCCTGTTTTTGAGCATCTCTTCTTCTTTAAAAGAGAACGTGTCTTTCTTCTAAGCAATTAAAACTCTGTAAAAAAGGCCATTTTCCCATCATACTTTCCCATCTCCCCTTTCCTGGATGGCAATCGCATCCTCCAGATCTCCTGTGGAGAAGGATATTCTGCCACTGGTCACATCTGGTTCCCTGATGAGATCTGCAGGCGGCCGGGCTGGAGCGCTCTCTGAGTCACGTGGCGGCTCTGGGTTCCTTATCTTCCCCAAGACCAACACTTTTTAATCTCCCTTGATTGTGTTTCTATCCTTTCGGAGCACGCTTATCAGTTTGAGATTAAACTGCTGCACAAATGCTCATGAGATCAATCTACAGATCTTAAATGTGGTACAAAAGAGGTGTTTCTGTGAGCAATCTGTTGGAGAGATTTTGTGCTGCCTTTTCCCCTCATTCCATGCTGGTATGCATTCCTTCAGCATTAATGCTTCCTCTGGGACCCAACCTTATGGAAATCTGAGCCGGAGCGTGCAGGCTGCAGTCGCTCTGTGGAACTCAGACTGCGTGGAGGGAGCTGCAGCCCTGCCTGTGGAAAGAGGAATCTACAGCCTGGCTTCTCCAGCTTCTGCTGACTCTCCTTAAACTCTACAATTTACATTGGAAGAAGAGGGTTGTTTGGGGTTATTTGTTTGTTTGGTTGGTTGGTTTTTTGTGTTGCTTTTCCTCCCCTGAAAAATAACTTCTAGCAGTCTGCTCATTGTGTGCTATTAGGAAAGGAAAATAAATAAGTCAATAGGCATATATTAAGTCAGTAAGGCCAGGAATTTATCAATAACAGACTGAGGATGAAGAATACAGTGACAGTTGCATTTAGCTCTCAGAATAAAGTAAATCAATCAAATTGACTGTATGTTCATTTAAAATCCTTAAAGATTTGGGTCAAGATCATTTTAGTTTTCCCAAAACGGACTTGTGAATCTCTATTACCTACAAGTAATAGAGGAATGTTCCTGGTTTATTGTTCTCAGCCCCTGGTGTTAAAGTGCTGCCTTGCTGTGCTTGGCTCTGTTGGATCAATTATCATGAAGTGGCCTCACTCCCAGTGGGTCACTGCTACATTGGGCTGTAAATAGTGAAGGGGCTGTGGGTGCTCTACAGCCTTGTGAGTATTGGCTACAAATGTCTTAGAGGCATAAAAAACTATTTCTTCATATTTTAGGTTATTTTAAATACTTTTATTTAGGTAATTCTCCATTCATTTCAGATTTACAGTAACTGCTAAGAATTCCTGTGGACAATTGTATCAGTGCAATTTCAAGAACTGTAGATTAAGATGTACATTAACCCATCCTTGAACTGTATAAAATAATTAACTGATTAAATGAAATGGTTAGCTGGGATCTGCACAAGCCTGATTTAGATGTGTGTGCATAAAATATTTTTACATTTCAGGAGACTTGATCTGTGGCTGTTCTTACAGACCCTGAAACATGGAAGAAGTAAAGTAAGCATCTGAAAGTTCTCACTTCAGGGGTGGTTTGAAAGAGAATTTCACACAGAACTGTAGCACAGATATGAAGGAAAGTCTATTTCTGTCAAGACTTAATTGAGGAAATTTAATTTTCTTTCCTAACTGAATTGCTGTTGATAATTTAATTTAATTCTGTCTGGTTTGTCTAACTCAGCCATTAAAAACCTGGATCTTGGAGCTGTGCACAAGAGTGCAGCAGATTTTTAAAAACAGCTATTCTGAATAGAAAGATAGTAACTTATGGCAGCCTAACAATAGATATTTTTTGGTTGTTGTTTTGATGTAAAGCACTGAAGTTCTTCCACCTCAATCCACTGACATTCTCATTTTAAGAGAAAGAAATGCATTTTTGCAAATGGTACATCAACAGATTTCGGGAAAATTGAGTTAGGAGAAAAAAAAGTTGAATTAATTTTGTTTCTCTAAGCACTTTCCCATGTTTCAGATTTTGTACTGATAGATTGATGATATGATTTGCTTTAAAACCAGGTGGCCTCTTAGTTTCCATCTGTTGTGTCTATTGCTCTGTCTCTAGTGAGAAGCACTGCAGAGCTGTGCAGGCATCTGCACCCCGGAGAGAAACCTCGCCATCAGAAATGCTCCAGGAGAGAGAATCGACTTTCACTGTCTCTTAAATGTATCAGAAACTCAAGATCCTTGTTTATATTCACCCAAATTGAACACAGTGAATTTCTATTAGCTAGGTGTAAACAGCTTTATAACAAAACCTAAACCTAAAGACATTTCCAGAAGAAACAGTTACAAAAATCCCAAACCACCACGGCCATTCCTGGTCTCTGGATGCTGGAGGTGGCACTGCTTTAGCAAGAAGGCTTTCCTAAAAGTATGAGTTTCTATGGATAAAAGCCATTTGACCAAATCTGCCATCATGTTTCAGGTTCTGTAAAACACAGAATTATTTTGAAGTATGTAAGTGGAGTCTGCTGGAAAAAGTGACTTATTTGAACTGAAATGTCTTGGGCAGCAGGTTCCCCACAGCTCTGGTGTAGGTGTAGGTGATGCAATCAGTCAGTAGAGAGGGGACAGAGCAGCAACACGCCACGAGGGCTGCAGGCGTTTCCTTGGAAGCTGCGTGTTCTGGAACATGGGGCAGGGAATGCAGAGTGGGACCTTTCCCGCTGCTCCCGGGGAACGTGCACAACAAATCCCCGGTGCTGCGGGGCAGGGCGTCACTGTGTGCCACTGTCTGCTCCAGACAGCTGCAGCACACCTGAAGGGATTGCGAAACAGCGAGGCCAGGGCAGGGGACACCGGGCTGAAACCACAGTCCTGTCCCGAAGGACACGGCCCCCGTGAGCGCGGCTCCATCGCAGTGCCCAGCCTTAGTTCAAGTGGACTGGGCTGACCTCGTCCGTCCTGCTGGGACCGGCTCCATGCTCACTGCTAGGGCACTTCAACTCGTCTGCCTGACAGGAGTGATTAAAAAGCAAAAAAAAAGCATTTTAAAGTAGTATTTTAACTAGCAAAGGGCTGCGTGGAAATGATTACAGCGGCAGAGGTGCTTTCCCTGGCACAGCGTGTTTCGTTTTGAGCTGCTCGCTGGTGTTAGCGCTGTGCTGTGCCAGCTCTGGGAGTTTCCATCGTACCAGCAAACATCTCCACACGAGTTTGATAGAACTGACAACAGCTGGCAAAATAGGAGCAGTCGCCTTTGTCCCCAGCCTTGCCACCGCACAGAGACCTTTGCTGAGCCTCGCTCATTTGGGTTGTTTATTGCCAAGTTCGTGTTCACTTGTGAAAAAAACCTGTTGAATTTCAAGTTCAAATTCTATTTATATATCGAGTACTCATACACGTCTAAACTGCGATTTGAGGATTTTCTATCCCCAAAGCTGGATAGATTTTGGAGCCAAACTCGTTCAGGCCGGTTCGTGCAGGAACTCGGCTGTGCCAGACCCGCGATGAGGTCCCACTCCGAGCCGCGCGGCCCCGGCGGGAGGGGATCCCAGGCCCGGGGAGCCGCGGCGGGGAGAGCCGCAGGGCAGGGGCCGTAGCAGAGGCAGGGCCCGGTGCCGGTGCCGGAGCCCCGGGGCCGCTCCAGGTGGGGGGCCGCAGGTG